>CM037880.1:131227206-131597206 GCA_021292165.1 Shinisaurus crocodilurus
CACTCTGCCTAATGGTAGGGCCAGCCCTACCCTGAATCTAGAAAGGGTCAATGGTCAGAGCAGCAGCAGACATGCACAAGTTCCACAGTGCCTCTTTCCAGTTAAGAATACACCAGCATCGCCAGTGAAAACCTTCCCTCCCACTCCCACGGGTAGAAACACCAAGAACGAGGACGCTGGAAAGGCTCCATTTGTATTTGTACCATCATCGCTGCGACTGCGGCTGTCAGCTTGAGCAGATTGTGACAAACCGTACAACTTGGAGGTCAGCATTTTCGTGTCAACACTGATCTCACGAGCCTTTGCCTCTGGGGCGATGGGTTTGCAAAGCTGCTGTGTTCCATTAGAAGTGGCGCCCCAACAAAAGGCACAGGTTACAGTGAGGGGCCACTGAAAATGGACGCTTATGTTCACCAAGGTGACCTGGACCAAGCAAGGCCATGCGACTAGCCAAATTTATTCCCGTAAAATGACCATGGCACTGAAATACCGCTCGTGCGTAGAATCTTCCCAAGCTGAAGCCTTCCCCAAGCTGGTGCCCTCCAGATGTGTTGACTACAGCTCCCATCATCCCCAGCCAGCAGGGCTGAAAGGTTGATTCAAAACCCACACCAAATTCAAGGGGACTTCTTCCCTAACAAGAGTGCTTAAGGGCGCAATCCTATGCATGTTTAGGCAGAATAAAGTCCTACAACTCCCAGCATTCCCCAGCCAGCTATGCTATGCTATGCTATGCTGGCTGGGGAATGCTGGGAGTTGTAGGACTTTATTCTGTCTAAACATGCATAGGATTGCACCTTAAGCCTTGCAGTGAATTTTGAAGTGGCTTTCACAGATTCACACACACACACTTTGTTGTTGTTGCTGCTGCTTGCATGAGACCTCCCACCCAACTCCCCCACAGTGCCAAGGAATGGCCCATTTTAAATGCATGTCCCCTTTAATCATTTTGCAGTCGTAAGCATGTATGTGTGTTTTTGTTCCACCAACTGGGAACCCTGGCCACCCTGCTCGGAAGTCTGTGTCCCTGACGGATTGACAGCGCAATCCTCTGCCTGTCTACTGGGAAGCAAGCCCCACTGGCTTCAATGGGGCTTCCTTCCGGGTATGTGAGTAGAAGACTGCTGCTCAAATATGCGAAGTCTCACATGGGGGTTAGCAGGTCAGCGGAGAAGGAATGCATGAAATTGATTTGGCAAGCTAACGTCCAAATTGGACTTGCACGTAATTCCCAGCTGGAGCAGAGTTTTACTTTCCATCAATATTAAATACAAGCGCATTCGCCACCAAACCCAGACACGGCTTCTCCATCACATTCCCTTGGTTAACTGTTCTTGCTCTAAGCCAACGTTCTCCAACCTGGGGGTCGGGACCCCCAAGGGGGTCAGCGACATGCTTTCTGGGGGGTCGCCAGCTATACTGGAAGGAGGGAGGGAGGGGGAGGTATTTTCCTACAGCACCAGGCGCTTGCAATCCAATTGCTGGAGAAGGAGAAAGCGCACGCGCGCGCCTACACTGGTGCTTTATGGGTAACAGGCACGTGAGCCTTGAGAAGGAGCCACTGCCTGTAGTTGCCGCCAAGCACCTCCTTCGCCTCGTGCTTCTCCTCCTTGTGCTGGAGTGAGTGAGTCGCTGCCTGCAGTTGCCGCCAACATCTCGCCGCCTCCTCCTCATGCTGGTGTGTGTGTGTGAGAGAGAGAGAGAGAGAGAGAGAGAGGAGACGACGCTGCCTGCAGTTGCCGCCAACACGCGCTTCTTCCTCCTCCTGCTGCTGCTGCTGCTGTTGAAGATCTCTGTAAGAACGAGTTGGAGGAGGGGGCAGATTGAGCTGTTGTTGGGCTGGAAAGGGGAGGTGGTCACGGCAGCGTCCAGGGGTGAGGGGAGGGTGGGGGGCATTCCACCCAGCCCTTCCTTCTCAGACGCAGCCGGCTGGGGGAGGGGGAGCGGCAGCACGAGGACGACCTGGGCGACTTGATTATTTGCACAAAGGCAAGTGTGCTTACTTCCTCCTTAGCCCTTCGAGATTTTGGCAGCCCCAATGCAAAGCAGTGAAGCATGCTGCTGGCTATAATTCTGTTGGGAGAAGGTACTTAACACCACTTGGAGAGCTCACGTTATGGTATTTTTTGACACACTCATTGGGAAGAGTTTCACTGAACTATGGCTTCTTCTGAGTGAAAATGAAGTGTGTGTGTGAGAGAGAGAGAGAGAGTGAGAGAGACTGTGTGAATGAATTTCATTTCACTTGCTTCTGTGGCTATTGCAGAACTATTTTTAGCTGTCTCCAGCAGAACGGAGAGCCAGTGTGGCGTAATTGTGAGAGTGTTGGACTGGGACTTGGGATATCCGGGTTCTAGTCCCCACTTGGCCATGAAACTCACTGGGTTACTTTGAGCCAGTCATTTACTCTCAGCCTAACCTACCTCACAGGGTTGTTGTGAGGATAAAGTGGAGAGGGGGAGAAGGATTATGTAAGCCCCCTTGGGTTCCTTGCAGGAAAAAAGGTGGGGTATAAATATAACAAATACAATAAATAAATAAACAAATAAACATGTCTTCTCCTTTCTGATACAAAGCTGGCTGCTAGTCAAATAAATCCGCTCACTTGCCTGCTCCCTGTTGGGCCCTATTTCCACTAACATCCGGAGTCCAAAGAGAGGAAGGGCAGGTGAGCAAGTACAACAATAGAAATACAAAAAGAAATTGTTTTTCCTCAAAAAAGATTTTTTATTTATATTTTTGGAAATCTGTACCCATGGAGAAAAAACGGAAATATTCAGAAGATTACCTTAAATTTGGCTTTACCACCTTTAATGAATATTAGGTTAAATTAAATTATATTCTGAAAAATCTATTTTTCATGTGTTTTCTTTACCCCACCAAAATGCAAATTTATGCAAATGTGGTGAGGGGTCCCCGGTTACTTTGCCATTACAAAAGGGGGTCGTGACTCGAAAAAGGTTGGGGACCACTGCTCTAAGCAGACATTGCTGTCGGTTTTGTCTGATCAATCGTTTGATCAAGCCAGACAGATCTATGGTCCCTATATCCCTTTTCTGGGCCAGCATACGTGCTCTGCAGTATAGTTCAGCTCTGTGCAGGCCGACTCAGAATGTCCCCACTTCTCATAAGCCTTCTTATACGCTTATAAGCGTGGCAGGGGGGGGAGAGGGCTGGTGACTTCTATTTCTGTGGGGATCCTAATCCATTGCAGGTTTTATTTGGAGCTTTATGGGAGCTATCCGTGGTGCTGAACTCCATCCCCAAAATCAGTTCACCACCATGGACAGCTCTTATGACGCTCCAAATAAAACCTACAATGGATTAGGAGCCCCACCAAGATAGGAGTCACCAGCCTCCACTGGGCGGCCGGCGGAGGTGTCCTCCAAAGGGGGGGGGGGAACAGCTTCAGTCTAACATATCAGGAATGCAGAAGCAGTTGTAAACCATGGAATGGTGGCTGCAGGAGAGGAAAGAGGAATGTTAGTGGCGTGCTTCACAGATGAACTGATAAATATGGCTGTCTAAAGTGTTCCCCCGCCTCTCCAAGACCATTAAAGACAGGATGTAAAATTGCCCGGCTGCACCACTGCATTTCAGTGCAAACAAACTTTGCCGAAGTGGGCCGTTCAGAGAAACGGTCCTCTGCTGCTGCTTCTCAGACTGAACCAGGCTACAGCACTTGACTATTCTGCTCAGCTAGGAACAGGGTCACCGCCCGGCCCCTTGCTGCCATGCGAGAAGGGAACAGCTCTCGTAGCCTGAGCTACAGAGAATGTCAGAGGAGCCCAGTACGGGGTGTAAAACGTGGCCCGCACTTGGCTTCACGGGTGCATATGCAGAAGCCTCCAGCTCATCGGGCAGGTGGACAGCGGCTCTTTGTCACTATTCCCTGCTCAGGATGGGCAGGCAAGAACAGGAGGAGAGGAAAGGAGGAGCCGGGAAAGGCTAACAGGAAGGACATCGATCGGCCCTGCAGTCCCACCTCCCAGCCTCCAGTTCCGGGATGGGAGGGCCAGCCTTACCCCTCCTCTCACTGGCCCCTTTAACTCTCTGCAGCATGGATGCGGGACGTCCAACCTGCGGGCTGTGGCGGAGTGACAGGCAGAAGCCCAGGGAGGGGCCAAGCTGAACATTCCAGAGGCTCTGATTGGTTGAAGCCGAGAGCATAGAACCCCAGGGAGTTGACAGTTAAGGGGGTTGGTTGTCAGTTGGGGAAGAGGGTGGGTTGGAGTGGAAGGTTAGTAAGTAGGCAGGGAAAGGTGGTACTGAAGAGAAGAGTTCAGACAGGAAATCTAGTACTAAGTTGTGAGAAAAGCAAACGTGAAGGTGTTAGTGTAGAACAATTCACAGGAGTCTCCACTTAGGGAGTGAAGGACCTTCTGTCTGAGGAAGAAGGAGAAACTCTGGACTGGTTTGAGGGACAGTTAAGTTCCCTGGTCTGATACTGTAACTTTCAAGTAACCAAGCCAAATTGATACAAAAGAGTGCTGTATAACATCTGCCTGCCTTTAACCTGAATCTAAGCAAAGAACAAGTTTGAATGTAACTGTTGAAAATTCCAAGTTATCTGTTCCTGAGTTGAATATCAGTTTAGAGACTTTGTTAGAACAATAAATCAACCTTTTTATTCAAAGTTCTAATTCTCCAGAGTCTGACTGGTGACAGGAAAGTAAGAAGGGAATTAATGGAGGGGCACCCTGCTTCAAGTAAGCAAATAAAACAAACTGCTTAATAAAGACAAACAAACGTGGGTGAACAGCTACATATAAGACCTAAGACACATAATTGGCTAACGCAACTTTAAAACACAGCTTGAAGTCTGAAGTGACCAATACAAGGGGGCACTTGGTGAGAGTGAAGTACCCATCGAGGGTGTGGGCTTTGGAGTGAGGGGTCCCGTCCGCTACACGGGCCGCCCACAGGGCCTCTCCATCCGGAGCGTGGCCGCTTCTCCTGCCCTGCCCACCCCACCCCTGTGCAGCAATAGGCTTTTTAATTGCTGTGCATGGGGGGGGAGGTGATGTGGGAGGGGTCACAGTTAGAGAGAAAAGGACTAGCCTCCCCTCCGTGCATGCTGCAACCCCGCACCACCACGTGCACCAACGCACCCCAATCAACCTGTTTGTGCAGCAGTTACACTTTTTCAAAAGCACCCATGGTTGCCGAGGCTGATTTTTTTTTTTTTTAAGCCCACACGTGCTGCATGGGGCGGGGGAGGGAGGGAGGCCGCTGGGGAGGAAGGGGAAGAAAGAGGAGAGGAGCAGAGACAAAGAAAAGGGGGGGTGGAGAGAGGGACAGAGAAAGGAGAAGAAGGGGGGAAGAGAGAGAGAGCAAGCAAAGGGGGGATGGAGAAGAGAGAAAATTGAATGGATGGATGCTTGTGTGAACTGGTGTTTGAGAGCGGGGTAGAGGGGGAGGGAGAGGGAGTGGCGCTGGAACCACCCACGTTCGGCCCCGGAACGGCCCACTTTGGTTCCTGCCCCACCCACTACCGCCATATGGCCTGCCGAAGGTTTCCCTCAAGGGAATGTGGCCCTCGGGCTGAAAAAGGCTCACCCACCCCTGCTTACGGCCTCCAGCATCTCTGACCTGGCCTATGGGAGGAAAGCAATGGGCAGCCACTGTCTACACCAGTATTCTCCAACCTTGGGTCCCCAGATGTTTTTGGCCTACAACTCCTACGCTGGCTGGGGCATGCTGGGAGTTGTAGGCCAAAAACATCTGGGGACCCAAGGTTGGAAAACACTGGTCTAACACGAATGCTTGGCGGGGGCACCGCCCCAGAGGCTGGAGTGTGAGCGGAATTATCTGGATGCCACAGCCATGGAAAAGCACTCCGAGGTCGGAGCTGGGACTCCGCGCTCGGAGCGCCCTCCTCCCTGCGGAAAGAACTGCACCGGCTGCTTCTGCGAGGTGGCGCCTCGGCCTCCTTCCCCCCCCCCTCTGAAGCGCCACTGCTTTGCAGGGCGGGAGTGCTCCTCCCGCCCTGCCTAGGATGCCCATAATCCCCCGAGTTCGGAAGGTTACAGGCAGCCTCATTGGATTGCTCCGTTAATCAATTTTAATTATGCCTGTCAGCTGCCTCGAGTGCCATTTTTTGGGGGGTAGAATGGCAGGATCCAAATCAAATCAAAAAAATAAAAATTGGGAAGAGTAGGGGGATTTGCAGACAGCATATTGGATGGAGACCCCGGCTATACTACAGGAAGGGGCTTTTCCTTCTCTAGCGAGGTGCCTGCCTCCGCCCTGCTGATCATGTTTGTACAGTTATCAAGCAACTGGAGGACTTGTGCCAGAGCAGCGCTCCGGGAGAAGTCGCTGCCATTTGCCCTACAGAAAAGATCATTCCTACCTTGCCTGAAGCTGACAGCGCTCAATTGACAAATCAATGTCAGTACAACTTTTAAATGGGGATTTTCCAAAGAATTGCTGGACCTTGTGGCATTTATTCTTGAAGTCAGTTAGCTTGGTGTGTTATTGCAGTAGGGAAATATGGAATCTTTTTGACACTTAAAATGGGGGAGGGATAGCTTTTGCTTTGACTAAAAAGTGGCAAGGTTTGTTTAATATTATACATTATTCCATATATAATCATAGAATCATAGAAAAGTAGAGTTGGAAGGGGCCTATAATGCCATCGAGTCCAACCCCCTGTTTTCTCCCTTTAGGATCCTCAAAAAGCATTTTTACTCTGGTTTTATTTTTCCACTCAGGTTTTTTTTTTTTTTTAATGTGAATGTGTTTAAATGCAATCAATTAACTCATCAATTAATCAAGTAAAAAGCCATGTTGTAAATCCATTTTTAAAAAACATTAATTGGTTCATGCATGGTGTCAATGCGTGGCTCTGCAGTATCAACATGTTTTCTAGTTTGACAACACCAAGGCTTGCTAGTAGTTCCAGTGGAAACAGATGGGCTACTCGGGCTGAAATACCCATTTTATGGAAGTCCATTCCCAGACCTGGGTCTCTCATCAAATGTGTACTTCTGGCCTCAGAATAAAGAACTAGTTAAAGCAGCCTTTCCCAATCTGGAGCCCTCCAGATGTTTTGGACTAAAACTCCCATCAGTCCCAGACAGCATGGCCAATGGTCAGGGATGATGGGAGTTGTAGTTCAAAACATCTGGAGGAAAGCTTGGGAGAAAGGCTGTGTTAAGGTAAGAATTGAATGCTGGTGTGGAGAGAAAGCCGGACCAGACACACACACACACCGCCACCTGCATAATCTCTGCCTAGGGCAGGGATGGTTTAGTTCCGAGCAGACATTTACATCGACCTACATTTACATTTACCTCAATGGGACACATCTGCATATACACCAATGGTCGTGTGTCAAAGTCCCAAAGAGCTGCCAAGTACCCTTAAGCACCCGAGGGGTGCCAGGATCCTGCTGAGCAAAGCCGGTTCAACCTGTCAGCAAAGGGGGAGGGAGGGGTAAAAAAGAACTACCGAGCCCCATCGAGGTTGTTGGGAGCAAGGTGCAGGACTGCATGGAACAGGTCTTCCACTCCGGTCAAGATCAAGCCTCGCAACCCCAAGCAGGACGCTTGGTGTCTGGCTGTAAGTTAGAACAATTTGCAGTGTAAGCTTTCTAGTAAGTTCAGGTTCTTTGATATGAAGAAATACTGTCTGTGCTTTTGCAAGCCTTCTCTAGGCTGAATGTGTATTGGATTTCTACGCTTCATTGATTTTTACAGACTGTTCTCTGTTTACTCACTGTGAAATTCCTTAGCTATCTGAACCACTTCGCTCAATTAAAGGTGTTATAAACAAACTCTGAAAGGGTAGAAGCTGTCTCTGGTTCAGTGCAATCCAACGCGGTTGGCCTCAGGGAGTTTTTATGGTGCCGGTTAACCCGTTAACTCCCGAACTCACGCAAAAGGACCGGCAGCGGTCCTTCACAGCTGGTCAAATGGTTCCCATCATCTTATGCTTGAGACTTTAGTACGAATGGAGGAAGTAGAACCAGCTCTTCCAGAGCTTTCTAGAGCTTTCTAGAATTTTCAGAGCTTTCTAGGAAGTCCTACTTATGCTTTGCTCAAGCAAATTCCACATGTGGGGCTGCACAGGACCCACAGAGAGAACATCTGTTGAGCTGAGAGCAGCATCTCAGAAAAGGGCCATGATTCTTGGGCAGTCCTTCCAAGGGAGGCACTGAAAGACTGCGTCTAGTTTGCACTTCAAGAAGGATAGAGACCAGGAAAGGTGAGGAAAGGTGGAATGAACTGGGTATGCTTAGCCTGAAGAAGAGACATGACCGTACGCTTCAAATTCTTGAAGGACAATCAGATAAAAGAGACCACAGACTTGCAGGGCAGGACTAGATCTATTGGGCACAAGTTAAAGGAGGGTTCATTTTGGTTAAACATTAGGAGAAGCATCTCAACAGTAAGAGCAGTTTGACAATGGAATCCCTTACCTAGAGGGCTGGTGGTATCACCTTCACTGGAGGACTTCAAGCAGCAGTTGGACAGCCATTTGTTGGGGATGCTCTATCTCTAGATTTCCTGCATCAAGCAGAGATTTGGGACTAGATGGCCTCCAAGACGCCATTCAACTCTACAGGGTGGATCTAGATTTAGTCATCATGGGATCAATGGGACATGTCAGTCAAGTCTAAATTAAGTCCTATTAATTCAAATGGGTCAACTCTAAGCATGCTGGATCCATCCCAAAGATCTTATGAAGCAGTCCCAAGACAGTCTCCCTTGCTTGTTTCTGAAAGCTATGTCAACCCCACTACAGAAATAAAAGATGGCATCATTACATGTAGAAAAAGCAGAGAAAAATCTCTGCAAAGGGTATGACACAAACCAGCTCTGTGGGTAACACAGGTTGGACTTTCCTTGTAATCTGATGAAGTATGAAGGTGTTGAGTCTTGTGAGGGGGAGGGGGCTAGTAGAGATAGCATGAAAGAGTTCTCCCTCTAGCTCAGCAAGGAATTGAAGCTTCAGAGAGTGAAGTATTCTTGGGCCTTTCATTATTAGTACAAACTAGTATGAAACAGAGCACAGAAATCTTAAAAGAGAAACGCCACCCCTCCGATTGGGCATTTGCTCCCACTCTATCACACCCGTTCAAAGCATGAGAACGTATTGGGTTATTTAATGCTTGCGTAGGCAGTTGATACAGTAGGTTGGAGTGGCTGCGTTTGCTAGAAAGAGGAAGTAGGCAAACTAACTCTTCAAACACTGGTTGCGAGGAAGAGAAACAGTTTTACAGACCCTCATCAACAGGCAGCATGAAGATGCTTAAAGTTGCTCCTCTCGTCTTTTTGCTGATTTATATTGCCACCAACATCACTGGATGGCCTGCACACACAATCTGCAAGAACAATCGGTTGGAAATAAAGTATCGAAGTTGTGGTGAGATCTTATTGTTCCATTTCACTTCTCCCTGTTGTGAGGGTTGTACTTGTAGCTGCAGAAAATGGGCAGTTGCAGCGCAGTAGATCGCTTGCTGGGTTTGAATGTGGGAGACCCATTTTAGATTCCATGTTCAGCTGGAAAACTTACTGGATGGTTTTGGGGGAGTCATGCACCCCAGTCCACAGATCTATCTCTGTGTGTCTGAATGTGTGTACCAGTCTTTTCCATGTGCAAGGGTCTCCATCCTTTTCAATGGAGGGACCCAGTCTACATAAATAAATGGCTGTGTGTGCAGATTGGTTCCCTCCACTGAAATAAATGAAGAGACCATTCTATGTAGGGAAGCTTCCTGTGTCCAGAATTCAGAATTCCGGTGTCCAGAACCCATCAGTGGATCGGGGCAATTCTTTTTCAGTGCAACCAGCTTCTGATGGACTATGAAGTTGTAAATCAGATGATAAACAGAAAATATTTAGTATGCTGTAAAATTCTGCAGACGTGATTAAATATATATAGTGGTAATAAGAGGAAAGTGATAAAAAAACAAAAATCCTCAATTTATGCCTTTTCCCAATTTAACATCAGCTTGGGCTTTCAAGCTTGGGCTATCTTTTTAATAAAGATCAAATAAACTGTAATGTGGTGAAAATCAACAAAGAAATGAGGACAGGGTGAATGCAAATTCATCTAACACTAATCATCAACTGTCCAAAATAAAGATAGCTTTGAACAATAAGATTTTATAATAATAATTCTTTAAAAAGAAAAAGAAAAAACCTTGATGACTCTAAACGAACAAACAAACAAACAAACACATCTTTCTTCCTGCAGCACGTGTAATACAGGGAGAAATTTAATTCTTTTTTTCCCCGCACCCAAGAACAGTATTTGGCCATAGTAGTATAAATTTGGTATTTCTCCCTCACTCTCGCTTACTCAACCTGACATGAGGTTTAATGTGCTACTCTGAAGGAACCATGTTCTCAAAAGCTGTCACTGTGCTCAGCCATGCAGTGGACGCACATAGTGGCGGCATTTCCCATGGACTGTGGGCTTGTTTGTTCTTCCAAATCTTCTGAAAAGAAAAGAAACAAGCGGCTCTGGAATGAATGAACAACAGATCCACTCAGCAGTGCTTCCTTTTCAACTCCGCGGCTCTGCTGGCCCTGTGCCTCCGCCGTGGCACTGATGCGCTTTACAAGGGGGACAAAGGGAATTAGCTTCATAGACATCTCATTCATATGAGGCACGTGACAGTAAAAGTGATTAATGACAAACGAAAACCCATGCGTTTGTTTTCCCAATTCATCTAAACACAAAGGTTGCCCCCGCGGGGCTTTCTCTCCCCCCCCCCCCACTGAAGCTCAGGCATAGCTTCACACATCCATTGAAATAAAACCAGTGAAGGGCACAAGGAATAAATAAATATTTGGAATGAAATCTTTTAGCAGCCCATTCCTGGGAGACCAAGCCTGCTCTCAGATATTATAAGCAGATCCCCGCTATTATGAAAATGTAATCGAAGCTATGAGGATGGCTTGTTCTTCCCCTTATGCTCAGGAGGAAAAACACACACAAAGCTGCCATTTTATGAGTCAGACTATCGGTCCATTCTAGCCCACTACGGTCTGCTCTGACCAGCGGTATCTCTCTAGGGTCTCAGGCAGAGGTCCTTCCCAGCCATGCTAACGGCAGTTCTTTCAGCTGGAGATACCAGGCATGGAACGTAGGACCTTCTACACCATCGAACCCCAACCTGGTGTCCTCCAGATGTGTTGGACTGCAACTTCCATCATTCTCAGGTGGCATACCCATTGGCTATGCTGGCTGTGAATGATGGGAGTTGCAGTCCAACATATCTGGAAGGCACCAGGTTGGAGAAGGCTGTTCTACATGCAAAGCATGTGCTTCACCACAGTAAGTGATGGCCGCAACTCTAAATGAGAGAGACACTCCCTGTCAGGGAACAGAACAGATGGGCAGTGATACTGGCTATTGAGTGTTGTAATAGAGACTCTTCTAATAATAAACACAGTGTCTAAGGAATGGCCGGAACCATTTCTCTGAACATACAGTACAATTGAGGCCTAGAGCCTCAAATTGCAGCCAGCCATCTTACGATGGCCTGGTAGGCCCCTTCCAACTCTACCTTTCTATGATCCTTTTCTTTTCAACAGGAGCCATCTAATGACAACCAAAGTTCTTCTTTCCATACTGCTTTTGGTGGCCCTACTAACACTACGAACACTTCATTCACTACCGTCTGAGTTCATGCACTCTACCACATTGGGAAAGAATGAGCGACTACAATAACAAAAAACGTGGGCATATTCATGTTTTCTCCCAAAGCAACCTCTCACGGTCACCACACAGCAGAAGATACATGAAAGCAATAGGCTAAGCTCACCCTGGGTGGAAGTCCACCGTCAACAACATGCGCAATGCTTTTTACGACCCAGCCACTATATCTGCTAATACCACACAGAGAGGAAGAGAGAAACAGACAGGAAAGAACAAAAGGGGGGTCGGCTTCTATATACACTCAACGCTGTCCTTTGGTCGCCATGTCATCTAATTCATGGTAAAAACAGCAACTTGTGAAGACAACCCTAAGCCTATTTACTTTGAAGTAAGTCCCACTGAAACCCACTGGGTTTACTTCTGAGTAAATGTGGATAAGTTCAAGCTGCATATGTTTTTGTAAACTGTTAACTAGGCCCACTTCCCTGGTTTTTTTTGTTTGTTTTGGTTAAAAACTGACAAATGAATCAATGACTCTAGCCTAATTGGTTAGCAACTGGAGACCTCTTGACCAAATCTTTGCCCCCAAGACATGCTGCATGGCCCTTTTGCCAATCTAGGTCCATTTTGTGGTGGTGCCTGGGACAGTTTCTCAAATTGCCAGATGTACCCACAGCCCAAAAAGATTGCCTACCCCTGATCTAGGAGGATAAATCTAGAGCAGAACGTGATGTGTTGACCCATCGTTGTTGTTTTTTTCTTTTCCACCTCCTTCCTTGTATTAAACACATGGCTTGCAGTAGTCAGAGAATCTCATTTAAAGTTTTACCTTGCCATCCTGCTGCGTGCTTTTTAAAATATTCTTGGTGTTCCCCCTTTTCCCTCCCTGGTGGCAGGCGAATGATTGCTATATGTCCCTCATAATCTATAGACTTAATTCTGTTGTAAATGGTCCACCACAAATGTCAATGTCCTACGATATCACTGTGCTATTCACACCTCATCTTCTTCTTTCGATCCTGTCGTGTATCGCTGTGTCATAGATTTCATAGATCATAGAGTTGGAAGGAGCCTACAAGGCCATCGAGTCCAACCCCCTGCTCAATGCAGGAAACTAGAGGAGGGGTCTCCCATCCAAGTAATAACCAGGCCTGACCCTGCTTAGCTTTCCACGCTCAGACAAGCTGAGCCAGCGTGAGCCACAGGCCTGTATTGACACAGTGTGAGACACAGGCCTGTGTCTGTATGGATAACCTCATTTGGAGATAATGCCAAAAGTCTAAATTTGACGCCCTCTGTGCATGGGAGGCCCAGGCCAAATGCCCCCCACCCCACGATAGGCTCTGCCCTGGTCCACATCCAGCTCCCTAACACTGCACCACTCTGACTCACTGTCAATGGTCTCTACAGATAGTTCTGGAAAGAGCTTAATCAGCAGGTGGAAGGACAAAGAGTTTTTTCTTTTTTTAAGAAAGTTCATACCTGAAGAAGGGAAATGACACGCACACACACACACACACACACACACATATTTCTCTCTACATAGTAAAAGTGTAGACCAGCTCTCTCCCACCCGCCATCTCTCTCAAGATCTCTGTGACAGATTAAATCCAGGCTCATCAACCGTGGCGACACAAATCAAGAAAAAACAAACCCAGAAGCCAGTCCATTTCAGATTTGTCTTTCCCAGAGGTTGCGGGCTTAGATTAAACTCTGTCATTTAACGTGAAGCATAACCCTGTCCTCTTTCCAGAAATCGACACCACGGCAGCAAGAAGAAAAATATCCATAAGCTTCAAGGTACAAAAATGGCTCCCCAATGCATGCTTAAGGAGAGTCAGCAATAAAGACAGATTAGGCGCCAGATGGTTTTACAGATCATGCTAGACACAAATCAGAGTGTGTCAATACAGGACAACTTATAAAGCACTCACATACCTGACACACAGGATGGCAGGGGCTTAGGGCAGGGCAGCTGTGTGCCCTACTACACAGAGGACAGTCCTCTATTTGAAGGGACTTCAGAGGATAGATAAGTGGCCACACTACCTGGATTGGGCCCAGCCAGAGCCTGCTCCTTGCACAAGCAATATTGCAGTATTTCTTTATTTATTCATTTATTTAGAATTCTTATACCCTAACCCCACTGTTCCTCCAAAAGGTGCAAAGAGTGGCCTACAATAGTAATGAAACAAGTCCCAAGAAAACAACCAGAAAATCATACCATCATGCAAAACAATTAAAATACAACAATAATAACCTAACCTAAAAACACCCAAACCAACCATTCAGGAGCTAACTCCTTGTGTAAATGAAAAATGGAAAGGTCTTTAACTTACATTTAAAGATAGTCAGGATAGGGGCTAATCACTCCTCTGCTGGGAGGGAGTTCTACAAATGGGGGGCCACCACTGAAAAAGCCCTCTCTCTAGGCCCCATCCACCTCACCTCATTTATTGAGGGGGAGGGACTGTGCAGGAGGCACCTCCTGCAGATCAAAGAGCCCTATGGCAGCCCTCTTCCCTTTGGGGCCAAACGCAGACCCTTCACACTCATCCAACTGGCTCAAGTTCTGCTGCTTTAAATAACCTCAAGGCAAGGGCACCATTGCAGATTTCAGCAGTTGGGAAGGAAAAATTATCAGCAAGGACTTAAAGGCCCACTCTTGACTATTCAAGATTAAACTGGGGAAAGGAGATAAGAAGAAAAAGCAGCATGGCATGCATTAAGAGCATTTCTTGTGGTTACCTTTTATGTACTTATAATAGCCATAGCAATGTTATCAGTACAGAAATCAATCATTTCTTTTCTCTCTTTTTTTATTTTAAGCAGAGGGATGTACGTATGTGTTTGGCAGGCATATCTAGGTGGACATAGATCCATTTAGTTATTTATAACCATCATCATGCTGGCCTGGTTCAATTGTGGCCGAACAATGGTTTGACCGCCATGAATGGGCTTCCGAACCGCGTCTTCCCTCCTCCTGTCTCATGTCATGTGACATCTCAACCAAGACCAGAGTCAGTGTGTAGAATTAAAAAGACGGGTGCTCCTGAACCCAGTTTGGTTTGTTCCGTTTGGCAGCAGCTCTCCAGGAACCCGGGCAGAGGTCTTTGACATCACCTGCTACAGGGTCCTTTTAACTGGAGATGCTGCCAAGGATTGAACCCGGGACCCACTGCATGCAAATGTGTGTGGGGGGGATGCCCCACAGCCAAATGCCTGAAGTGGTGCAACCTCGTCCCATTGGGGGCGACCAGATGCAGGTGCTTCATCCTGCAACCGGAAGTGGAGGAAGAGGAAGACGAGGATCAGCAACGCAGTTAGGAAATGGTTGACCCTGGACTTAATGGTCTTACGGGAAGGCCCACTTTAGATGGCTGTGTGTGTATCATTTCACTTGCTCCAAAATGAGGCAGGCCAGTCCTGCTGCGTTTGGTGTCCCTCCTGTTTAAGGTGGCCTGATGTCCTACTTTGCAGAGGGAGGCTCTCTGTTTGAAGGCACACTGTGTTTGAAGGGCTGCCCCAGCCCAAGTCTGGCATAAAGGAGGGAGAGAGCAGCAGGGCCTTGACGACACCGACGCCCTTCCACAGTGAGCAACCGCACAGCAGACTGAGCAGGCGGCACACAGTTCAGCTCATCAGTCTTCTCGACTATGCTGAGATGTGCTTTATTTCTATTTAAATTATAGTTATTATTATTTCTAAGTTTGCACCTTTCAATATAAAATTGCATATATGCAAATGTCATGCAAATTGGTCTCCTCTTTGTCCTCTTTCTTTCTTTCTTTCCTTTCCTTTCCTTTTTTTTTTTTTTTTTTTTTTGGTGATGCAGTTCCTCTTTTGGGGGGAATGTGTAAGAGGCCACCCTACTCTTGTTCATTCTGCTGAGTGGGGCTCTGGACCTCTGCCCGAAAGCCCTGCCCTGACGGAACCACTGAGGACAATGTGGCGGCAGAGGCAGAGTGGCTGGCCAGTGGCTGCAGCATAGACCACGTTCAATTTGCCAGTGCGTTGCCCTCACACGCACATTAGAATGAGAGCCCAAAGTGCGTTGACAATGCTGTGAACCTCTTTCTAACATACCTCCGTAACTATGCATCCAACTATGAGTAAACCTTTTCAAATGTAAGACTCAAATGTGACTTCAGTTTTAGGCCATGTGTCCTCTTTTACAGAGGACAGTCCTCTATTTGAAGATGCCCTCTGTTTGAAGGGCTGTCCAGGCCAAAGCCTGTTTAAAGATATAAAACCATAAAATGGGAGGAAGGGCAAGAGATTTGAAGTTGCCCATCAACAGTTAGGACCTGGACAGCAAATTGAACAGACAGGCACACAGTCACCTGGTCACAGTCTTCTCCCCTAAGGTCAGATGTAGATTCATAGATCATAGAGTTGGAAGGGGTCTACACAAGGCCATCGAGTCCAACCCGCTGCTCAATGCAGGAAACTAAAGGAGGGGTCTCCCATCCAAGTAATAACCAGGCCTGACCCTGCTTTGCTTTCCACGCTCAGACAAGCTGAGCCAGCATGAGCCACAGTATTGTATTTCTGTTTAAAATTATAGTAATTATTTCGAAATCTGCATCGAAACATAAAAATTAGCATGTGCAAATATTGTGCAACTATGCATTGTCTTTTGTCCTCTTTTTCGGTGATGCCTGATTGATCACCCTAGTGGGAAGTGTGCTTTGGCTATCCAATGTTTGAGGAAGTTTGCTTCAGGACAACGTTTCCTAAGCAGAAATGACAGTGATGAGAGAATGCTTTAACTGTGAAATTAAACATCATTCTGTAATCATGTCTTCACCAGGGCTGTTGCAAGGATTAATTAGAGGGTGTCTTATTAAGGTCTTTGGAGGTGGAAAGCGCTACTACGTAAGTGCTAAGAACAATTCCTTTGTGTGCTCATTTCCAGTTTCCTTTCTGCTCTGCTATTTTAGTGTGAAGCCAGGGAAAAAATGAGCTCAAATAATTCACTGGCCTGCCATTGTCTGACGGCTCCCAGAAGTCTAATATGGAAAGGCCAAAGGTATCGATGTATTCTGTGGAGAAGTGGGATTTCTCTCCCCGCCACCCTCTGAACTGCATGATATGAACTCAGCCAGATCAATGACTGGAAACCCGTGCTATTAATCTGCTGGATTCTGTTTTCACGAAAAAATAATTTAAAGCCATCATCTGTTAGAAAACTATCAACTAGCTGTCCGGAATTATTGAACCAAAATGTGCATGGATATTAAGAGGGAATTGGGGGAGGGGAAATGGAACAGTTCTCGTGCATCATGTTTTCATTCGTGATTCCAAAATGGTGAGCAGGTCTTCTCCCTGCCCCGCCCTGCCGAGTCGCAAGGGAGGCTCCCCATCCATTGCAGGTTTTATTCTGAGCTTTATAGGAGCTATCCATGGTGCTGTACTCCCCAAAATAGGTTCGCCACCATGGAGCACCATGGATAGCTCCTATAAAGCTCAGAATAAAAGCTGCAACAGACAGAGAAGAAGCCCCAAGGACATAGGAGTCACCAGCTTCCCCTGGACATCAGACACTCCTTTGTTTAGGACATCCTCCATTTGGGAAAGGCCTATTTGTTGTTCCGGTTCCTAGGTGAGGGACATGAAAGAGATGAGAAGGTAGAACTTAATGGGTAGTTTGTACGGCTGAATAAATCTTACCAACATTGTATCCCCTAATTAGAGATACTTGAGTAGCCATTTTTGATGGGTTGCCAAGCACCAGCACTGAGCATTACAACTACAGCTAGGGTGAACATATGTCTACTTTACAGAGGACAGTCTTGTATGTCCTCTGTTTGAAGGGCTGTCCAGTCCAAGTCCAGTTTAAAGGTCAAGAAACATACAGGCCTGTGGCTCATGCTGGCTCAGCTTGTCTGAGCGTGGAAAGCTAAGCAGGGTCAGGCCTGGTTATTACTTGGATGGGAGACCCCTCCTGTAGTTTCCTGCACTGAGCAGGGGGTTGGACTCGATGGCCTTCTAGGCCCCTTCCAACTCTATGATCTATGAATCTATGAACTATAAGAAGGTAAAGCATGGGCCTTGGAGTTGCCCATCAACATTTGGACTGCTCAGCAGACTGAGCAGGCACACAGGTCACCTGGTCACCTTCTTCCCCACTGTTGTGGGATGTATTATATTTCTATTTAAATTATAGTAATTATTTCTAAATTTGCATCTAATACATATAAATTAGCACATGCAAATTTTATACACCACCTTTTGTCCTCTTTTTTGGTGATGCATAAGTAGCCACCCACACACACACACACACACACACACAGTGGGCTTCATTTCTAGCACAGGAGCAGCTCTCCAGGGTTTCAGGCAGAAGTCTTTCCCAGCCCTATCTGAAGATGACTGGCATTGAACATGGGATCCCCTGCATTCAGTGTTTGTGTGACAGGGTCAATCCCTATTGGAAACAAAATTCCACCCTCAGAAGATGGCCACCAATTTGGATGGCTTTAAAAGGGGACTAGACAAATTCATGGAGTGGGAGGGTGCTGTTGCACTCGTGTCCTGCTTGTGGCTTTCCGTGGGCAGCTGGCTGGCCACTGTCTGAACAGAACGCTGCACTAGATGGACCCTTGGCATGATCTGGCATGGCTCTTCTTATGTTCTTATGATTCTTCCAGACCCAGCACTCTCGTTAACATCCAATCCAGTTTTGTCCCTCACTGCCCGATACACCTGTGTGTGCCGTTGTCCATTTGTTATTTATTCAACTAATTGATCTCCTGCCTTTCTCTCACCGTGCGGGTCATTCTCCATGTGGGAAAATCATGCTTATTCTTCACTCTATTGGCTAAAAGGGGATCAAGTATGAGAAGTAAATGTGAATTCCGAAAGAAATAACAGATTGAAGATGGTGGGTGGAGGGAAGCCTGGGGAATCAACAGTGCTGTCTATTTTCGAATGTGGCGTTGAAGTGAAAGGTTGAAGTACAGTGTCATTTTCTCTTGGGAAAGAAGGGTAAACATTTTGACTCTGGGAGAATTCAGGATGTGTACATTTTGCAGCCTGCAGATGAATGGGTGGGTGGATAGATATAACTCCATAAGTGAGGTACAGTGAAGGCCAGACCTTCAAACAGCAAACTTGGGTTCGTTTTCAGTCTGTGCATTTTTCTGCACAGATTAATCAGGGCCAGGGCTCTCCTGGAGTTATTCCCAGAATCTGCTTTCAAAAACATGTCTCAGCATCAGAACTTCTGAGATCATAAGGAAGAGAGTGCCTGAGAGCGTACGTAGAGCACCTTTCCTTTATCAGTTGAATAACCACCAGCAGCCTGCCCACTACACAACTGGGGATAACAGGAAGGGCATACAAGTTAGACAACATGACACCAAGGATGGCTTTAAAAGGGGATTAGACAAATTCATGGAGGAGACGGCTATCAAAGTGTACTAATCATAATGGCTATATGCTACCTCCATTATCAGGGACATTATGTCTATGTATACCGGCAATTGCTGGGGAACATAGGCAGGAGGGTGCTGTTGTGCTCATGTCCTGCTTGTGGGTTTCCCACTGTCAATTGGTTGGCTACTGTGTGAACAGAATGCTGGACTAGATGGACCCTTGGTCTGATTCAGCTTGGCTCTTATCTAGAGCACTAACATCTATTATTTTAGAAATCACACAAAATGCATGATGATGACAAAATGGTTGTGTGAATCAACTGCCTCAAGCAAAACCCACCAACATGCATACCAAATGGTCCAAGGCACCCAAACAAGCATCAATCTGTGCTCGGGGGAAAACAGCTGTTCAGACTGAAATAAGCCCAATTCACCATCCTGTGAATTGCCTCTTTCCCAGCATGCCCGGTTTTCATGATATCCGATACAAATAAGAAAATACCAGCTGCTTGTACATCTGTCCCCACTCCAGGTGGAAGCTAATCCACACTTGAAGGCACAACACATATGTAGAACAACAAGCACAATGGTTTGCAGATATGTGGCACATACAATACACAAGTCACATTTGTAGAAGAAGAAGAGCATGTCCTGTTTCTGACCTTCCTCATGCAATGCACGAAAATAAAAGGAAGTGAAACATTCTCATGCAGAAATCGAAGAATTATCGTTATCCAGAGCAGGCTGAGGAGGAAAGGGGGAAGGGGTGACACAGAAAAGAGAAGTCAAAATCAATGTGGTTCCTGTCAGTGGAGGGAAATGGTCTTGCAACCTATTTCCAATGCTTTGTGAAAACAGGATTACAAAATAACCGTCAGAATTGTTTAAGAAGCAAAACCAATCACTGATGCTCCATTGCTAAATGATGCGTTCAGAATTGCTCCCGAGACCCAAATCACATTATAGGGAGACACAGGGGTGCTGTCAACTCCCATCTCCTTGTGCATCTCCGTGGTTAGGCAAAGTTGAAATGAACATGTGACAAGATATCACTGCATTAGTGTTCTTCCCACCCCAACCAAATGGCAAACCATGAAGGGCAGAGAAACACTAACCACTAACACAGCGATGGCACATCGTGAGTTTTCCAGCAATACATCTCTGATAATACATTATTGCTTTCAAAAGCATGATGTCTCAGCTTTTGTGGCACCCCATTTATGGAATCAGCTCCCCAAAGAGGTGCGCCTGGCACCCACCCTTTATTCTTTTAGGCGCCAGGAAACCCCCTTTTTATTTTCCCAATATTTTAATGGTTAGACTTTTATTCTCATTTTTATTGTATTACTACTGTACTCCCATACTGATTCATCTAGGTGCTCTTTGTATTATTGTATATTATACTGTATTGTATTTGTATTTTATATTAATGATATTATTTGGTTTTATGAGGATTGTTTTATACTGATTATTCTTTTTGTAAACTGCCCAGGGAGTCTTGTGGCTGATGGGTGGTGTAGAAATACATTAAATAAATAAATAAATAAATAAATAAGTGTGTGTGTGTGTGTGTTAGATTGCAATCCTAATCACAGTTACCTGGGGGTAAGGCCCATTTAATTTAATGGAGCTTACTTATGAGTAGACATATATGGGATTGCATTAGTAGCCTGTAGTAGCAAAAACAAGAGTCTTGTGGCACCTTAAAGACTAACAAATGATCTAATGTATTTGTTAGTCTTTAAGGTGCCACAAAACTCTTTGTTGTTTTATAAGAAAAGGGTTACCCTTGCTTGTTTCCAGCTCATCCCGGGAAGAAGGTCCTGAAGTCTAGCTAGCTTTGACATACATCCATTGCAAACACAAATGCAAGAAATGGTGACAGACAAAAGTAGGGTTCCAGATCCATAATATCTCATCCCATAAACCAGGCCTGGTCTTTCATACTGTTGTTTCATATTGGAGAACAAAGGAAAATGCAGTCTTTTGTCTTTCTGTAGCATTGCTTCTTGAACTGCAGTCCAGGGACCCCCTTTGGTGTCTTTTCAGGTAGTTCCTGACACTACAACCAAAGGGAGGGAAATGGATGGATGGCAGTTTCTTTGAAGGTCTCACCACATGCTGAAGAGGCAAGCCACTTTCCGGTTTACATTTCAGCACGGACATTGCAAAAGTGGCATTTCAGCGCAAGAGGCTGCCAGGAAAAACCAAAGAAGAAGCCCTGTTTCTGGACATGCTTCTCCCTTGAGAGCAGCTTTTCCCAAACTGGCACCCTCCAGATGTGTTGGATTACAATTCCCATCATCACCATCCAATGGCCATGCTGGCTTGGGCTGATGGAAACTGTGGTCCAACGCATCTGGAGGACATCAGGTTGGGGAAGGCTGCTTAAGAGTCTGCATTGCTTAATGGAATCCTGACCAGAAGAGGACAAATGCAGCATCCTTTTGAGCTTCCTCCCACATGGAGTCCATACAATAAGGAACTATGGTAGTTCAGAGGGAACAAGCAAACCAGATTAGTAGCATTCAGTACAACCATGTTAAAGAACAGTTCTTTTATAGGATGTTTGGTCCATCCTATTTATTTATTATTATTTTATTTATTACATTTATACCCCAGCTTTTTTCCTGCAAGGAACCCAAGGCGGCTTACATAATCCTTCTCCTCTCCATTTTATCCTCACAAGAACCCTGTGAGGTAGGTTAGGCTGAGAGTCAGTGACTGGCCCAAAGTCACCCAGTGGGTTTCATGGCTGAGTGGGGACTAAAACCTGGATCTCCCCCGAGTCCCAGTCCAACACTCTCACCGGGTCAGAGGTGGTTCCAGTTAAATCAAGTCTCTTCTGCACTATAAACAAAAGTAGTCACCTGTGGCTTGCATTATGCTTTTCTTCACAGATCCACTGCAAGATTTTGCTTTTAGCTTTGACAGTTGTTCCGGTGTGGTGGCCCAAACAGTTAACATCAGGATAGCAACCGTTTTAAGTAAGTATAACATGTCATATTTCATGTTATGACATTTCAAAATAAGTCCCATTGCAAAGGGGTGGGGGTGTGACGTGCTTAATAAAATACACAGTTTCTAAATTAGGAGTCTCTGCTGCAGATAATTGACATCAGCGAGCAAGCTTGCCTCTGGAAAGGCCTTAGACTAGAACTTGGCCCTTTTTCTGTCTTTCTTTCTTTTGCCAAACTTGCACCTTTAGTTAGCTTGCCTATGCTGGATGCTTATAATTGGTTCACATATTATGTTCATCACCTGCTGACTAAAGTATCAATAAAGAACTGGCAGTCATCTGAGGAGGTCTATTTAATATTAGGGAAGAATCACCCAAGACATTTCTGCTGGGGAGATTCCTAGGAAAGTGCAAGGGAGAGGAAATGCTGTATGCAGTTCTCTAACTCAAGGGTGAGATTTGCACAGAGTATTGTGTAAACATTCCCTGTGGTGCCCCATGGGCAATGGGTACACTCACACTGACATTGCAATGGCTTCAGTCTTCTAATAACAGTGTTGAGAGAGAGTTAGGATCAAGCACAATCCATGGTGTAGTTAGGCTTGAACCTTGGGGCTGAAGTCCAGGGGCCCTCAAATGACTAGCCAGGGTGTGGCAAGTGATGAAAAACAAACTCCATTTTATTCCTGTAGTCATGATGGTGCTATGATTGAAGTGAGTCTAATTGCACAATCCTGGGCATAGAGAATAATAGAATAGTAGAGTTGGAAGGGGCCTATAAGGCCATCAAGTCCAACCCCCTGCTCAATGCAGGAATCCAAGTCAAAGCATCCCCGACAGATGCCTGACCAGCTGCATCTTAAATGACTCCAGTGCTGGAGAGCCCACGACCTTCCTAGGTAGTTGGTTCCATTGGCATATTGCTCTAACAGTCAGGAACTATTTCCTGATGTCCAGGCGAAATCTGGGTTCCATAACTTGAGCCCATTATTCCGTGTCCTGCAATCTAGGATGATTGAGAAGAGATCCTGGCCCTCCTCTGTGTGACAACCTTTCAAGTACTAGAAGAGTGCTATCATATCTCCACTCAGTCTTCTCTTCTCAAGGCTAAACATGCCCAGTTCTTTCAGTCTCTCCTCATAGGGCTTTGTTTCCAGTCCTCTAATCATCTTTGTTGCCCTCCTCTGAACCCTTTCCAGTTTGCCTACATCCTTCTTAAAGTGTGGTGCCCAGAACTGGATGCAGTACTCAAAAGGAGGCCTAACCAGTGCTGAGTAGAGGGGAACTAGTACTTCACATGATTTGGAAGCTATACTTCTATTAATACAACCCAAAATAGCATTTGCCTTCTTTGCAGCCACATTGCATTGCTGGCTCATATTCAGCATGTTTAGACAGAAAAAAGTCCTACAGCTCCCAGCATACCCCATTACCCCAGGCCAGCCATGCACCCTAAATTGCAAAACTGTACATGCTCAGAGTATGTATAAAATTGGGGTTGGCAAACAGTTTTATTGTTGGTTGTTCTAACATATCAGGAACGTAGCAGCAGTTTTAAAGCATGGGATAGTAGTTGGAGGGAGGAAGAGAAGTGTGAGCTGTCAGCTGTGTGCTTCACAACTGAACTAATGCACATGGGTTATCTAAAGGGCCCCTCATAAGACTTTTAAGTCCAGGGCTAAAATGACCTAGCTGCACAACTGAGCACATTTGCATTGCTGCTTGCAGGGAGGAGGCACTTAAGTTGGGCCCAGTCATAAGACTACCTGTGAACATGGCATCCAGGCCACCTAACACTGCTCTGTAGACTGAATAGATGACCACAGCAGGCCTTGTCTATTGAAATCTGAAATAAATCCCCATCCATTTTTACCCATCCCATTAGTTAAACCACATTTTGGAATGTAACCAGGAATCTCCCCCCCCCCCCCACCAGTCAATCTCCAAAGCAGTGTTGCCCAGTAGACACTTCTGCAGATGGGAAACCCCAGCAGACAGTGAGGCCTCCATCCTTGGTTCTGAAAGAGGTAGCTCCGCCCTCCTCCATCCTCAGAAAACTCCTTCTGTGGACAACCAGCAGCCAGGAGGACCCTCCTCTTCCACAACACCAGGGATCTCAGGGAATCTTCCAACCCCGCCAGAATGCAGATCTATGTAACTTCCAAGCAGGCTCCCTCCACAGAGGTGGGGCTTCACCACCAGACTTCTCTCAGACAGATTATACAAAGCAGGAGTGCACAACCATTTTGACTCCAAGGGCCACATGTGATGCTGGTTTGGGAGGCAGAGGCCACATGCACGCACACACATGCACACACACACACATCCTTACAATCCAGATCACTCTTTCCTCACTGCTAGTACAAAGGAAAAGAGCAATCCGTATCAGGATCTCTGGGGGTGGAGAGAAGGCATGGTGCAGTTTGTGGGAAATCAGCAGGGAGAAATTCAGTGGTGGCAGGGGAGATCAGGGCATTTAACTTCCTTGGGAGACCGCATGTGGTCCCCAGGCCACAGGTTGTGTACCCCTGATATAAAGCATCCATCAGCTCCAGATCACTGTTGGAGCAACACTCCTTGAGTCTGGTCTGATCCTGAAGCTTGCTGTCCATGGTTCTAACTCTCAACTGCCTGACACACATCAGGCATATCCCCTTGGTTTCCTTCCTGGAACAGGAGATCTACGAAGCCAAAAAAAAGTCTGGACACATTTTTTTGTGGTAATGATCTCATCCCTGGTACCACCAGGCATCCAACCAAGACCCTGCCTGAATCTTGCAAGTGCCATCAGTGACTCATCAGAATCAGCCCATGCTCCTCTCCGGAATCACCAGTTTTCAACTTTGCTCTGCCCTGGAGCTGCCCGTTTCTGCTCTTGGCCCACCACGTATTTCTGAGATCAAAAACAGAGATAAAGAAATGTACGTGCCTCCATGTTTGCAGGGATCAGATTCATTTAATCAGCCAGTCTGAGCCCTGACCACAGCCCCTATTGCCAAACACATAGCGCCAAATGAAGCAACCCCGTGCACACTTACCGTACTCAGAATTAAGATCACACTGTGTTCGAAAGGGGCTTATTCCCCAAGTAAGTGTGCATAACATAAGACTGCAGCCTAAATTTGGGGACCATCACTGTTCTTTGCATTCAGGAGGTAAAGCATGTGACGTAAACAAAGAACAGGGTCTCTCTCTCTCTGTCTCTCTGTCTCTCTGCCTCTCTCTCTCTCTCTCTTAAAGAAAAGTAGTATAATGACAATGCCTTATTTTCAATGCAAATGCCCATTAGCTTCATATAATGTCTATTCTACAGGGTACAGCATCAGGGAACTGACTGTGGATGTAAGTCTTGGCGTTAATGGAAGAAGCGTCCCAATTTACTCCCAGAAAATTTGTGAGCAGGATCACCCAAAGTTTAGTTTCTGTGGAAAGAGGAAAGGAGGTAATTAATTTTTCATATATAATTTGCTAAAGATGCAGTGGCAAAAAAAAAAAGGCGTAGTAAGCAGGAAGAACGTACTTACAGTTCCAGATGAACGCACCAGGTTGGGTCCATCCTGACATCCTGTTCATTTTAACACTCTGGCCCAGACTTCTTTCCATTTCAAAGTCTCTGTTTTGCATAAAGTATTACACCAGAATTCTCTGATAAGAGGATTCTCTGTTAAGAGGGGTGTCAAACCTCAGGCCTGTGGACCAAATCCAGCCCACCTGGGGTTCCAGTCTGGTTCTCTTGGGCTCCCAAGGGGGCCACACTCCTTTCCTCTGGGCCCACCACCTCTCCCCCAACCGCCAACTGTTTGGTGTTCTCCCAGCTTTTCTATGTTCCCCCCCCCCCATTTGGTGGGAGCGATCCTATGACTTGTAGACATTGTCTGAGGGGTCATAGGATTTTTCGGATTCCCAGATCCAAGATCAGAGATAGCACTCTGACCTGGGGATCGGAGCTCTGCCCCCACTCCCCCTCGCAGTCGGCATGGAAAAACCCGCACCAGCTGCTCTCCGAGGTCAGAAAAGCAACCTCGGAGAGGGGCAGAATGTGGGGTGGTTCGGTGGGTGGGGTGGTTCGGGGAGGAGACTGGAGCGGCCAGAATACAAGGTATCCTGAAGCTGCTCAGCCTCCTTCCCTCCCCCTCCCCAAAAATGGCTGTCTAGCAAAAATGCAGAGCGGGAGGTGCGAGGAAGCGAAGAGCACCTCTGCCACTCCTCCTGCTCTGCGTAGGATGAGCGCGAGCCCCCCCGGGGGCTGATGGGTATGCTCACAACACCATTGGATTGTGCCCTAGAAGGTTGAACTGCCTCTCCTGATGCTGGCAGTAAGAGCTTTAAGCCAAGATATGGTGGTATTTTAGGCCCTGCCCTTTTGCCATCAGCCCCACCTATCACCCCCGAGAGCTTCTCCCTTGGGCTGAAAGAGGTTCAACGCCCCTGTTTTCATTCAGTTTAAATTGATTTGATTTACTCCATTGGTTTGCTCATTTTATGGTGTCAATGCTACTGTTTGATTTGATTGTTATATTATATTGATTGTATACTTTTATGTACACCACCCTGGAATCGCCTTTGGTGATGAAGGAGAGGTATAGAAGATATTTAAATAAGAATCTTTAAAAGTCAATAATCTACCTATCAGTCAGTCTCCAGGACATGGTAAATCTCAGATGGACACACATTGTGAAGGAATATTCGCTAGGCAAAGATGATGGGTAAAATAACAGCCATAGCGACTTTATGTCAAGCATGAGCATGGCCAGTGGTACAGCTAGGTAATTTTAGATGCTGGACATAATGGATTTATTTGCAGGGGGGGGGGACTTTAGATGCCCATCTGTATTACTTTAGTTGTGAAGCACAGAATCAACATTTCTCCCCCCACCCTTGCCATTCTGTGTTTTGAAAATGCTTCTACATTCCCATTATGTTTGAACAAGAAGACTGTTTGCCAACCCTGACAAAAAGCAAAGAAACTCTGAGCATGTGCAGTTTTGCATTTTAAAGGGTGCGATCCTATGCATGTTTAGAAAGAAAGAAAAAAAGTCCTACAACTCCCAGCATTCCCCAGCCAGACAGGTTGGCTGGGGAATACTGGGAGCTTGTTGTAGGTCCTTTTTTCTTTCTAAAACAAACTAAATAAAATGAATAAAATGGAGTCATATTCTGCATCTGCTGCTCTCTGGGTAATCATTTTGTGGGGGCCTGGACTTTTGCCCCCAAGGTCCAGCCTTAGTGGCACCACTGAGCATGACCACCAAGTCTGGTATCTTAGTTTGGTCATGGGAGTACATAGAGAAAGAGATAATACCTGCTAAACAACACGCACACAAAATCCATCCCATTTTATGATCCAGGTGGATGTAACAACACTGGGAGAATGCCATGGTGGTTGACTATCTCCTATATACTAGTAGCAAACTCATTCCCCAATGTAACCAAAATGGCACCATTCACCCACAAGAGGGAAGGATTGGCAGGCTCAGGGGGGGACCCTAAGGCTTGGAGAAAATCTTTGGGTGGGGTTAATGATCAGGACAGCCTGAACATGCTACTAGTACTGCTTGGTAGAGCATCTGATCTCCCCAGTTGCTGCACAACTATCAGCGATCAGTGCATGCTTCCTTTTCTCGCACACATCTGCACAGACACACAGCTAGCATGCAACAAAGGAGAAACAAACGTGCGCTGGTAGCACAATAAGCCAATCATGCGCAAAAGGCCTCTCAGCTCTTTCCCCGCTGCAGTTGCATCTCAATCAGAAGCATAATAAATACCAGGCTATATGAGTTTCATGACCATGCAACAATTCATCTACTAAGACGGACTCTGAGGAATTGCTCGCATATGTTTGTCTTATTTTTTTACCGGGCACAGAGATATCTCACGGCATAATAGACAAATACTACATGAGCAAGCAATCATGCAAATTTTGGAAACCAGACTGATGGGGAAATTTAATTCTGTGGCACCCACAGAACTCTTGGAAAGGCGTCTTTTTCTGATGAAGTGCTTAATAAGAACCAGTAGAAGAATGCATTAGAGAGAACTGGAGTCCATCACAGGCAAAACACAAACTGCTGCTTACATATTACATCGGAAAGCCCTTCCCCTTCTGGGGGCTTACAGGTCTTTAATCTTGGTAAGGCAGGAAAATTGTTTTCTCTAACTGAAGTATATTATGACATAAAACCGCAGCTGATTGCATTAGATAATACCATATATCTCCATCTATAGATACTGCTTTCAAATGCCAGTAAGCCCTTATTGCAATGTCTTAAATAGCCACTTTCCCTTTAGGGACATGGGATTTGGCGTGAGTGGAGGATTACAAAATTGTGCCTGAATGTTAATATTTCTGCTTATATGTTTATTAGCTCTGTGATGTTTTGTATTGGTGTTTTTGTATTGCACATTTGTTTGTTTATTCAGTATTTCTATCCTGTCTTTTTACCAAGTCGGCTAATAAGAAGGGTTACAATACCTAAAAATTAAAGCAATCTATTTTTATTTTTATTTTTTATATTTATACCCCGCCTTTTTTCCTGCAAGGAACCCAAGGTGGCTTACATAATCCTCATCCTCCTCTCCATTTTATCCTCACAACAACCCTGTGAGGTAGGTTAGGCTGAGAGTCAGTGATGGGCCCAAAGTCACCCAGTGGGTTTCATGGCTGAGCGGGGACTAGAACCCGGATCTCCTGAGCCCCAGTCCAACACTCTCACCACTACGCCACACTGGCTAGAATATAGAATAATCTAGAATAATAAAAAGTAGCCTTAAAAAATTAATCTAAAATGACAGCGGGGGGGGGACGCATAACAGCAGCAAAAAGTGGGCAAGCGGTCACTATCATCAAAACAATTTTTTTTAAAGAGCAAGAAAATACTGGAGTTAATTCTTTCTAGTACATATAACAGCAGGCAAAAGTCATGTTTCAAAAGGAAGGTCTTTGTGCAGCCATCAGTGAGGGAACGAAGCACACCTCCCTCGGGAGGGTATGACACAACCTGGGGGCAGCCACAGAGAAGGCCCTCTCTCATGTCCCGACCAGGTAATCTTCTGAAACAGCCAGGATATGCAAGAGGGCCTCTCCAGAAGTTCTTGGCATCTGGGAAGGCTCATGCAGGAGCAGGAGGCCCTTCAAGTATCCTTGGTTCCAACTGTATTTATGCATTATGGGAATGTCCTTCAGTGGAGAGTGCCTCTATAGGAATGTGAAAACATAATATAAATAACTATAAATCCATTTAAATCCATACTTAAGTATGGCTATAAATATTTTAAATAAATAATACATTCTGAACAAAGAGCCATCTAGTCCAGCTTTCTAATAGTGGCCAGACAGGTACCTGTGGGGCATTCACAAGGGACATGAAGAGGATATCCTGTCCCCACCTGCCTGTTCCCAGCATCAGTATTCAGAAGTATAACTGGGGCCCGTAACAAAATGGTGCAGCGTATCTTCCTTCCTAACAGGAGTGCTCCTAGTCAGGGTTCCAGCCAGCCATTCCCTCCAAGCAGGGCAGTCCAATCCCCCCTCTCCCATGGAGTTTCCATTTTTCTGTGGCTACTGGGCAGGTTCAGTCCTCCTCAGGCCATTGCAGGGGGCAGGAGAGGGGTTAGCCGCCCCCTTGGATTTGTTTTTTCAACACATTTTTGTATTTCTGCTCTGCTCAAGGTTCCCCAGAGCATGCTGGATAGCTCCCTCTTGTTTCTCAGTGGTCCTGTTTGGGCTCCAGTCCTCTCGGCACTCGCCACGTGAATTTGCCGTGGAGGGGAAGCGATGCTTCCTGTGCCCTGCTGCCTGAACTGCTGCTAGGCACCCGATGTCCTCCTGGCCACTGTGATACATGCCTGGGTTACCTCTAGGAAGGACTACTGCAACACGCTATATCAGCCTTCCCCAAAACTGATGCCCTCCTGACATTTTGGGTTTCATCTCCCACCAGCCTCAGCCAGCATGACCAATGGTCAGGGATGCTGGGAGTTGTAGTCCAAAACATCTGGAAGGCCCCAGGCTGGGGAAGACTGCTCCATGTGGAGACTGCCTTTCAAGACTGTCTGACAATCTCATTTATTTATCATGTGTATTTATTTATTAAATGTATTGAGTGCAGTGCATCATGTGTCCAAAATGCAGCAACTATTTGAATTCTGGAAGAGAGCTGAAGAAAACACGTTCAGCCTATGCTGGGACAGCAACACCGCCGGCTTTCAATTCATTTCTGGTCAGGGATCTGAGTCTTGGGTTTTGTCCAGTATATCAGATTTGTGCATTTCAGCCCCGGGTATTAGGCCGTGGCTGTTATCTAGATATATAATACAATTTCTGGCATGCCTGACTCTCTCACTCAGCACCAGATCTATTTGTGTTGCAGAACATATCTACTATGAAGGGCCAGTCTCTGCGGGACTCCATGACCTCCCCCAGGTACGTTCTGTCTAGTTTGTTCTCTGAAATACACGTCGGGTGGCCCTGTGTCCTACTTTACAGAGGAGACCTCTATTTGAAGGACCACCAGAGGACAGTCCTCCCTTTGAAGGCATCCTCAGTTTACAGGGCTGTCCAGCTGAAGTCCATTTTAGCCATAAGAAGGGAGAGCAGCAGGAGCCTTGAAGTTGCCCATCCACAGTTAGCACCTGAATTCCAGCTTGACCAGGCACACAGACCACCTGATCACAGTCTTCCCCACTACTGTGGGGTGTATTATATTCCTATTTAAATTATAGCAAAAATTGCATCTATACATATGAATTAGCTGGTGCAAATTTTATGCAAATCTGTGCCCTCTTTTTTTCACTTTATTGATGATGCAATTTGTCTTTTTTTGGGTGATATGTTAGTGGTAGGGATGTAGGGATTTGGTTTTAATGCATTCCATCTGCATTTCATGGATTGTCATGCGTCCCTTGTTCCATCATCCACTCATTGACAGAATCAGATTTTTTTTAGTGATGTACAAGAATTCTGTTCCATTTGCGCAAATGCGCATTAGCACTAATATGCACTCGCGCAAGTGCGAACTTGCGTAAATCCCCCCCCCCAAGTTTTTTTTAAAAACAGTCATCAAGTCCATAGAATCTGCACAACTCGGGAAAAGCCAGTCTGCTGCAGAATCCGCAGGACATATTCATAGGAATCCAAACTCATTTGAATCCATTGCCGATTTCTCCAAGATCCCTAGGAAGTGGCCACCTTAAATGCAAGTCCTGCCTGAGTAGCAAAGCCACGAGCAGCAGTGGTGCCCCTTATAACTGAGTGCATCCAAAATGTAGCCCTTGTCAAAGAGGGCTGTGGTTGAATGCGACATCATCTAGTAAAAAATGGACTACCTTAGTCACTATCATTGGTAATATCTGGTGCTTCTGAAAAGGTGTGTTCCACATTTGTCACTGCCCATGACATGACCCACAGGTATACGCATGTGCGAATTGGCAACTTCAGGTGGGGAGCACCAACAGGATAAGAGCCAAAACAGGGCCACCGAGAAACAAGAGCCTGGAGGGGGTTTTTTCCTAATGCTAATTGCCACATGGGGGAGGGGTGTGTCAATTTTTACTGAGTTCACAGCTGGGGAGGGAAGGCATAAACTTCCACTCCCTGCACACTGCAGTTCTGATGTTTATCCCCCACCCCTGTGCCCACCTGGTGTTTGCTTTTTAAAAAACCATTCTATGATTGCTAATCACATTGTTGGCGTCACCCGTAGTCAGGCCCTCAAATGATATGAGAGTTCTCGGCGCTGTGGCATTGATCTGTGATGGCTCATTCACACATCAGATTCATCACTTCAAGCTAAAGCAGTGTGTTCTCCAACCTTGGGTCCCCAGATGTTTTTAGCCATCTAGTGTGAGCTAGGCCTAAATAATGTGCTTTCAGAAGGAGTAGATTAGGAATCCAAGACCTATATGTCTTGCATCAAATCCATTGGGTGATATCCAATGCTGTCATTCTGCCAGCAGAAGGGAAAATGCTGGTGGAAAAGATTTCCCCTTCCCAGTGCAGTCCCCCTTGTGCCCACAAATCTGGAGCAGGGGCTGCAGGGGGACAAGAGGATGAGAAGTCCCGTTGCATGAGCAGAAGTCCCATTACACAAGCGGACATCCACCCATGCAATGGTTGGATCTAACCCACTGGAAATTACCAGTGATGTCAGCACCTTATGGCATCACCACAGTCCAGAGATCCACGTGCAAACAGATCTGTTGCACGCACAGGGATTTCCATTCATCTCAATGGGCTGTTCTCACCCACATGTGCAAACAAAACATGCACAAATTAGCTCCCTCCACTGAAATTAATCTTGAAGCTGTTCTAGGCAGGGGAGTTCCTTTCATATATGCATCCCATTCCTGGAAAACTTGAATCCAGCTAGTTTTCCATCTGCATAGTCTCTCTTTTTTTTTTTTTTTTTAATCCAGTTAATACTGAATCCTGTACAATATGTGCAAAACTACAGCAATCTAACATTCAGAAAAGATCAGGGAGGAAAAGGATAACGTCAGTCAAAAGGATAACCCTCTAATTGTAATTAAGCAGCTGCACTAAAACTAATCGCTGCTCATGTAATTGAGATAATCAAAGGAACCAATCCACAGACCTTTTACTCCAATGCTATCACACACTGCAATCCATATTTTAGAGTAATTGGGTTGCAGCCACACACACCAGATTTACTCACATGCATACATGTGTAACAACCAATGTGGGTCTAAGGGGGCCTTTAACCAGCGGTGTGGTGCACACACTTCAGTTTTATGCATAATGCTACTAAAATGGGGAATAGCTACTTCTAAAATGGGGAAATTAGCCATTCGTTCAAACAAAGAACAAAGCCCTCTGGAGTGGTACACAGCATCTTGCCTTGACTAAGCAACCATAACATTCGGGGAAAGGGAAGTGGGGAAGATTTGTCCTTTAATGCTGTCTGTCCATTGAAATTCCCATGAAAGACTACTGCCACTGCCACTCGGGTGCGCAGGGAAGTGTTACGGCAGCAACAGTGCGCCATCCTGGGCCCAGCCCACATCACACCTCCTGTCTGCTCATGTCCAGCTCGCTCAAGGCCTTGCGCACAGCCACCATGGGGCTCTATCCAATTGTGGATTTGTGCTAGTGCAGGGGTGGGCAACTTCCGCATTGCCCTCTCCCACACCCAGGCCCCACCATGTTGCCAGGATTGGCAGTGCACCAAAAAAAAAAAAAAAAGCACTGGTTTTTCTTGAAAACACAACATGCAGAAACCACCCAACCTTGTTTGGAAGCAAAACACTCCAGGGAGGATTCTGGCAGCACAATTCTGCTTTCAGACAAGGGGAGCACTCCCCACGTGCCGTGCGCTTCCAAGAAAGAAAAAAAATCGCTGCTCTTTTGCCGCCACAGTAAATTCAGCAGCGGCAGCGGAGAGCTGCAAAAAAGGGCAGCGGGAGCACATGAGGCCCACAGTGCAAAGGTTGCCCACTCCTGTGCTGGTGGGAAGCAGGGATGTTGAAGAGTCCTTGGTCTCGAGTCACGAATCGAGTCACGAGTCTTTGGACCCGAGTCTCGAGTCCGAGTCCTTGGTCCAAAATGGTGACTCACACGAGTCCCAAGTCCCTCCCAAAACTGACTCCACGAGTCCCTATTAAAAACAATGGGGTTTCCCCCCAACAAAATAAGGCTACTCCAGATGTGTGGCTTAAATAAATTCTAGGCACAAGTGTGCCTTTTTATTTCAAAACTCTGCAACTGATTTTGGCAAGAACAGACCAGGCAGACAAACCCAAGATAACCAGGCAGGCAGAGGAGGCAGGGAACCCCAAAGCAGGCAGGCAGAGGCCTTTGTCTTGGACAATTCAAACTGTGGAACTGGTTAAGAAGAGACCAGGCAGGCAGAGGAGGCAGGGAACCCCAAACAGGCAGGCAGAGACAGCCAAACCCAAAATGTCTGACCCTAACCCAAACCCCCCACAACAACACACCAATCAAAATAAATCTCAACACATCGTTGGGGCTGCGCTCCTGGTAGCTGTCCATAGTGGCCGAGCAGCGGCGCGCCTTGCTTCCATGAGCTCTTCACCGGTGTTCGCGCTCCTCTCCAATCCTTCTGGCAGCCCAGGGATGTTGACGAGTCCTTGGTCTCGAGTCCCGAGTCGAGTCTCGAGTCCCATTAAAAATATTGGGACTCGAGTCAGACTCCAGTCAGAGGGGGGACTCAGTCCGACTCACGAGTCGAGTCCTCGAGTCCGAGTCCCCATCCCTGGTGGGAAGTCCTTCTGCTTGTGCAAAGTGGGGCATACGATTATTCCGATACCCTCCTCCCTACTGCATCCATCCATGTCACATCCTTTACTGTTTCAGGGGATCCCTCAACCCCTCAGGTGCTGGTTTTCGGACAGCATGAGGGGCTGCAGGATTGTTTTTGGCCATTACCATACATTTGGATTTTCTGAATGAACAAAAGCAGAAGAATAACTGTCAGGGCAGCACTCAGTAGTGACTGGTAGAAGGAGAGAGCCAGTCATTGGACACTCATTCTCATCTAATACTTACTTTGCTCTTGGTTGTTGTTGTTTTTACAGGGAGACTTTAATGTAACAGTGCAGCTATTTAATGAAGATCGCCGCACTATCATTTGTGCAGATTTTACAATCAAGAATCAGTGAGAGAGCGCTGGTTTGTTTTTTCTTTTTAATGCTGTCATTAAGAGATGTGGCTAAAAGCAGCATGAGCTAGAGAAGGTTTTTTTTTTTTGCTTTTTAAAAAACACTGTACAATCTGCAATCCGACAGGTGTGGTGCCGTGAAATAATGGAAACTGAAGGTCAAGCTACAAATGCCTCATTATGTTCTTTTCCTTTTAAGGAAGTTGCAAAACCCTGGTGTGTCCGTTTATTCCACCGGATTCACTACAGCATATTTTGCTTTCCTCCCCGTCACTCTCTCTGCTCCTTTTTATTAGACAGTCACTGCTCTGATCATGTGAATGAACTAATTATTAATAAAGCATACCAGCTGAGAACAGAACTACTGGACACGGGAGAAGTGCCTGCATATGAATGCACTGCATTAAGGAAAGTTATTAACAGAGCTGTAACAAGCAAGATGTAACTGGCTAACTGCAGCTAACGACAAATAAATCCCAAGTTTCATAGATTTCATAGATCATAGAGCTGGAAAGAGCCTACAAGGCCATCGAGTCCAACCCCCTGCTCAAGGCAGGAAACTAGAGGAGGGGTCTCCCATCCAAGTAATAACCAGGCCTGACCCTGCTTCGCTTTCCACGCTCGGACAAGCTGAGCCAACGTAACAGTGAAACCACTTGCATGTTTGCATTAGAGTGCTATACATCCTGATTCCTGAGTCCCTGCTTGCCACCGGCAAGGGTCTCACTCCACTGCCCCCTGAAAATTGAAATATCCTAGGGAAAACACCACACAGGGGCCAATCTACACAAGTGTTTTATCCCGGCACGCTAACATTTGGCTCATGCACTGGACACACGACGCGCACCCCAACCCATTGTGCTGATGTTATTTCTCCCTCAATATTCTGTGGTTTCACAAATGGGCTATAGCAGCTTGGGCAACCTGCAGCCTTTGGCAGAATTTCAGGTGGCCCTCGGACAAATTTCAAAGGCCTTCTACATGTGATCACGTCAGAACCCTAGCGAGAGCGATCTCCTCTGCCCCTTCCCGACAGCCCACTGGGTGGAAAGGAAGAGGGAGGGAGAGAAAAGCCAGTGGCAGAAAGAGAAAAGGGGTGGCACATTGACTTTTGGCCCTGGCCCCGCCCACTTCTGGCTTCAGACCCACCCACTGCCAACATGCAACCCCCAAAAGATTATCTGAAAGGGAATGTGGCCCTTGACAGAAAAAAGGTTCCCCACCCCTCGGCTACAGTCTAGAGGCGTATGATGCAGCAGCCTTCCTAAAGCTAGGCACGTCTGGGTCTAGTTCGTGTCTGGATGGGAGGCCACTTGAGAAACCCATGTTGCACCACCTTGAGTTCTGTTGAAGAAAGGCCAGCTATAAATGTAATAAGTGAAAACTGGAAGTAAGCCCAGGTGAGGGGAAATTAGGCTGGAGGAGTGTGGGATGAATATCAGCCATTTGCAGACAGGTATCAGTAGGCACAGGTGGGGTTAGGTCAGGGATGAGAGACCTAAGAACAGAAGAAGAGCCATGCTGGATCAGACCAAGGGTCCATCTAGTCCAGCATTCTGTTCACACAGTGGCCAACCAGCTGCCCATGAGATCCCACAAGCAAGACATGAATGCAACAGCACCTTCCTGCCCATGTTACCCAGCAACTGGAGTACTTAGGCATACTGACCTCTCCCCATCTAGCCTGCAAGCTTCTTCCAAAGCCTTCTCCCTCTAGCCCTGTGCAATCGGAGATAAGAGCTGGGATTTCCCTGCTGAGCACTGAAGACAGCCTTTCTTCAGCACAGTGTGAGGAAAACTCCTCTTATCGTCAATCACTGATCGGAGATGCAAGAGGACTTAAAGGCATTCATACTTTAAATACCCTGCTCTTTAAATACCTTTACATTTAAAAAGACTTTTAAAATGTACTTATTTAAAGAGAAAGGTCTATCAACCATTCCTGTAAGGAGAAGGTGTAGGAACTGGAGACTTGTGTTTAAAAAACTCAATTTCTGTGGCTTACTTCTGAGCAGGTATGGCTAGACCTGAGTTGTGCTTTGTCTAGCTGACAGCTGTTGCACTGGGGCTTACTCCTAAGTAGACATGGATAGAACTGAGTTGTGCTATTAAGCTCCCTTCTGCCAGTTCTAAACTAAAAATTCACCCTGCCCCTGCATTAGCATGATCTTGGCACACATGTGGGTGAGTGAGGCCACGCTTGCCAAGGTAACATGTCATTCCATCCTAATTTAGATCTCACTTAATAACGACTGCATCCTTTGGCCTAAAATAGCCTTGCAATACCAAACACAGCTACGCTTAGCAACTTAACAGGTCCTGAGTGTAAGAACTCTCTCCAGTGACACACACCTCCCAAGGGGAGGGGGAACACATTTGCAGAAACTTTCCCCTCAGGCCTTCCCAAAAATCAAGACCTGGAGGAGGGAGAGGTGTTACCGAATACCGATGGCTTGGGTGCTTTGCTCAAAAGCTTTCTTGGAGGATCTGTGTGGGTTGGAAAGAACTTTGAGGTGTTTTCCCCCCTAAGAGTATGTTTGGCTGTCTTCAGAAGGAACCTTTTAAAAAAGGAAGAAAAGAAGGAAGGAAGGAGCATTTATTTTTAACACCCTTGTGTTGGTGTTATCACTGCATTTTGAAGTAGTCTCTCTGAGGCCGCTGTGTTCTATTCTTTCGGCGTCTTTTGGGGACACGGTGGTGGGGCAATTCCTGATAAAGGTTTTAATCAGCAATGACCCTCCCTACTGCATAGACAGTGCAATGTAAAATCCAAACAAAGGAAAATTATGTCTCCTTCATCCAAACAGCCCTGATGGATCAAGTGTTCTGTTTCCAGCAGTGACCAATCAGAAACCCCTGGGAGGAATCTCACATTCTACATCTTCCCAGTATTCACTGGAGAAGATTATCCACTTCCATATTGGGGCGGGGGGGGGGGGAGGTTGCTATCCTGAGGGGACTAAATCATTGGTTGTCAGCACAGCAGCCACTCTGAAATTAGAAAAGTGACATCATAGAAGGCAATAAATATAACGTGGGGCGGGGGGGCAGGAAAGAGAGATAAATGCGCTCAAACTTTGAAATGAGGCATGACATTATATTAACATGGACATTGGCCAATGGCCCTAGGGACAGCTCCAGGTTTGAGGGGAGCCCCCCCCCCCACTCCATACTTGGCAGCAGTGCTACAAGCAGCACAGCTTGGAGTGCTGGGCAGCAGGGCCTACCTGCCATTTTAATCTCCCACAATGCCCCTGACCTAGTGGGGTCATTTTAGGAAATTTAAATGGTTGCTAGACCAAGTGGCTGGTGGCAGGAGTATCGTTGAACCAGAAAAAGAATGGAACGGGGCTGGGGCATGGCAGCCATCCGCAAGGCCCTATCTGGTGAATCGTGTCCCAGCAGCTGCACATAACATCAGACTAAAGTTCAAGACTAGGTTTGGGCACCTCATGACTCACTCAGCCCTGTGTTCATACACTCTCCCTCCCCTAAACTGCTCCAATTTTCCTCTCACTTCCAATTTAAGCTGTTCCATCCAAATCAAGTAAACAGGCTCATGCAACCCGTAAGCCCAGTTTGGGCATTCAGAGAACCCATGGACAGGGTTCATTCAGCATGCAGCAGATGCAGGGGCACCTGTGGCAGCCCCACCCCCCATGTCCGCACGTATGCCGGATCTACCCCCAGTCATAGGAAGGACCCGAAGTGTGTTCAGCCAGACCTGCTTAGAGTCCCCCTTCAGCGCTTTCCGCTCAATGCGGGCTGGAGTGGGTGGCGCTGAGGACGGGCTGCACGGTCCCGCCATGCTTCATCTCCCCCACCACCACACGTTCTTCGAATGCCTGAATAAGGCTGCAAGAGAAACCTGGATTTATGATGTCTCTTATTTTTTTCACATTTGTCCTGAACAGCTGGTGAAGAATGCGTAATCCAGAAGAAACTCTGCTCCTCCAACATTTTCAGAGATTAGTTGCTCCAACTCAGCCTTCCCCAAACTGTATTTCCCATCATCCCCAGCCACCAATCCATTACGTGTGCTGGATAGGGATGATGGGTGTTGGAGGCCAACACATGAAGGGCGCCAGTTGGGGAAGGCTGATCTAGCTAAATAGGTATGATTGTCTCCTCTGCAATTCACTTGTATGTTCCTTTGCCTGGACAGCTATTCTTAAAACCACCCAGTAGGTGGCAGTGTTAACCTGCCAAAAGTCACATGGCCTTGAGGCCGCCATAATCTTTTGGCATGAAGCCAAGTTTTATCTGCCTAGAAGTCCCTTGAAAGGCTGTATTTAAAAATTTGTTGTGGCTGTTCCTATTTAATGAACAGTAACAGAGGTGCAGACGTGCACCTCAAGTGAGGTGCATCAGTGCTTACGGTGGCAACTTATGAATCCAAAGAAAGAGAAAATGCATTACCAAGAAAAGGGACGAAAGGTCGCTATTTGCATATAATTTGCATATGGTAATTCATAAGTGTCAATGCAGATGTAGACATAATTATTCTACTTTAAACAGAAAGACAGTGCATCTCACCATAGTGTGCCTGCCTGCTGTCCAGGTGCTCACTGAGTATGGGCAACTTCAAGGCTCCTGTCTGCCTTCTCATGGCTCTTTACCATTACACCAGGAGTGGGCAACATGCAGTCCATGGGCTGCATGTGGCCCCAGTAGCCTCAGCCTCAGCACCAGCACCAGCACCAGCACCAGCACCAGCACCCCACTGAAATTGGCCACCACAGCAAAAAACAAACAAACAAAACAAATCAGCAGGCTCATGCACACCATAACTCGTATATACGAATAACAAATTCATTCCCAGAACAGCAGCTTGGGGGCACCCCAACATATGCAGAAGTACCCCCCCAAAAAAAAAACTTTAGGGGGAAAAGCCTAAAGGCAAGCCGATGAATACTGTGCATGCTCTGTACGCACAGAATGCTCAGTGTCTGTTGGTGGGGGCAGGGATGGAACAGGGGGAGGAAAGGAATGGCATATTCTAGAAAAGAGCATGGCTGTCTGGAACACTTAGCAAGAGCACTCCACATTTTATTGCAGGTCTCACACGTCCTCTCTAATAGCATCCTCAGTGCCCTGTGCAGAAGGGATGAGATGAGATCCAAACAGGGCCACTGAAAAATAGGGAGATATCAGCATGTCTGGGTGAAGCCTGACGGGGGGAAGGTGTGGGGCACACAAAGCACCTCAGCTGGGGTAGCTTTGGGGCACGCTTTCCCCTGCTGGGGAAACCACGCACACCCCGAAGCTGAGGCTGGATGCTGTGAGGGGGCGTGGCCACACCCTCTGACATCATTCGGCCTCTGGAAGGCATGGGGAGAGCTAATCTGGCCCCCAACCCCAAAGCAGTTTCACACCCCTGCTGTAAAGGTTTTCTGTAGAGTCTCAATAGCCAGTAATACCTGCTTGAATAGAGACAGTTGTGAGTCAAAAGAAATAGGTGCGTACATCATGGGAGCTGGAAGGTGACGCCTCTGCCATACCCCATTTAACTCGCTTTAGACAGAACTACCGTCCCTCTCCCCAGCCCAAGTGTTTGCAGCGACATGCAAAAAGCCGACTCCTAAGTCGGCCTGCAGCAAAAAAACACAATCAACTTACCACATGGTGGTGGGGATTGGCTTTTTCCCACAACTACTAAAATGTGTTCACACGGCTGTGCGAGCAGGTCCTGTCCCCTTTGTGAGCACACGTCAACTTTTGACACCCCAGCATGACATCTCCTCCATCGCTTTCCCTTTAACCCAAATGCCAAAATCCGCAGGATTTTGCCAAAGGTGGGCTGCAACAGGGAACTGAGCACCAAGCAATCTGTGATAAAAATTGAATGGGTTTATAAGCCTGAGGAACCGGATCAAACTCTTGAGCTTGGGGTCCCTCTATGCCAGTGTTCTCCAACCTTGGGTCCCCAGATGTTTTTGGCCTACAACTCCCAGCGTAGCTGGCTGGGGCATGCTGGGAGTTGTAGGCCAAAAACATCTGGGGACCCAAGGTTGGAGAACACCGCTCTATGCCATTTGGGTATAGGTGTGGGAAAATATCACACACACCCCAGTGGTGTAGTGGTAAACTTTGAAGTGGAGGCACTCATCATGAGAGTCCCTGTAGCCACACACCCCAGGAGAGTCCGAAAATTCAGGCAGATCCATATCAGCAAACCAGCTCTATCCACCACGAACAGGTCTTTTGTAAAGCTAATGGGTCTTAATGGCCCGTTCAAGACCGAACCACCACAAAATACTTTGCATTCATTCATTCATTTATTTATTTATTTTACAGCATTTTTACCCCACTCTTCAGCCTGAAAAGGCTCCCAGAGCGGCTTACAAAGATTAATATTAGACAGTCCCTGCCCTCAGGCTTACAATCTAAAAGACATGACACAAAAGGAAAAGGGATTGGGAGGGAGGAGGAAGAAAGCAAAACTCAGGCACCAGTTCTTAGTTACAAGACCAGGAACAATGTATTGTTGCTCGGGGAAAAGATCATTTCCCCCCAACTACTGTGAGGACTGTAGCTAAGCTCAGAGGGAACAAGGAATTCTGAGGGGGTGGCCGATGACATCAGGGTCCCTGCTAATAAAAAGGGGGGGTGCTGCGTCCCTGTGGGCTCCGGCACCACCACACCGCTGGTTCTCCCACACAGGCAACAAAACAGCTACTTGGGAACTGAGCTGAGGCGATAAAATGCTAGGCACATCTGCACATCTCATCTGAACGTGGCAAAAAAATAGCCATTGAGCTTAGCCCAAGCCATTCCCTTATGAAGGATCTGCCAAGTTATTTGCTACTTCAGCTAATCTGAATTGCTGGTGGGCCTCTGATGCAAAATAAGCACTTTCCTCTTTCTTAATTATAGTCTTTACAGTGACATGGTTTAGGCTGTGCTTGTTGCCATGGGGGCCGGGCTTGCATAATAGCACGTAACACAATACAGCCAGAGGAGAAGAGGGGAGGGCTACTACAGGCGAGCGTGTGCACGGGCAAGTAGAAAAGAGTTCATCTAGAAAGGAACAGCACAGCAGCAAAGGAGCATGACTCATTCCCCTGCTCCCTTGCCACTCATGTGAGGCTGCCCAGGACGAGTGGCAGGAAGTCACTGGGTTCACCCCTGCACACTGTTTGCATGCAGCTAATTACTGCCACCCGTCCTCTTGGCAAGATAGGATAGCATTCCTTCTGGGTGCCTTGAGAAAAACAGGCCAATTATGTGCCACGAGCTGTCCCAGATTTGTGTGCTGTGTTGCGGGTGGTGCTTTCTTTTCTTTTTTCGCCCCTCCAAGAGAATCCTTCATTTGTCAGCAGTTTCTGGGTGGTTGTTGTTCTTTTTGTTGTTGTTGTTGAATTCACCAAGTGCCAACTCTTGTTAGAGCCCCCACAGGCAAAACTCCTGCCGGTTGCAAATGAGAGATCAGTTGAATAAAAAACCCAACATGGGATGAAGCTCAGGGTCTCTCTCAAGCAGAACAGCCCCTTTATGACCAGTGACATCGGCATGGACTCTGCACTCATCAGCGTTTTACAGGAAATTTTAAAGAGCGTGTAAGGGATTTTTAAAAATAAAATCTTCAAGCGAAGCATGTAAGTCAGGGGTGGGCCTGCAGGATGCATGCACCCTCCTGGCCTTTTTATGGCCCCCACTACCAGAGGGCCATCCCTCTTTCCTCCAACCACCGATGGTTTCCAGCTATTGTGCTGTTCCCCCCCCCCCCATTATAATAGGCTGAAATACTTCTCTTAAGCACAAGACCGCCTGTCCGATAGTCAAGCATACTGATATCCCCCGATTGTCAATGTCTCTGTCAATTTCATCCAAAAGGCTGCTTCACGTTACACGGAAGTAAGAACACAGACACCTTTAAGGTCCCTTCTGCTGCAGCCGCCAGCCGCTTTTGCTCCACCCCTGCATCAGATCACAAACAGAAAATAAGTTTCTGGGCCCTTATGAACGCTGGAACACATTCACAACACAAGCTTTTTTATTGTTATCTTTATTGGGGGGGGGACACTTCCACTCTTGCGCGAGAGCGCAAGCCCGCAAGTCTGCCTCTCCAATATTTAGCCAAGCACACCTGTGTCCCCCTCTTCCACTTCAGCACTTCCATTGCTTGCTAGTAAAGACTTTTTTTCTAAAAGGCTGTTTCACATTACACTGAAGTAAGCACCCCCACACCCAAAACATCTTCTCCTGCAGCTGCCAGCCGCTTTTGCCTCCCCCTGCCCCTTCCTTCTTGTCATTTCCCTCCATTGCTAGCTGTCACATCCAGATATGGGTTACAGAGCAGTGAGCGGGATCACTAAACATACACAGATGTCATGGCAAAGCAGCAAAGGAGGTGAAAATTGCACAAATGTCCTAGCATCTGTCATTTGCTCCTGCACACTTGAGCAGGACCACAAAAAAAAATTTTTTTTTTTAAGTTGCAAATGCATCCGGGACACTCTCCAGTGTCCTTTCTTCACTATTTTTAGGAGCGTGAGGCAGAGGGCACTGAGAAGGGATGAGGGAGAATGGTGGTAGCACTAGTGAGATCATCTCAAGGTGTTTTTGCTGCTCTTGCCAGCCAGCTCTGTAGCCATTCCCGGTAACCCACGATGAAGTCACCCTGCCGAGTTTGGACAACACAACAAGCCACCATGGGTGGGTATGAACAACCTTAAGACAAGCCATGGGTTCTCAGGGTGGCTTGTTCATGAAAAATAAGCCACCCTGCAGAAACTGTGCCAGGTTTGCACAACACGACAACCCACCATGGCTGATTTGTTGTGTCATGCAAACCAGGTCACTGAGTCAGAGCCTTGGTCCATCCAGCCCGGTATTGTCAACCCTGACTGGCAGTGGCTCTCCAGGGTTCCAGGCAGGAGTTTTTCCTGCCTTACCTGGAGATACCGGGAATTGAACCCGGGACCTTCTACATGCAAAGCAGGTGCACTACCCCAGACTCTGAGCCACAACCCCACCCTCTAACCATGCCTTTCATACTCAATCTTTCCTCTTGCCATGAACTTTTGTCCTAAGCAATATACTTGGTTCCCTGCCAAAGATGACTGGTGATTGTTCTCTCTCTTTCGTTAGTCATGATTAACCCAACACAGGTCTCTCTGGATTTTCTCCCCCCTCACTCTATGTTGTGCCCCAAAATCACCTTGACCTCGCTGAAGTCTCCATTTACCAAGAAAAAGAACATGCTCCAAAATGCTGATGACGAGGCACTCCCTTCCACCACAAAACAGATGCTATTTGTTGTTGCACATTGTACCTTATGCCAACAGGAGCATATTCTTTTGCCTGTGATCCTGCTTGCACAAGTCAGATGGAGCACAGAAAGCTTACTGTGAACAGACCTGGAGTTGTGACATGCCCGATGGTAAACTCAACAGAAGTTGGCTCACTCTGCTATAAAGTTAGTTGGTAAAGTAAAACCACCTGTTAAATATTGTCCAAGTAGAAAATTACAGATCTGGAGGTTACAGTATTAACTGCAGACAACAAGAAATCCAAAATAGAAAACATACATTTTACTGGATACATAGAGTGCGTAGCATCAATTACTCTCACATTGATAAACGAACCGATCAGAAGATAGGGAGCCTGGACTTAATCCTAAGTGGTGCCCAGGACCTAATGGAAGATATGTTGTTGAACTGTTGAAGTGACCACAGTGCTATCAAGATTGATTGATTGGATTGGATTGGATTTGTATACCGCCTTTCCAGGATCCACCATGGCCCAGTTCAGAACATAAAAACCATAATAAAATAAAAACATAGTAAAACATTGAAAACAACATTAAAAACCATAGCAACGATTTAAAAAGCCAAGTCAAAAATATGTGCCTTGACCACTTTCCTGAATGCAGTCATACCTCCAGAGGAGTACATTCCAGAGTTTGGGAGCAACACAGGGGAAAGCCCTTTCCCATGTGCCCGACAAATGGGCCTCCACAAGCAAAGGTGTCTTCAAAGGGGCCTTTCCTGCTGATCTTAGTAACTGAGCAGGTTCATACTGAGACAGGCAGTCTCAGTGAGGATGAAGTGTGTGCCTTGGGAAAAAAAAGTCACCATGTTATATGCATCCATCATCCCACAGTTGTAAGGGAAATGCCTTCTCATTCTTTTATGCATTGAGTAACTATGCACTGATGCCTTATCTTTTTGAGTGCAAGAATAAAAGTGTGCCTCCCCTTTTAATCAGGGGGGGGATGTGCCACCGAGAATCATTAGGGATATAAAGTGTATATTATGACAGCATCAAGAGATGAGCCATTAGAGGGCAGTATGTACTTAATATAGCTAGATAACAAGTTTACACCGTGTTTCGATTTGCAGTGCCCTTCACTATACAGCAGGGATGGAGGACCTTGGATCTGCCAGGCCGGCCCATCTGGCCTGCAGAGCCTCAGGTCAGGCATCATCCCTGTCAAGGTTCCACTTATGCCAGGACCCCTTGATCTGCTCTTTAAAGATCTCTGCCTCTTCCAAAAGTCCCTCCTGTTCCAGGAGACCAATTCTCTACCTGTTACCCTCCTGTTCCCAGTAACATGGGAATAGGCCTCAGGCATGGTGAATAAGGCACTCCATCAACTTGTGGTAACCAACAACAGTTTACTTATTGAATATGGGTAACATAAATTCAGATTGACTTAGGGTATTTACACAATAGAGCAGTAACAATTCAAAAAGACAGTATAAGGAAAATAGTCATGCCTTGGATTGAGAGCATAATTCGTTCCGGAAACGTGCTTGTAATCCAAAACACTCTTATATCAAAACGAAATCCCCCCAAAAAAAATTGTATAGAGATTTTTAATTTAAACCGTACTACAGTACTTGTATTGCAAGACGTCGCTTGTATATCAAGTCAAAAAAAATTAAATAAATATTTAAAAATTTGCTTGTCTTGCAAAATGCTCTCAAACCAAGTTACTTGCAATCCAAGGTATTACTGTAAACAGACTAATAACACAAGGATATCTAACTTAGCTACTGTGTTACTTGTACAGAGATCCTTTCTCCAGTCGGCCTAGCTCAGTCTAGCTAGCTCTCTCTATCTCAGACTGCCTGCCTACCTATCTACTCTGCAAACAGTCTCACTCTGGCTAGCTGACCACACCCCACCTCCTTATAAACCCTTCCCAGGATTGGAAAGTTATACCCATGTGACCTTGAACAGGAGAGATGACACTTAAATTCTATTGGGTGAACTGAAACTCACAAATGCCCCCTCCCATCATGAAATGTTTGGGCCTACAGGCTTCAACTAATTTAGGATTGTGTTTGGGCCTACAGGCTTCAACTAACTTAGGCCTGTGTAGGCCTCAATCCTTCACAATCCCCTACATGAAACTCCTCCCCCTGGCTACTGGGGGCTTGGGGGAGGAGGCAGGAGGCAGGAGAGGAATCCCCACTGTAATCTTTGGGATTGGGATTCCGTTTACTTAGCATGACCCACATCCTCCCCAATGGGGGAAGGTGCAGGACAGCTGAAGCCTCAGGCTGCACACTGGCTTTCCACAGATAGGGAAATCCAGCATGCAGCAAAACAGGCAAACAGTGTTTTGCTGCTCCTTTGCCTTCCCCGCATGGGGATGATGAAGGACAGTGGGGAAGGGGAAGGACAAGCAAAGCTGACTCCACGGCCTATGAGCCAACTGGAAGAGTTCCAGCGGCACTTTGGCCAGGGACCCCATGATGTCAGGGGGTGGGGTCTGCCCATGATGTCATCTGGCCCACGGGGGAGCAGGTCCACGAGGGCAATCCAAACCTAATATGGTTCCCCATATAAGCAGGAATGGTGGTAATTTTAGAACCGAAAAAGAATAAGCTCCCAGAAATGAAAGCACCAAGGGTGCCTCCAGATGGAGGGGTCCTACTGGTGACAATCCAAAGGCATGGGGCAGCTATTCCATCTGTTTTGCCTTCACAGATTTTCCATGGTAAGAAAAAAAAGACAGAAGAAGTGGCGGAAAATAGGGGATGGTTACAAGCAGGAGATGCCAATGTCTAGACCCCCACCTCCTCCCCTGTAAAATTCTGTGAATGAGGCCCAGTGATGGCACAATAAAAGCTTTGTCTGGAAGCACCCCTAGACCCAGATAACAGACACTGTTATTAGGCTGCCTTTAGTAAGTTTAGCTAATCTGCTGATCAGGCAAGTAAAGCTTTAGTTCAGGGCTCTCCAACCTTGGGTCCCCAGATGTTGCTGGACTACAGCTCCCAGAATCCCTTGCCCTTAGCCAGCAACATCTGGGGACCCAAGGTTGGAGAGCCCTGCTTTGGTTGATTTATCAATCAAATTGTTTAATTTTGAGGCTATTTCTGTTCTAGCATGTCACCGTAACAGGGAATTGAAGGGAAAATAGGAAAAGACGGTCTGTTCTCAACAACGAGTAATAGCTTTGTTTATTAAGTGGAACTTACCTCCCTCTTCCTTCCAAACTCAAAAAGGCCTTCGCACTCAGGTTTTGGTAATACATTCATGCCTTGGATTGATAGCATAATTCGTTCCGGAAACGTGCTTGTAATCCAGGTATTACTGTAACTTGGTTTGAGAGCGTTTTGCAAGACAAGCAAATTTTAAAATATTTATTTAATATTTTTTTTACTTGATATACAAGTGACGTCTTGCAATACAAGTACTGTAGTACAGCTTAAATTAAAAATCTCTGTACAAATTTTTTTGGGGGGATTTCATTTCATTTGTAATCCAAAGAGTGTTTTGGATTACAAGCACGTTTCTGGAACGAATTATGCTCTCAATCCAAGGCATGACTGTATGTACATTTATTAGCCAGAATTCATTAGTTAAAAGTCAGAGGATTAATCAATGAACTTTCTTACCGCACAATCATTGGCGTGTCTGCTCAGGAGTAAGTCCCCCTGTGCTAAACAGGGTTTACTCCCAAGTAAGGATTTAGGATTGCGGCCTTAATCAGTTGACAGCTCTACTTTTTAACCACCCTAACCCAGGAATCATATATTGTCTTGCACCTGTGGCTGTGAAGACTTGCCTACATTCAGGGAGAAGGGAGAGAGATGGAGGACAAGGTAGACACAAGCAAGAGAAGGGGGAAGGAAAGTAGCCTCATGGAAGAGTGTGGAAATGTTGACTAGGAGGGGGGAGCAGTAGCACCATCAGGGCAGGACTTTGGGGCAGACGTCCAGGGGCCCCCTCAGCAGAATGAGCAGAAGGATCCCCAGTAAACTGGTTCACACACAACAAACAGCCCACAATTAACAAACCATGGGTTGTTCAGGAGCATGCAAAAGTGAGCAAGCATGTGTGCTGGCTCTGCTCGTCTGCTTCTGCTTTGCTAAACAACCCAGGGATGCCATCCCAGGGTTGTTGTCTGATGTGAGAACCCGAAACCCCGGGCTAACCATGGGTTAAAACTCTGGATTGTTTCTCCCTCAACATCCCAGAGTTCTGGGACAACAACACAGAGGCAGGGTATCCTTGGGTTGTTTAGCACAGGGTTGGGCAGAAGGTCGATGTCCAGATGTTTTGGATTTCATCTCCCAGAAGCCCCTGCCAGCATGGCCTATGGCCAGGATTGCTGGGAATTGAAGTTCAAAACGTCTGGAGATCTACTTTCTGCCCACACCTGGTTTAGTGCACTGGAAGCCAGCATGCTCGCTTGTTCCTGTGCACTGCCAAATAACCCATGGTTAACAAACCATGGGTTATTTTGGCTGCATGCAAACCAGGTCAATGTGCCCCATCCTGATAGGACCATGAAGTCCAGAGTCTAACATTACTTGTTGTAGGCGAAGAGAGAGGAGTTGTGGGTTAAGGTTGTGGGGAGGATTGAGATCTGGGGTCAAGAAGGAGAGAAACGGTTGGATAGGGGGTTAGGATCAACCAGGCAGTGAGAGAGAGATATAAGCAATGGAGACTGCATGTGTTTATTGCAGGATTGTATGTATAGGTAGTTATCAGACAAAACATTGGCTGCAGACCAGTATGCTGTCATTTCTCTCTCCCCAAAATCAGTCCTGGAGAACATGAGATAGCTCATCAGCAAGTATCACATTTTCACTGTTGTTTGAATGAGGAGAAGGAATTGTCCTTCCATAAAATACCCCATTCCAAAACTCACACTTGGGAATGAAAAACAGAAACATCTCTATGTGCAGATGTTTTTGGACCATGACATTATGCTGGCAAGGAGGGAGCCGTGAAACCCGATCTCACCACCTGGATGCAATCTTCAGTTCTGTGGGTGATCCGACTCTGAAAACTGTTAGCTTGGCGGCTGCTGAAGATGTGCGTCATGCTTCAAGGAGTGTAACAACAAACTGCCAAGATGATAAGGAGTGGCATGTCCCCCAGCCCACAGGAAACCAAAGCACCCCTCCTGCTTCGAAGACCTAATTCATGGGGGGCTGTCTATTCACTCTTTTTTCTCCTCACAAAAGGAGGAGTTTCTCCTATGATATAAAATCTAAGCATAGAGAATGGCTATAAAACGTTGGAGTTTTATAGTGAGTGACTTGCACTGCATACACAAGATGGAAACTTTTTACTGCTGATCAATTAACACAGCATATCTACCTCACTATGCATACACACAGAAACCATCCAATTCCATGCTTATGCTTACTAATCAGGGCCGGCGCTACCGCTAGGCAGACCCAGGCGGCTGCCTAGGGCGCGTGGCGGAAGAGGGCGCAGCGTTTCTGTGCCCCTTCCTCGCCTCCGGCGCGCTCCTGCCCCGCCTGCCGCCTCCGCCACGCCTCCCCGCCCGCCTGCCAGCCGCTGCCGCCGCCGCTGCACCTCCCCCCCCGCGCGCGCACGCCCGCCAGCCACCTACCTACCTACCCGTCGTTTCTGGAGCCCCGCCGGTGTTGTTTTGGCGGGAGGAGGAACCAGGGCAACAGGGCTTAAACAGCCCTGTTGCCCTGGTTTCCCCGGCAAAAAAAAAAGCGCGTGAGGGTCCCGTCGCGTCGGAGGAGGAGGAGGTGGCGGCAGCGGCAGCAGCAGCCAGCAGCGGGGGCGGGGGGAAGATAGGTGGGGGGGCGGCGCGGGGGGGGGGGTTGCAGAGCAGGGCTGCTTTGCTCCGGAGCCCCCCCACGGCACGAGAGGGGGGGCGCTAAATATAATTTGGCCTAGGGCGCCAAACAGCCCTGCACCGTTCCTGTTACTAATATAGATTAAAACCCTTGGGACCAAAACAGACATTACTTTAAATCCAGATCTAGCAGCTACATTTTTCCCTTTTTACTCTAGAGTAGGCTCAGTGGGCCCCAGCCAGATCCAAAAGCACCCCAACCCGCCCAGCTAGGGCCCGATCCAGATCAGGGGGAACCCTGCACCTACACCAGAGTAAAAATAAAAAAGACATAGCTGTCAGATACAATTTAAAGGCATGTCTCTTTTGGCCCTTATTCTGTGCTCAGGCACTGACATCTCTTGGGGACAATCCCACTGTTTTGCTCTCCCTGACTGTGTGTATAAAAGGGTGGTTAATATGTATCATAGGATAGATGATCTTCATTAAGTGATCTGAAATATGGTTCTGATAGTTCTACTGTTGTTCATCCACCCATGTTGTTCTCATTTTAAGCTGCAGCATAGGGCCAGAGATTTGTAGAGTTGCCAACTTGTTGTTGTTGGCCATGTTAATGTGCCTTTAATATCAGCAGGGCTCTCCAACCTTGGGTCCCCAGATGTTTCTGGACTACAGCTCCCAGAATCCCTTACCATTAGCCATGCTGGCTGGGTATGCTGGGAGCTGTAGGCCAGCAACATCTGGGGACCCAAGGTTGGAGCCCTGAGCTCGACACACAGAAATCAAGCAGGTGAAGCTTTTCCCATCACTTGGCCCCCATGCCAGGAAAAGCTTCACCTGGTAAATTTCTGCATGTCAGACTTCCCTTAAAAGCACAGGAGAAGAAGGGCCGGGGGGGGGGGGGAGTTGGCAATCCTAGGAAGATTTGCTGCAGAAAATAAGAGCTGAATCATACCAGTGAAAGCAACACCCTGATGGAACTTTTTATTCAAGGGTGAAATCAAGAGATTTATGAATGCTATGAGCCAGAAACACAATGTACATTCTAAGCCAGATCAGCATAATTGAGGCAGAAACTTCTCACATGATTCTTAGAGCCAAACTGGTTCTGGCACAGTCTAGAAAGGACCATCAGCCTTCTCCAACCTGGTGCCCTCCAGACGTTTTGGACATCAACTCCCATCAGCCCCAGCCAGCAGGACCAATGGCCACAAATGTTGGGAGATGTAGTCCAAAACTCTGGAGGGCATCAAGATGGGGAAGGCTGGACTATGAGATTTTGTACACAAGGCTGTTAATTGGCTGTTAATCCACAGTATCTACGTTTGGTTTCATTGCACAATTGAGATCAGAGCTCTACACAAGGAGTGTTTCCTTTCCTGCTTTTCTGCTACATAACCTCTGGGTGTCACTGTGGTATAGCAGAATAGCACAAACGCACAAGAGGAAATTGCACTTTCTTTCACATTCACAATTAAATACTACGTTTTCCCTGTTCCAAAAAAAAAAAAAAGAACTTGCCGAAAGTGCTGGTTAGGCACAGAAGCGAACCTGGAGTGTCACAACATCGTCTAAAGAACCTGGAAACAACCGTGAGTAGGGAATGACAAGCACATGATAGATGCCTCATGTAGAAAAGCCCTATATAGTCAAGGAGTTGAGAATAGAAGCAGAGCCCTGCTGGATTAAACCAAAGGACAAAGGCCTACATAGCCCAGCATGCTCTTTCCCACAGTGGCTAACCAGAAGCCTATGGAAATGCTGTTGTTCCCCTCTGAATATTAGTTGTTGGGAACACGAGCAGGAGGGTGCTATTGTGCTCAGGTCCTGCCTGTGAGCTTCCAATATGCATCTGATTAGCCACGCCAAGAATAAAATGCTGGACTAGACAGGCCTTTGGTTTGATCCAGAACAGCTGCTCTTATGCTTCCCAATCTCGGACTGTATTAGCCCCTTTGTGGACTGTACCACTTCAGACCGTAGATCTGAACAAAGTTTTTTTTAAAAAAATTCTGTCCTGACAGGGGAAACTACTTGGTATTACACCAGTGTTCCAGGACTTGCACAGGTGTCCATATTCGCATCCAGATACTAATTTTGAAAAAAAATCCCTCCCTCCAAGGGAAAGATCCTTTGATTTAAACCACTGGTAGGCAACCTGTGGCCCTCTGCCTAATTTCAAAAGCCTTCTCCGTGCAATCAGTTCAGACCTCTGCAAGAGTGATCAATCTCTTCCCTGGCAGCCTGCTGCATGGGGAGGAAGAGGGAGAAAGAGCAAGGGGGGTGTCAGAAAGAGAGAGAACAGAGTGGCAGAAAGGGGTGACCCACACACTTTTGTGTGCCCACAAAAACCCTGCCCACAAATGGTTTCAGTCCCACTCACTGCCAACATGCAGCCCCCAACAGATCATCCATGGGAAGGTGGAAAAAAGGTTGCCTGCCTCTGATTTAAACCAAAAGGAGCACAGAAGCTGCTAATGAACATAATTAGGCCAAAAGATCATTGATCCCTAATATTCCCAATTATAATTACTATAATTTAAATAGATATATAATACGTCTCACGACAGTGGGGACAACTGTGGCCAGGTAATCTATGCGCCTGCTCAGGCTCATCAATGATGAGCAACTCCAAGGTCCCTGTGGCTCTCCTTCCTTATGGTCCTTTATCTTTAAACCGGATTTGGGCTGGATTCAGTCCTGCAAATAGAGGATTGTCCTCTGTAAGGCAGGACACATGGTCACCCTAGCTTCTGCTTAACTATTAAAAGGTACAGGAGGCCTCCTTTACATTTGGTCTCTCTCTCTCCCACACACACACACACACACACACACCTCTTCCTGTCTGTTTCTTAATTAAAACCCTAAACAATAAGAAAAAGATGGTGGTGATGCCACTGCTCCGGTCCCACCTTAGATCAAGATGCAATCCACTTGTCAGTTGAAGACCAATAAATGAGCTAAAGCTCACCAGTATAAAATACTTTACGGCGGGGGTGGGGGGTATCTGAGTGTGTGCATGTGTACAGATACCGATAGTCTGAACAATGAGTAGGAACTAGACAGGCCATTACATGAATGGAAGGGCTCCGTCCATTCATAAAAGGGACCAGGATCCAGTGGGGACCAGGATCCGGTGAGCCCCCTGCATCACCCCTCATGCTGTGCAGTAGAATCCCCCAGACCTCCAGAGGGAGCTGCAGGTGGAAGGAGGAATCGTGAAGATGGCCTCTCTGCCCCCTTCCTCCAGTGTGAGCAGGACTCCACTAGATGCTACCCTAGATATAGAACCCACTTTATCATTCAATCCTAGGCCCACTTACAGTAGTAACTGGAATATTTGTGTTTATAACTGCATGTACAGTATTCCAGTTATAGTAAGAAATAAGCACCAGATGCAACAACACACTTTTATACCCCTCGCATCAACACAATATGGTGTTAATCTACTTGAACTGAAACATAATATGGTGATAAACTGAAGCTTGAATAATCTACGTAATCCAATGGCACAAATCACCCCGATGTTCACCACAGCTGCACAAATGACCAGTTGTGCACAAAGGGGAGTGCTTTGCAAATCACTAGGCAGAAAAGAGCAGATGTTGGATGAATGCGGCCTACAGCAATATATATATCATTTTTCCATAAAAAGAAAACACTGTACTCCCTCGATCTCTTTCCCACCACCATTTCATCACAGCTAATCAGTTGGCCGCAGCAAAAGCATTGCGACTTGCATATTTCTAAACCCCAGAAGGGTTATACCAGGTTGTACAAAAGCAAAGGGGGTTGTTTACAAACAGCAATAGTCACAACCGCAGCAGCAGCATCAAAAACAAGAACAACAACAGAACGTGAAATAGAAGTCCCATTCCTGCTCAATAACAGCATATCTACATCACCATTTAAATTGATTTAAACTGCAGTTATTTCCCCAAGGAACCATGGGAATGCTAACTTAGTGAGGAAATTCTATTCGCAAGTGCTGGATTTATGACAGAACCAACTTGCCTGAAGGGAACCCACAGCAATTAAACCAGTTCATCCTTCGAGTGCAGAAATGCAGCAACGAACAGTTTTGGTCATATTCTCCCCAGCCAAGCTGCTCAAAAGGCCAGAGAGCCAACCAAGCAATAGCATCATAATGAACCAAAGAGGGTCCACCATCCCGTCCAGGCCAAAGAGCCTGGCAGGTGCCATTTCCGGCATTGAAATAAGAGGCCTCTGTGTCGTTGTAAAGCAGGGGTGTCGAACCTCCTTCAGCCCGAATTACATTTTGGAGAATTCCAATACCAGGGGTGGGCGGAGCCAAAAGTAAACAGAGTTGGGCCAAAGGCAAAGGAGGCAATGCCAAATAACCAAAAATCCCCTCTTATTTCAGTTTAAAACTCTTACTGACAGCAAATGGCATTTCAACCTTTTAGAAGGGGGGGGGGGAGAGAAACATACAAAACTCGGGAAACCACCAAAGGAGGGCAGGGGAAGCAGGCATGGCCATTTGGGGAAACCCAGCGAGCTGGATTTGGGCCACGGGCCTGAGGTTCAATGCTCCCCATGCTTCATATTTACCATACAACATCATGGAGGTCTGGTCTCTGGATTGTGACCATTACCACAGCAGACCTGAACAATCCGCAAACCAGGAAGAATGGAATGAAAGCACATGCAGTGCAATCCTGTGCATATCCTTTGACTCACCTTCCCGGGGCTTCTCTACACGAGGCATCCATTGTGCTCTCCTGATTCCTCGCTCACGGTAGTTTGTCAGCACTTTATATGACATCGTCATCCACCGGGGCCTTTCCCAGGCTTTCCAAGCATTTCTGTGGCTTTTTTTTTTTTTTAGAATGAGGAAAGTGCAGTATTATCCGGAAATGACAGAATGAAACGGTGGAGCCTCAGTAAAGTGGCCGGCTAAAAGCCTCATGGAGGGAAAGCCCCCCCCCCCCGCCGCCATGTCCCACTAGCGGTTTGGACATGCTGTGTGAATAATACAGAGCGTTCAATTGTACTAGTTGCTTACAATATCTGTTAGTAGGAACATAGGAAGCTGTCTCATACTGAGTTAGACTATTGGTCCAACTCACTATTGTCTGAGCCAGCGGTGCTGAACCTCAGGCCTGCGGGCCAAATCCAGCCTTCCAGGGTTCCCCAGATGCCCCTTTCCCTGGTCCCGCCCCTTTCCCCAGCAACCAATTTGTGATTTCCTGGTATTTGTGCAGTCCCCCCCCCCCCATTCTAAAAGGTTGAGATGCTTCTCCTAGGGCTTAGTTACAGGCAGTACAAGCTTTAAAGCTAAAATATGCTGGTATTTTGGGTATTTATGCTGGCATACCGGAGGCATGTATTAAAATACTTCTGATGTAGCATTAGGCCTACCAGAATCTTTAATGACTTCTTGCCCAGTCAGTTTCCTCTCCATTTTCAGTGGAGACTGGAAAAGTTCACTGAGCTATAAGCAAAACTTGGATTGGAACCACTCCAGATTCTGGTACGCTAGGGCTGCGGTCCTGTTCTCTTTTACCTGGGAGTACACCCTGTTGAGCTTCTCAGTAAACACGTGCAGGATCAGGCTGAAGAACTACTAGTGGTATAGCAGAGCCAGGGCTCACAGGGTTGAAGCACCTTGACTTTTTGATTAGCAATCTGCCACTCCACCTCACATTTCCCTGTTCCCTCTGAGCTTAGCTGTAATTCTCACAGTAGCTGGCAGGAAAATTGATTTCCACCCCTCACTTCAGAAACAATGTATTGTTGTGAGCTATGCCTATTGGAATGCAAAGTATTTTGGGGTAGCTTGGTCTTAAATGTGTAATTAAGACCCATTAGCTTTACAAAAGACATATGGCTGGGCTCACACAATGCTACAACCCATACTCAAGGTTGAGCATGGGTTGTCATTGAACTATGGGTTGCTGTCGTACCACGGGCTGTTGTGTTGTGTGAACCCAGCCACACTAACAAACCATGTGGCATAGTGGTTAGAGTGTTGGACTGGAACTAAGGAGATCCAGGTTCTAGTCCCCGTTCGGCCATGAAACTCACTGGGTGACTTTGGGCCAGTCACTGACTCTCAGCCTAACCTACCTCACAGGGTTAGGGTTGTTGTGAGGATAAAATGGAGAGGAGGAGGAGGATTATGTAAGCCACCTTGGGTTCCTTGCAGGAAAAAAGGTGGGGTATAAATAGAATGAATAAAATAAATAAATGGTTTGTTAACCACGAACAACTCAGAGTTCACAACCCAACAACAAACCATGGGTTCTCTCTGTGGGTTGTTCGTGGTTAACAAACAATGGTTTGTTAGCACAGCTGGGTTCACACAACACAACAACCCACAGTTCAACAACCCACACTCAACCTTGAGTATGGGTTGTCGTGTTGTGTGAACCTAGTGAGAGAGAGAGAGAGAGAGAGAGAGAGAGAGAGAGAGAGAGAGAGAGAGAGATGGAGCAACACAGCTGCCTACATTTTTGGACTCTCCTTGTGGGCATGGCTATGGAGACTGTCACGATGACCACCTGCACTTCTGAATTTACCACTAGGCCACTGAGAACTACTACAAAACACGGAGTGAATGTCTTAACATAGCATTTCCCAAAGATTAGCCATCCACTTCCCCTACCAGCTATTCAGCAAGGGGAGAACCATATACAGGGGACCCCCCCATCTAAACCCCTTCCTTCTTCCACTCCCATGCAGCTCAACACTGCCCATGAACCCACACCCCTTCTTTCCCATGTCCCTCAGAATCAGAATGGAGACCGAGCAAGGTTTCCACCTGAACAGCCCAGGCTGTTTGAAGCCCAATGTCTGTGCACCCATATGTTTTGAGGGGAGGGGGGTGTTAGCTCAGCACTAAGCTATGGATAATTTCAAATGGATACATTTTAAATTGCACAAATTGACTCAAATGATGCAATGGGCTTTACCTCCATGGGAGTACGTAGACACAGTAGGCCCCTCAAGAGGGCTGTTAAGACTGGACTGCATCCATCTGTATTTTGAATATAAAAGCTTTAGAGCCGCTCTCTTAATTCGTCTCAAAATGAAAATCTTCCTGGTGGTTTTACTGCTGTCTCATTCCATATATCTAACGGAGTACTTTTCAGACCAAATTTCCAACTAGACTAATCACCATCAATCCTGTTCATTGACTGAGTCCCCACACAAGTTATAAAGTTGATCCCATTAAAACTATATAATATATGGATCAGCTTCATATTTAAGGTCCTTTCTGCTCAGTTTCCAGATATATTATATATGTACACATGACCATAAGTATACACACAAACACATATCCCATATTATCAGAATGAAATTTAGCAGAAGGAAAAGGGAATTTATGATGTTGGTTTTTACAGTGGCATTCTGAAGCTTGAACATCAAGGGGTGTGACATTTTAATACAGTAATACCTTGGATTGCAAGTAACTTGGTTTGAGAGTGTTTTGCAAGACAAGCAAATTTTTAAATATTTATTTAATTTTTCTTGACTTGATATACAAGCAACATCTTGCAATACAAATACTGTAGTACGGCTTAAATTAAAAATCTCTGTACAAATTTTTTGGGGGGGATTTCAGTTTTGATATAAGAGTGTTTTGGATTACACGCACGTTTCCGGAACGGATTATGCTCTCAATCCAAGGCATGACTGTAGTTTCTTCCCTCCCTCCGCCACCCCCCCAGTCCCAAACATAAATATGAAGCAACTGTAAAGGAAAACATCTGAGTTCACTTTTCTTTTCTCTACTGCTGTTCCCATCTGACAAAACTGTAATGCTTGCCAGTTTTCTCTAGCAAAATTAGCTGTTTGTGCCAGCTCTCTTCTAGGGCCCAGACACACACACACACTCTCTCTCATCGTTGTGAGGTGAAAGGGCTCTCGTTGTTGCTACAGTGCTCTCAGGCTCCCATATTTTGACCACTTCAAAAGCTGCATTGGCAGCCTGCAAGGAATCCATGAGCTTAAGCGAAATTACAACAGTATGTATGTATGTATGTATGATACATCTCCCCCAGTCCTGATATGGAGGTGCCCTTGGCTGAGGTCTTCCTCAGCACACAATGGTCCCCTCTGAGGCCAAAGCTGCCTTCCATGTTGTGGGCCAAAACTGCCTTCCATGTTGTGATTTCTAACAGCAAGAAAGCCACATTCTACATCTCTAGGAGCCACACTACTAGTTATGGTATTAGGACAACAAGCAATTAAATTTAAATTTGGTCTATGGACTGCTGTCCTTACTGCCGGATTATTTTTGACAGTTCAAGAATAGGGCCTTCTCTCTTCTTTAAAGGAACTTTGGTGAGGAAGCCAAATAAATACCCATGGAAACTTACTTCAGACCTCCCCTATTAAGAGACCTCATGGTGACCTCCAGGTCCCATCCACATCCATTTTGTATTGTGAAGAAAATGTCTCCTCAGTTAAACTTTGCTGTAGAATTTTGGAAAACCTGGATTTACTGGATTCATGTTAATTCTTCTTGGTATACATTTTTTTAATGTGCGGAGCGGGCTTCAGGTCAGATGGCATAACTTTGAGCCTCAGTGCTGCTTTTACACACGTTTCATAATAACATTTCGCTCCATCTCCACCACTTCTTGGGAAGAGGCCAGGGGAGCCGTGTCCTTTCGGGCAGGGAGAGCACTGCCCCTGCCTTCCCCCCACCTCCCCCAGTCTAAAGAAGACACTTCCCCAACTCCCTGTTTTCTTCCTCCGCAACGTCCTTGTGTAGCCTCCAAGTCCAGTCCAGTTCCATAGTAATGCTGGCTGTGCCTGGGTTATTACTGAGCATGTTTAGTGTCTGCACATGCTTAGAACATTACCCAGGCTGGCCATAGCAATGCAGTCAACTAAGTGAGAGAGGGCATCCCTGCGACCACTCTGCCTGCCTCCCAAATATAGGCGTGACTGGGTCTCCTGTGACTGCATAGGAACTGGCACTTACTTTGGGAAATAGGTATCCATGTAGGACACCCATAGCCAATAGTAGTAGAATAGGAGGAAGAGGAAGAAGAGTAAAGGTCATGTGAAGCAGCACCTGCATTCCTGCCATCTCACTCCACCATGGGCTTGTTGCAGAGACACATTTTGGATAGCACCTGCTTGCCTGCCTGCCTGCCTTGTTCACTAGCTGCTGGGGGATCTGGGTGCTTTTACACTGGACTGGCTGGAACTCCTCCAACTCCAAGTAAGTGCACAGTGAGCCTAGATCTCTCCCCAGCCCAGCTGGTGCAGGGCAGGCTGGTGTGCATGTGGGCAATGGCTGCATCTCTCACAAAGCCAGGCTGCAGGATCTCCACCCTGGTGCACCTTCTGGTCTGGGTATGCAAAAGGATTCAGGAGCCAGTGAGCAAAATCCCCATAGAGCTGGGACCTGGGAAGCAGTAAGGCCAGCAAGAGTGAATCAAAGAAAAGCACTTTCACTACTCTTGGGAGAAGAGTGGCCTGCTTTGGCTGAAGCAGACTCTGAGTGAAGGGGCTATCCAAAAAGCAAGATCATGAAACAGGCAAATGTTCAAGCACAACGGTTTCAGTCCAGTGAGGATCAGGAGTGGTCAAGGTAGTAGGCAGAGGTCAAAGCACAGCTAAGCAGTCAGGCTAAGGCAGGAGTGGACAAGATATAGCAGGCAAAGGTCAAAACACACTCAGGCAGTCAGATGCGTTACATAGTCCAGGAGCAGAATCAAGTAGGAGTCCAAGGGTCAGGAGCACGAAGCATAAATCACAGGGCAAGGTCCAGGAGACGATATAAGCAACTGGAGCGGAAAGGCCAGCATTGTTTCCAGCACTGGTTAGACAGACACCGAAGGCTTTTTATCACCAGAGCCTGCTGAGCCCCACCCAGGCTGCAGTACATGAGAGTTCTCTGGCCAGAGCCCTATTCATGAGGATCTGCTTTCTCCTGAGGAGTCCTTCTTTACAAGCAAACACTCCTTCTCATGGGAGCACTACTGGCCTGCTGCTTGAGGCGACAATGCTCCTGGGGGCCAGGGGTTGTTCAGCCTCTGCCTCAAAGGGAGAGTCCCCTCCCCCTGACAGGGATGGACCTGTAGCCATCTCTCCCGAGGGCCCAGGCGACAGTGGCTGGACTGGGGTACTCTCAGTTTCTGGGAGCTCTAGCTCTTCCTCAGAGGATTCCTCCAGTGGGGGCATGACAAAGAGGAAGAGGCAGCAGCATTGGCACCTATGCCCAGAGGCAACCCCCTCTCACCTTGATTGCCATTTTGTCAATCTATTCAAAAGATATCTCTTCATTTTTATTGTTCCATCTGCTCCACAGCTCAGTCTTGCATTGGGGCAGGTTATAGGGTTTTTAATCAGCTGAATGTATACAGGGGGAAATCTCTCCTAAGCAGGCAGAGCCCTTGGCTTAGCTTGCTCAACTCTCCACCTTGAAGAGGGAAAGGTTTTTTTTAAAAAAATATCTAGGTTTTCTGTACTGGATGTTAATCATTGATAAATGGACCTTTAAAAAAAATATTATCACCCAGTTTTCATGATCCTGAATTTCCATATTCTTCCCTGCCTGCCTTCTGTGTGATAGTGTGGTGATAGTAATCCCTCTCCTCTGCCGCCACCACCTTTTTAATTTTAATTGCATCTTTCTCTTGAGTTGAAATTTTGGATATATCTATGTTGCGTGTTTCTTTTGCATGCAGCAAAGGTGAAAGAGATCATCTGATACATTAGTCTGCTAGTTACCGTATATACTCAAATATAAGTCTAGTTTTTCAGCACATTTTTTGTGCTGAAAAATGCCCCCTCGACTTATACGTGGGTCAGCGCCCCCCCAGGACCCCCGCCGCCACCGCAAGGCACTGCCAGGCACCCCCCTCCACCCCCAGGACCCCTGCCGCCACCCCCAGACACCCCACCCCCACCCCCGTACCTTCACCCGTCGCCGCCGAAGCCCCTCCCCCGCCGAAGCCGCGCCGCGCCGCAGCCCCCCCAGACACCCCCATGCCACCCCCAAACACCCCCACGCCACCCCCAGACACCCCCACGCCACCCCAGACACCCCCCCACGCCACCCTACCTGCACCCGCCACCGAAGCCCCGTTGCCACCGAAAAGCCTCCCTGCCGCCGAAAAGCCTCCCTGCCGCCGAAGGCTCGCTCCCGCTGAAGCCCCTCCCCCGCCGAAGCCGCGCCGCAGCTTCCCCAGACACCCCACACCACCCCCAAACACCCCCACGCCACCCCTAAACACCCCCACTCCACCCCAGACGTCACCGTACCTGCTCCCGCCGCCGAACCCATGCTGCCAACTTCCACGCCGAAGCCCCGGCATGGCTTCAGCGGCGCAGGGGTGCAGGTACGGGGGTGGGGGGGTGGGGGTGTTGGGTGGGGGTGGGGGTGTATGGGGGTGGGTGGGGATGTTGGGGGTGGCGTGGGGGTGTCTGGGGGGCTGAGGCGCGGCGGATTCGGCGGGGGAGGGGCTTCGGGGGGGGGTGGGGTATGGGGGTGTGGGTGGGGTGTTGGGGTGGAGTGGGGGTGGCGTGGGGGTGTTTGGGGGTGGCATGGGGGTGTCTGGGGGGGCTGCGGCGTGGGTTCGGCGGGGGAGGGGCTTCGGAGGCGGCGGGTGCAGGTAGGGGGTGTGGGTGGGGTGTCTGGGGTGGCGTGGGGGTGGCTGGGGGTGGCATGGGGGTGTCTGGGGGGGCTGCGGCGCGGCTTCGGTGGGGGAGGGGCTGCGGCGGCGGCAGGTGCAGGTACGGGGGTGTGGGTGGGGTGTCTGGGGTGGCGTGGGGGTGTTTGGGGGTGGCGTGGGGGTGTCTGGGGGTGGCGGCGGGGGTCCTGGGGGGGCTTTGGCAGTGGCGGGGCTTCAGCAGCAGTGGGTGCAGGTACGGGGGTGGGGGGTGTCTGGGGGTGGCTGCGGGAGTCTCCCCTCGTACATTTCCCACCCTAAACTTATACTGGGGGCAATAAGTTTTCCCAGTTTTGGGGGGTGAAATTAGGGGCCTCGACTTATGTTAGGGCCGACTTATAGTTGAGTATATACGGGTAATTCTTGTTTTTGTTGCTTGCGACTGAGGAGGCTTTAGAGAAAGGTGCCAGAGAGAGAGAGAGATTGTTTAAAAGAGGGGAGAGATCCAAGATGGCTGGAGGTGTCTGTGAGGAGCATGTAAGGGGTGTTCTGATGATAAAAGCTAAAAGGCACAGCAGCTGCTTCCTTCCTGGTCTTCTTCCCCACCCCCAACACCAGGAGCACTCTCTGCAGGGTGATGCACTCTCTACCAGCCTTTCCTTCAGCCTTCCCCCACCCCCATCCCTGCTCTCAGCTCAAAATGGCTGAGGACTGACTAGGTCCTCTTGGAATTGTACATTTCAGCAGTTTCCTCTAAGCTTGTGCATGTCTATCTTTGTTTGCCTCAGTTTCCCCTTTCTGTGCAATGACTTGCTGGTGGAGCAGGAAAATGTGTGTTCAAGGTGTGCTTTGGTGTAATTCTCACACACACACACACACAGAGAGAGAGAGAGAGAGAGAGAGAGAGAGAGAGAGAGCGCTTTGCACTCCTGATGTTAAAGTTAACTTGCTTGCTTCAGTTTTCCCTTACTGTGCAATGGCTTTATGCAAGAGAGACAAATGTGACTCAAAGGAGTGCTTTTGTGTTGTCTTGTCAGAGGCCATCCTCCACTTTGAACTCTAGTTGGCTCCACCTACTGTGACCCTTTGGCTCTGCCTGTTGTTAGCTGCCCTGCCCTCCACCCCACCAGTCCCAGTGGGCACCAGCAGCCACCACTGCAAGGGGCTATATTTTAGTGGTAGAGCATATGCTTTGCATGGAGAAGGTCCCAGTTCAATTTGTGGCATCTCCAGATAGGGCAGGGAAAGATTCATATCTGAAACCCTGGTGAGCCGCTGGCAATCACCGCAGACAGTACAGAGCTAGATGGACCAGTGGTCTGACTCCACAGACTTCCTCGGTCCTACTATCTGTAACCCATATACATATATAGATCCATTTCAGTCGGGGGTCAAGCTGGGTTTTGGCATGGAAACAGCCTTCGTCACCCTGTATGATGACCTATGACAGGAGAGAGATGGGGTGTGTGACCTTGTTGATTCTCCTTGACATCTCGGTGGCTTTCAATACCATCAACCATGGTATCCTTCTGGGGCAATTGTCTGAGTTGGGAGTGTGAGGTGCTGCATTGGTTTCACTCCTACTTGGATGGTTGGCTCCAGAAGGGGGTGCTTAGTGGATATTGCTTGGCCCTGTGCATTCTCCAGTATGGGGTTCCACATGGGTCGGTTTTGTCCCCCATGCTATTTAACATCTACATGAAACCACTGAGTGTGGTCAGCTGGAGTTTTGGAGTGCGTTGTCATCAGTATGCTCTACGCAGCTCTACTTCTCCTTTTCATCTTCATCAGGTGAGGCTGTAGATGTGCTGGATTGATGCCTGGCTGCAACAATGGACTGGATGAGGGCTAATAAACTGAAACACAGTCCAGAGAAGACTGAGATGCTGTTAGTGGGTGGTTCTTCTGACCAGATGGTGGGTGCTCAACCTGTTCTGGGTGGGATTACACTCCCCCTGAAAGAGCGAGCTCGTAGCTTGGGGGTCCTCCTGGAGCCATCTTTGTCACTTGAGGCTCAGGTGGCATGGAGTGCCTTCTACCAACTTCAGTGGGTGGCACAGCTATGCCCCTATCTGGACAGGGATAACCTGGCTTCAGTTGTCTGTGTTCTGGTAACATCCAAGCTAGATTATCGCAATGCACTCTACATGAGACTGCCTCTGAATATGGTTCAGAAGCGGCAGCTTGTGCAAAACGCTGTGGCAAGATTGATAACAGGGACCAGGTTTTTTAATCAGGTCTTGAATTTTTCTTATCGATTGTTTTAAAAAAAATTAAGATATATGTGCATCTTTCTCTGTGTTGTATGTTTTATATGTTTGTATGTATATGGTTTTATAATGTATTTTAAAGGTTTTAATCTTTGTAAACCGCCCAGAGAGCTTTGGCTATTGGGCGGTATAGAGATCCTAATAAATGAAATGAAACTAAAGGAAACACTTTATGCATCTGACAGTGTGGATTTTGCCCCATGAACCCTTCAGCCATAATAAACGTGTTAGTTTTTAAGGCACAACCAGACAGTTGTTTCCTCCATCCTCTGGAACAGTGTTCTCCAACCTTGGGTCCCCCTACGCTGGCTGGGGCATGCTGGGAGTTGTAGGCCAAAAACATCTGGGGACCCAAAGTTGGAGAACACTGATCTGGAATATGTAGCGATACCTTGTTGGGGGATGTTCTATTTTATTTTATTTTTTACCAAAAAAATCTGACAAGCAAGACTACTTCGATGTGAATCCACTGTGCATCAGTGCTCCAGTCTAGTCAACGTAAACTCCTGTTCCCTCAGAGTAGGAAAGGAGAAGGAAGCAAGCACTTTGTGCCATTTCTTCCTTGATTCTCTCTCTCTTAACCAGAAACACAGATAAGGAGCAAGGGGCAGAAGAACAGAGAGGCAAAAAGGCATCTGTTTCTCTTTGATCTGTGCTACAAGCAACAGGGAGAAGGGATCAAAGAAAGCAGCGAATGTGAAAAGCACTTAAATTAAACATGGCCTTAAAATGGTGGTTAACCCCCCCCCCCGCTCTGAATGTTAATTTTTGCAAATATGACTGCCATACCAGGGAACAGCCTGCTTGATTCTCCTGTGTCCGCAGGACTGGCTAGCAGCATCTTAGAGCATCACCGTCCCAGATGCATCTGCAGCCTTTTTTAACTGCCTCCAAGGATGGAGATTTCATATGCTTGAGGTGCCCCTCTTTTCTGGTATATGTAAATTGCTGTCCCCCGATTGAAACGGTGTAGGGTGGAATGTTTTCCTTTTTAATGATTAGGTACAATTCCTTGATATGTCTCTGAGTGGGACAGATAGATCTTGGCTCTGGTGCCCATGTCTTTGAACAGGAAAGCACTTTCAGTGCACCGTCTTTTGGTATAATGGCATATAATAGGACAAGCATTTCACAGCCACCTTAGGCAGCTCATTCCAAAGCAGAACCGTCCTTATTTGTTGTGGACTAACTTCCGCACCTCCCCCAATATTCAACTTACCAGTGGTGCAGCTAGGTAATTTTAAATCCTGGACTTGATGGTCGTATGGGAACGGGTTCTTCAGATGGCCACACTGTGTATTACGTCAGTTGTGAAGCAAGCACACAACTAAAATGTATCTTCTCCCCACTCCTACCATTCCATGCTTTACCACTGCTTCTACATTCCTGATACGTTTAGGCAGTGTTCTCCTCCAACCTTGGGTCCCCAGATGTTTTTGGCCTACAACTGACTGGGGCATGCTGGGAGTTGTAGGCCAAAAACATCTGGGGACCCAAGGTTGGAGAACACTGCGTTAAGGCAACAAACAAAGGAGAAAACAGTTTGCCAACCCCGATTAAAACATAAATACTCTGGGAACGTGCAGTTTCACATTTTAAACTTATTTAAATCATACCATCATCATGAATAAAATGGAGGCCACCCACCCACCCACTCTCTGACTATAAAATGTTTTTAAAAATAAGAAAGAAAGGATGCTGCAGCAAGCGGCATCAGCCCCGGTGGGCCCCAAGGTGCTGAGGACAGGCCTGTTTGCTGCCTCCCCGTCACCTGCTGCTCTCTGATGGAACAGATACTACACTTGATCTTAGCCAAAAGGCCGAGAATCTTTCTCCTCCTGCTGCTTGTCTGCAAAAAAATACCCCCTATGCTTTCCTTCCTGTGGAAGAAGGGCGTAGCTGGGGTCAGATCCAGCTTTAATGGGGAGGGGGTGAGTTCTGAAGGCATTTTTCTCTCTCATGGACATAGACCCTGGGAAAACACCCCTTCACTCACCACTGTAGCAGTCAGTCTAATTATATATATATGAAAGAGGAGACTCATATATATATATGAATCTCCTCTTTCCTATACAATACATACCAGGTATTCTAGCCTATCTGGTGGGGCCATTTCTCATCGATGAACCAGACAATTCTGGCTCCAGAGTTTTGGACTTTAGAATTACAAGTGGGAGTTGTCATAATAGAGATATAAAGCAGGACCCTCTGGTATTCCTGAGCTGTTTGAGAAAAAGCAGTTCTGAGGAACACTCTGAATGAACAAGAAATGTATTATTATTATTATTATTATTATTATTATTATTATTATTATTATTATTATGCCAGAGTTGTGCAGAATTAAGAGTTAAATCTATTTGTTTTTATACTCCAGTCTGTGTGCATTATTTTGACTGCAGTTGCAAATGGTACATGAGTGAAAGTGAGGAACAAGGGCAAAGCGCTAGGGATAAAAAGTGACGCCCAGGGGACAGTCCCCTTCACCATCCTGGTTTTGGAAGTGTGAGTCCCATTTCTCACCTCCCCCTTCTCTACATTCTTTTGCTGCACTGCTGACTAGGCATAGTGTAATCAGAGTGTCAGACTAGGACAAGACACCTGAGTTCGAATTCCCACTCAGCCATGAAGCTCACTGAGCGACTTTGGGCCAATCCCTACCTCTCCGCCTAAATTACTTCGCTGTGTAGTTGTGAGGATAAGGGAGGAGAAAGAACCATGTACCCTGCGCCCTCAGCTCAAGGCAGGACATAGATGCAATACGTAAACAAATAAATGACTAAACAAGGCATGGCCAGATATATTGTGTATTGTATTATTAGGAACTGCTTTGAATGCAGTTATTTTGTCTGCATGAAACTTCAGAGGAACTCATAAGGTGGCCACTTATGAATTGCCATAAAAGAGGAAATGAATCACTATGAAAGAGGACAAAAGAGGAGGTGGATTTGCAGAACATTTGCATACACTTTTCTATATGTACAGACCAATAGAGGCTGGTGGGCTCCAGTGTCAGTGGGACGGTGTATCCACTCAGGGTTGTAGTCTGAACCTAGTTTGGGGATAGGGCTCAGCACTGTGGATAGCCCCTTTAAAGTTCAGACTAAAACCCAGAGTGGATACACCACCCCACTGCCACTGGAGCCACCAGCCTCCAGCAGTACAGATGGAAATTAGAAAGAGGTACGATACCTGAAATAGAAATACATCTCACACTCTTGACGAGGTGACCCATGCGCCTGCCTGTTCGGTCTGCTGTCCAGGTGCTCGCTGTTGATGGTTCACTTCAAGGCCCCTGCTCTCCCTTCTGGTGCTTCTTTGTCTTTGAACCACACTAAGACTGGACAGCCCTTTAAATAAAGGATGGCTTCAAATAGAGGACAGTCCCTCTAATCACCCTTCAAGCAGAGGGCTGTCTTCTGCAAAGTAGGACACAGCAAGGTGTATTGATCCAGTTATCAAATCCCATGTGCCGGTATGAAACTGACCCCAATTGGTTCACTCAGGCTGGTTTCGCCAAACAACTGGAATGACAACTATTATAGGCCGCTCCCCTATTTTCTTAGCAAGCTGTTTTTGTTGTTGTTGTTTGATTTTTGCAATTACAGGCTCTATAACTATAAGGAAGGCCAGGATTTCCCAGTGTGCCAAAGCTGGGATGTGCCGCCATCTCCTGGATTGCGAGGATAGAAACTGGAATGGCCAAGTTGCCGAATGCAGTAAAACCGGTTCTGGATTCTCTTGGTGCACTCTTGGTGCTGAAACAGCAGGGATGCTGAAGAGTCCTTGGTCTCGAGTCACGAGTCGAGTCATGAGTCTTTGGACCCGAGTCTCGAGTCCGAGTCCTTGGTCCAAAATGGTGACTCACGAGTCCCGAGTCACTCCCAAAACTGACTCCACGAGTCCCTATTAAAAACAATGGGGTTTTCCCCCAACAAAATAAGGCTACTTCAGATGTGTGGCTTAAATAAATTCTAGGCACAAGTGTGCCTTTTTATTTCAAAACTCTGCAACTGATTTTGGCAAGAACAGACCAGGCAGAGAAACCCAAAATAACCAGGCAGGCAGAGGAGGCAGGGAACCCCAAAGCAGGCAGGCAGAGGCAGCCAAACCCAAAATGTCTGACCCTAACCCTAACCCCCCACAACAACACATCAATCAAAATAAATCTCAACACATCATGGGGGCTACGCTCCTGGTAGTTGTCCATAGTGGCCGAGCAGCGGCGCGCCTCGCTTCCATGTGCTCTTCACCAGTGATCGCGCGCTCCTCTCCACTCCTTCTGGCACAGCCCAGGGATGTTGACAAGTCCTTGGTCTCGAGTCCCGAGTCGAGTCTCAAGTCCCATTAAAAATATTGGGACTCGAGTCAGACTCGAGTCAGAGGGGGGGACTCAGTCCGACTCACAAGTCGAGTCCTCGAGTCCGAGTCCCCATCCCTGTGAAACAGACGTGAATATAAAAGCCCGGTGGGGAGCAACAGATGTCAAAGTTGGTAATTTTCCTTTCTGCCTCAGCTCCTCAAAACTGCCTCTGCTGGCTACGTGCCTGCCCACAGGTCTCACTTTGGAGAGCTTGCCAAGCCTCTGTTGCCCTGGGAGCTGCCCGCTCCACTAGATGTGCAAGCCTCAAACACACCTGTGAATAGGCAGCCATCTGCATGAGCCACTCAGGAATGAGGCCCCCTGAACTGGTATTGGGAAATGCCAGCCCAGTTAAGCAACATCTGGCGAAAATAGCAGCAGCTGCTGAAATGCAAGCTTGCCCGCAGCCTGACGGTTGGAGGGTTTAAGTACAGAAAGTTTCACTGGCCGTGGAGAAAGATGCAGAGCAGCTGGGGGAAGAGGTTAAAAATGATAGAAGTCTCCATGTAAGTTAGACTTTCGGATATGTGAATATTTTCACTGCGGGAATCATACAAGGTGGAGGAGACCTTGTAGGGCTTCTAGTCCAACTCCTTGCTCAAGGCAGGAAATTCAGAGCTGGAACATGCACAAGAGATGGCTGTCCAGCCTCTGCTTGGAGACCCCCAGGGATGGAGAGCCCACCAGCCCTCTGAGTCATCATTTACTTGAGTGAGTATAATATGGACTGTCATCGCAACATCGTGGCTGGCTCCAGAGGGTGGCAAGATCAGGCATATGCTGGAGCCCTCCAAGAGGACCACTACTCTCACCATATAAGCAAGAAGATGGAGATGCCATGAGAGCTTTTGTCATCTGTGTACTCTGCCTCTTGCAGATTAAAGGGTCCCACTGTGGGCATCTCGCCCACAGGCCCTCAGAATCCCAGAGCCCTCAAAATCTTGGCATGCATAGCTGCAGATTACTAGTTGCCTCTGAGATCGACACTTGTTTCTTTTGTCCCACTATAGTCTTTGGTCAAACAGGTCTGTGGTCAGGGAATAGTTATGTTCAGGCTGGAGAAAGGTTTTTTCTCCAAATGCAAATTGCAGGTGTGTGGGGAGAGAATTCAGATCAGGATCACAATGGGGGCGGGGGCTAAAGTGCCCTGTTCCCCTCTCCATCCAGATTGGTCCCTCTACACTGGTTATTTCTGAAAGAAAAATCCTGCACTCAAGGGCACGCCATGTGATTAATGTCACTTGTGGTTTGGCCCTAAAGAGGCATTGCTTCCAGATGGTACACACACACACACACACACACACAGAGTTTCTTTGCTCCAGTGTCACCTGTGCTCAAACATGTTTTGCAGGTTTTAAAAAACAATTAAGGAACTTGCAAATTCTATTTACTAGAGGCAAAAGTGGGATGAGTATACATACTAAGAGCAACCAACTCCTGCTCTCTGAATAAATGACTCTTGACTCTAGCAGCCATAGAGAGTTTTTCCAGCACTTCAAAGACCTGCAAACCAAGATGGCCATCAGAGAGGCATGTATACCACAGGTGACAATGTTTCCATCCTATCACTTTTAATTCTATGGGGGGGGGGAACACACCTCTCCATCATAGAGCATCAGTCCAGCAAAATGGCGTGATATATGCTTACCAGCTGTATCTAGACTTCTGCTGTGGTTGTGCACATTCAGTGTAGACTATGCTCACTTTCATAAATGCGATTCAGATTTCTCTCAGATACACTAATCAGCAATGATGGCTTTCTGTCTTATGATGCGTTTCAACATACATTTCAGAGAGCTGAACAGGTTGTCAGTCTTGTTTTATAAGTCTTCTTATCTGCAGTCATCATCCCAGGTGTTCAAGATGACTGCTCAATTCCGTTGGAAATTCCACAGATCAGAACTATGCTTCTTCATCTCCCTACCCTATTTGCTTTGGATGATCTTTAACTTCAGGAGATTTACAGAAGAAAGTTTCCTGTCCGCAGCAGCCATTGGCACCCCCCAAAGCCTCTCTGGAAGGTTGGGGGCTCTCCTGAGCAGTGTGGGATGGGATGCAGGGAGAGGGGGGAAATTGCCCCAAATTGGGGAGAAGTCAACCCAATTGGGGGTGATTCTCCACTTCCCTGGCAACCCCCCCTTTCCCCATCCTGCATTGTTCAGGAGGGTCCCCTGACTCTTTGAAGAGAGTTTTTTGGGGGTGCAGGTGGCTGCAGATGCAAAGAGGGGGTGGGAAATATTCCCTCTGTGAACTTCCTTAAGTTAACTTATCTTAGGATCCAAGCCCATGAATGTATCTGGCTTGAGTTAATTTCTAAGCCCTTACACAAATATCAGATCTGCAAGGCAGTTTATTCATGTGATATTAATTCCAGCACCGATGCCATCATCTTGTTATTAGTTTTACTGAATCAACCACAGTAATGCACTAAAGCTAGCAATCGAGGTTCATAACTGGAACGAATTCCGAACCACTGGTGTTAGCTTCTCTGTATTAAAGCCCACCGGGCCCGGTTTAAATGTACAAGTTCAGTGGCATGATTGCCAACCAAAATTGCTTCTGGATCATTGGGTTCACACGGCTCTCCCCTTTGAGTCTCCCCTTTCAACATGGATCACATTCACCACATGGCAAGTACCTACAAGTAGAACTGCCAAGTTGGCATAGGTACCGGTAGTTCTAGCATGATCAGACAGAAGAAGATTCAAATGTATTCACAGCCATGTGGAGCTCCAGCCAAGTGGGGTGGCGTTTGGGCAACTGCATTACTATCAACCAAACATTTGAACTGGATCTGAATGGACATCTCACAGTGGATTCACTTGGACGAATCCATTTAAACAAGGGCAATTTTTCTGTCTTATTGAGGAAGATACGAGAATGTACCTCAGTCTTACATAGTTCAAAGATTTATATCTCACCTGTCTATTATAAAATATTTAAGGCAGATTACATGAAAACAATAAAAATATAAAGCAAGATAAAAAACAATAGAGCAAAAATTTAATTTATTTTCTTTTCAGAGATCGTGAAAAGCGATCCCTGATTTGACAGCTAGTGACAGCCCGCTCAAAGTGGCCAAAATGGCACATTGGAGGGGCTGTCACTGGTTTGTCACCCCTTTTATTATTATTTGTTGCACCCCAAATATGCACTTTTTTTTGTTTTTGAATTTAGTTGGACTTGCACAAGTGCACACTTGTGCATTTGCGCGGGTCTGAAATGGCACACCTTGCCTGGGCAATGTCCAAGGCGGGGGTCTGCTGTTCAAGTGCAGCAGACTTCCCTCATGGGCATTGACCCAGAGAGGCTGCCAAGAGCTTTATTTTTACTTTGGATTGTTTTGACAGCTGTCAAAAGGCGAGCTGTCAAGGGAAACTGAAGCTGCGAGTGATCTTTGCTCATGAAAAGGGGGTGGCCACTAGACCAGGCCCTTCATAATGAGATCCTCAAGGGTTTTTCTTGGCTGGCTCCTCTGAGGGTCTTCTCACTTTTCCACCCTTTCCCAAGATTCCAGGTGCTCGGGAAGATGGGAAAGTGCAAGTTGCCCCCTTTTATGGGAGCACGGAGGTTTGACAGCTAGCTGTAAAAACTCCAGTTCCTTTTGAATGGGCCACTTGGGCACTTTGAAGGGGCTGTCACTGGCTGTCAAATCAGATATCACTTTTCATGAGCTCCAAAAAAGAAAAGGGGGCAGGGGGAAGGGGGCAAAACAGCCACAGTGAGTGCAACGGGTCTTGCGATTGTGGCAGCGGGAGGGCAGACAAGTTGGTCCTGCCATGGGGTTCCCTGGGATACCCACGGGAGGACCGAGGGGGAAGGAGAGGGAGGGAGGGGTGAACAACCCATGGTGAGCCCAATCGCCTGTCAGGAGCACAGTGGGTTGTTCGCACAACAACCAACCCACTGTGACTTATTGCCAGAGTGGGTTGTTGTGATGTGAGAACATGCCCATTGTGTATATTAGTTTTAGATAGATTTATTTATTTATTTCATTTTTATACTGCCCAATAGCCGAAGCTCTCTGGGCGGTTTACAGCAATTAACAAGACAGTCCCTGCCCGCAGGCTTATTGCCTGTACTAACATCTCTAAAGGATGTTAATGTCAACACCACATGGATCTATCTGTGGAGGGGCTACTGTTAATCAGGAAAGGCCCTGTCTTGGTAATCAATCACCTGCAAAACTGCCAAAACCTGGGGACATCTGGAGTAGGACTAGATGTACCATTAGGCAGCAGGTGGCATCTGCCTTGGATGGTGGCTGCTGCGGGGGGGGGAGGACGACGACACAGAGCACAAGGTGTTAGAAGACAGAGCTTTGTCTACCATGTGACCTGCCCTGCACCTGCTAAGCAAGCCTCCTGCCTTCAGATGTGATGGGGGATGCAGCTAAACTGCCAGTCTGGTTGGGTTCTGTATGGAGAATGGCAGGAGGTGCCATCTTGTCCTTTGCCTCCGGCACAAAATCTCTTGGGCCAGCAAGTCCCCAGCTTTTGGAAGATAATTTCAGCAAACAGGCTGCTTCATGGTTGTTCTTTTATTTATTCATTTTTTAAAATTATATTTATATCCCACCTTCTTTCCTGCAAAGAACCCAAGGCAGCTTACGTAAATCTCCTCCTCTCCATTTTATCCTCACAACCCTGTGAGGTAGGTTAGGCTGAGAGTTAGTGACTGGCCCAAAGTCAGCCAGTGAGCTTCATGGCTGAGTGGGGACTAAAACCCAGATCTCCCGAGTCCTAGTCCAACGCTCTAACCACTACGCCACACTGACTCTCTTTTCTTTGTTCTAGGAGCTGGGCAGCACAATGGATAGAATCATGTAGTGCAGCTTTTGCTGGACTGTACTACTTCGGTTTGAAGGGGAGGATGTTGCATGTTTGAATGCTTATCTATACACACACCCCTGTGGGCACACAGAAAACAAAATTGTGTAGCTGAAGCATTAAACCTAGCATTTTCTCTCACCCGGAAGGGAGTAGGCCTCAGTGAGGCACCTGATAGCAAGGAGCACTGCAAGAATAACTCCTTGGCATTTAGCGTAACTTTGTTTTCCCCACACACCCCAAAGAATCTGGAGACATGGGATTCTACAAAGCAATAGAGATCTTTAATAGGATTGTCAGCAGTCTCAGAACACAACAATCTGCAGGGACCAGGGCTGATGGGACAGTTAAAACCAATTCCAAATTATTGGCTTGGGTTTGCGATGTAGACATGGCCTCCACATGCCAAGCTGCAGCACAGATCTCTTTGACCTTTCCTGGAGGCAGGATGTCGGAAAGTGCTTAAGGATCAGTACTGTATGGAAAGAACATTCTCTTTTACTGTCACATATGGTGGACAGGTGCCCTACATTACAGAGGGCAGATCACTATTTAAAGGGCTGTCAGAAGACAGTCCTTTATTTGAAGGGCTGTCCAGTCCAAGTCCAGTTTAAAAGATACAGAACCATCAGAAGGGAGAGCCCAGGGGCCTTGAAGTTGCCCATCAACACTTAGCTCCTGGACAGCAGACTGAACAGGTACGCACACAGGTCACCTGGTCACAGTCTTCACCACTATGGTGAGATGTGTTGTTTTTCTATTTAACTCATAGCAATTATTTCCAATTTTCCATCTCTACATATAAATCAACATATATGCAGATTTTATGCAAATCAGACATCTTTTTGAGGAGATGCATTTCCTCTTTTTTGGCAGTGGGTAAGTGGCCACACTACTCTCACAGAGAGCAGCATGGTTGGTAAGGAATGCCTATTTTCCTATTTTATTTATTTCAAATATTTGTAGGCTGTCTTTTAGGGCAGAACCCTCTCAAGGCAGTTCACAAGATAAATACAGTGCATGGATGCCTGGAGGAACCTGCTCCCAACTCCTGTTTAATCAAGATCTTTCAGGAATGTCTAAATAAGCCAGTGGACTCCTCAACCTTCTCTGGGCTCCAGAAATGGCCAACTCCTGCCACTGTTGGTGCCAGTCATGCCACCTCTTCTACCCAAAGTCTGGCTGGGGAACCTATAAATCTCCAGCTGTTATTGGATTGCAACCCTCATCATATCTGACCATTGCCCATGCTGACTGGGGCTGATGGGAGTTTTAGTTCAACAACAGCTGATGGGGCCATCAGTTCCCCGGCCCTGTCTTCATGCAACATTGCAAGCACTTGTTTTATCTGATCTATGTGGCAACTCTCAGAACTTGAATGCTGACGATGTGGCGTACTTGTACAATCCTGTACCACGAGCCAGGACAGCTCAGTGCCATGATTTAATTCCCATTCCTCACATGTGTTTTGCATGTAGAACAAAACACTTTGCCATTCAGAGAACCAACCAGACCCAAATGTTAACTGAATGCATTTTTTTTTTTTTTTTAAAGGAGCAGACATCAGAGAAAGCCACGGAAGGCCAAGAAAACAATGAATTTCACACTTTGAGTATTTCCTTAAGCAAATTAAAAGGGTAGGAGCTGCAAGTACCTCAGTATCGTGCTGGGCCGGCCAGCCCAGATGGACCACTATGTCAACAAGTTCACTGAATACACTGGCAGACATAGAAGCACAACTCCTTTCATTAAACCTTGTTATTCCAACTTCTGTCTCAAAACCCTACGCACTCAGTTGCTTTCCCTCACTGGTAACCAAATTTATGAGGCTCCTGCAAGGCTTCCTGCAAGTGTCTGGCGAACACCCAACAGTTCTTTTCTTCCTTAGAGTTCAGACTGCAGAACAAGAGGAGACGCTGTTGGGCCCCGTAGGCCTTCAGAGACCTCCGCGTAAGCAATTTTTCCGCCTACATTCAAGTGGCTGGGGGGGGGGGGGCGTCTGCCAGTATCAGGAACTGGGAAGGCACGAGGGCGTTTACATGGTTCATTAGCCTCCCCTCAGTTGCCGTAGAAACCAACGGGGACATTTCAGAGAGAGAGAGAGGAAGTTGGCATATGAAGAGTTCAACTTTCAAACCCCCGCATCCACAAAAGAGGAGAGGCTGGCAAGGAAATGCTAAGTTTGAAACAAACAAAGAAACAAACAGGCAGACGAACAAACAAACAAACGCCCATGTGCCAAAATCACTCAGGTGCATGATTGCTCAAGCCTAGCAACTGTGTTTTGTTGGAGCAGTTCCTAAATCAGTGGCAAGGAAAACCCCATCTCTTTGGCTGAGAGAAAAGGCCTAACTTACCTCACAGAGTTGTTCCAAGGATGAAATGGGAAAAACATGTATTCCTAAGTGTATTAAATTGTAGTATGTGTTTCTTTATACATGCTGAGCACAGGGCACATTTTATCATTTCATCTTAATGGAAAAGGTGTGTGTGTGTGTGTGTGTGTGTGTGTGAGTGAGAGAGAGAGAGAGAGAGAGAGAGAGAGAATCCAGATTTTGACTGCAGCATGCTACCGTCCAACTAAAGGAATGTCTTACTTGGAGTGGTTAACTATCCCCAAATATAGGAGGGCCTTTTCATTAGCAAGGTTCATGCCCTCCCCTCAAGCTTACTGGAGGGTAGATATGGAAAAACCCCTAGGAACATCAGATGTTGCCCGTGGCCCCGTGCAACAACATGGAGATAGAGTCCATTTTACATGTATTATTTCATTGCAGCTTCTACCAAGGAGCGAGGAAAGATTTGATACTTCCTATAACACAGAAGTTCCCTGGTCACTCAATGGAGTCTCTTATGACTACCATATATTACTTCTTGGCACAAACCAACAAATTACAAAGCAAGTAGCAAAATCTTTGAACCTGGCCATCGCTACTAGACCCCATATGTTGGTGTGCTAGGCTATCGATTTGTCAATTTCATTATTAATGTGTGCTATTTGTTTATGTATATATATATCCTTTTATCCTTTTATTGTATTACACAGCTGTTGATTAGCTGGGTTTTTAATTGTGTTATAAATGGTCTGCTGACTGTTAATTTAAAAAAAAAGATTGAGACTGCAGCATGCTGGAGGAGGAAGATAACTTCTAAGGATGAAATGGGAAAAACCTATGCAAATATTTATATCATTTCAAATATTACCAAAGAATCCCCCAGTTTAAATTTCTCCATGCCTTCTAGATGGTGCGTGGGAGCCCGTGGCTCCTCCATGTGTTATTGGTCTACAACTCCCATCAGTCCCAGCCAGCCTGCCCAATGGTTAGAGATGAAGGGAGTCCGACATCATCGGGAGGGACCACAGGTATAAACAGCTCCCTGGCTTTCAAGTCCAGGTCCGTTCAACCTGGGTTGACTGGCATGTGTCCTCTTTTACAGAGGACAGTCTTCTATTTGAAGGGCTGACCAGTCCAATTCTGGTTTAAAGATAAAGAACCACAAGAACTGTGGTGCATCAGCAGTGAACACCTGGACAACAGGCAGTCACACAGGTCACCTGGTCACAGTCTTCTATACAACGGTGAAATGCACTGTATTTATCAGTATACAGGGAATTTATCATGATTCCTATCTTTATATTGCCAAAGATTTTATTTCCTAACAGAGCTGACTCTGTGCCTCTAACAGGTGAGTTTACAGTGTCAGAAGGAAATGCAAGAAAGTTTGCCTTTTCTCTGAAGCTCCGTGTTTGGGGGTGTGGGGTGAGTGGGTAAGCTTCACCTGATAAATTTGTGCCAATCCTGACCATTTTAAAACAAAAAGAAAGAGATTGCCCTGCAAGCACTGACACACACACCCCATGAAAAACACCAGATATCAACAATTAAGGGTTTAAGTAAGGTTTAAAAAAAATTACAAAAGCCACTTATAAAATATTATAATATATATAATAATTATAATATAAAAGATTTTGTGTGTTTCCTCTAATAACTTTTGTACTTGACCATGCCCTTTGGTTGCCTGGCCATACCCTGTTGCCTGGCCACACCCTCTTGATCACACCTTCATGTTGCTTAAGCATACCTCTTACAAATTCACATGTCTCCCCGTTTTCATCTGTGAAATGTTGAAGGGTATGGGCTCCAGAACAGTGCACAAAGATATAGTAGTAGCATATTCCTAATGCAGTTCAAACACCGGTCCAAAAATGAGAGGGAGGGATAAGCAATGACTCATCGGCCCGTGGAAACCATGCCAGAATGTAAAAAAAAAACAACAATTAAAATGCCCCTTTGTACCTTTCTGCAAACTTCACCCTCTGCTAGCTTACTCATCACTCAGTTGGCTTCTTCCCACCCAGACCTGGACCCACTGAGCCTATTCTAATCCCACCTCCACGAGCTGGGATTCCACGAGCTTCCCGATTTCCCCACATTATCAAACTTTCCATACATCATTTGACCCCAATATTGTTCTTCAACAATATAGGTACATGCCCCATGGCAGTCCTGGAGAGGGTAGGTGCCTTCTATTTATTCTGTTTGGAACATTTATATCCCACATTTCTTCCATGATGGTCTCAAGGTGTCCATGGGAAGGGTACAATTTACTAGAGCCTGGAGATCCACCCAGGCTACAGGTCAATTACCACGAGGGGGGAAATTGAGGCTGAATCATAGATCATGCTTGAGGATGTTTATGAACCCTTATTTCCCTGTATCTATGTTCCTGTTGTCCAGATCTTGTGAAATCTGCTGGAGCCAGTCAGAAGCAGTATTAGAGCAGAACCTGCTTCTATTGAATAGTGTGTGCTTGTGTGGTTGAACTAGCATTTGTAGTCTGGGAGACAAAGAAATTTGTGCTTCCCTGTGTGGCATGCTCTCTCAATAACTACTGGTCCAAGAGTTCCTTGTGCATAGGCAGGAGGGAGGGACAAAACACTATAATAATCAGGGACATTGATCCCAGAGACGGTGAGAAGCAACACTGCTGGATTTACAGGCCAAAAAAAAGAAGAAAAAGAAATAAACATTAATTAGCAAGGTTTTTTTTAGAGTTTTTCTTCAGGCTGGATATTATTTTAAACTAAAATAGCACAAAGGAGATGGGGCATGGTAGAAAAGCCCCAGGATGGGCCACTACAATTTCAGTAATGTAGAAGTTGTAATTTCATATTTAAAAATAAAAACTTTTCCTTCCGTGACTCATGAGATTGTACAAGATTTGATCATGTAATGTGTATGGGAGGGGACCCCATCTTACAAGTTTGTACTGCCACTGCCCCCCGAAAATTATGCTTGAGCCCTGTTTGCATCATGCATGCTCAGAGCATAGCTTTCTAGTTGCTGCTGCAGGAAAAGCACTGCTTCAAGTGGTGCAGCTAGTCCTTGGTATTACTTAACACACTACTCAGCAAGTGAGAGGAATTGGTCATTAGCTAGCATGGCTCCCTCTGGTGGCAGAATTTCAGCATAGCTTCTTTGAAGTCAAGGGTGAATTGAAGCAGAATTTGCCATATACAGCTTTTCTTCCTCCACCACACTGAACCTGGTTCCCCCCCAGCACCACCTTTCCAATCTAATAGACAGATGGCCTTCTACCACCGAGATTTCATCAGTCATGCTCTGTTCAGGCTTCTGGTAGGCTGCTTGCCTTTGTTTTTTAGTGCAAAATACAGCAAATAGGGTACTGAGCAGAGCGTGTGGCTGCAAATGTATTATTACACCTGTGCTGAAAGAATTGCAGTGGCTGCCTATTAGATACCGAGCCATGGTTTTGTTACTAACATATAAAGCCCCAAACACCTTGGACCCGTGTTATGTGAAGGATGGCTTCCCTTGTATAGATCCATTAGATCTTTACAAACTTCAGAAAGGGCCTTGTTGAGAGTGCTGCAACCGATTGATTGCATTTCTATACCACTCATTAGCTGACGTTCTCTGGACGGTTCACAAAACAAACTTTAAAACCATAAAATACAATAACATTGTAAAACTTAATATACAAACCTAAAGTTTAGAACAGAATAAAACCAAAGTAAAAACCAAAATAACAGCCAGCAGCATTAAAAACGCATTAACACAATTTTTAAAACTCAAAAGCTCTTCACCTGGTGCTGAAGAGACCACAATGTAGGCACAAGGTGAGCTTCTCTGCGGAGGGCATTCCACAATGGGGAGTTTCATAGATCTCATAGATCATAGAGTTGGAAGTGCCCTCTTCTTCATAGTCACCTGAGTCAACTGAAAAAGCCCTTTCCTTAGTAGCCATCCAACTCCACTGAAAAAGCCCTCTCCTTAGTAGCCACCCAACTCATTTGGCAGTGGCACCCAGGAAAGGGCCTCCGAATATTTTCTTCAGTTCTGGGCAGATGTATATATGGGAGGAGACAATCCTTCAAGTAATCTGGCCCCCAAGCCATTTAAGGCTTTTATAAGGGCTGGGCAGGTTAATACTAACACTTTGTGTTAGGCCCAGAAATGGAATGTCAGCCAGTGCAGATCATAAAGTACTGTCATAATATGATAAAACTGGCCAGTCTCACTACCCTGTTTTGGACCAGCTAAAGTTTCCAGACCATTTTCGAAGGCAGCCCCATGTATAATGCATTGCAGTAATCCAAACATGAGGTTAGCAGAGTGGGGATAACTGTAGCTAGGCTATCTCTGTCCAGATAGGGTCATAGTATATCAGCCTAAGATGATGGTGATGCTGATAAAAACTATGGAGTGCCATTTGGCAGCAATGTTGAAACTGTGGTGGCACCTCTGCAGTACCCTCCCCCCCACCCTGTTATTTGGGAGACACCAAGAGTTATTAAAGACACACCTCTTTACAGGGAAGTGTCCCTTTGAGAAGATACGTCTGATATTCTTCCATGACACACTCCCCACACTTAAAAGAGAAAGCCAGCATGGCAGAGTGAAGCCTAGATGATTCCCTTCCTTCCTCTCTAAATTTCCACCAGTAGGGCTGATATTCTGTCAGACCATCCTCCATCCAGTCTGAAGTTGTAGTCTGAGAGGGCTATACTACAATCAGCTTTCCCCAACTTGGTGCCCTCCGGATGATTTGGGACTACAGCTCCCATCATTTGTAACCATTGACCATGCTGGTTGAGGCTGATAGGAGTTGAAGCCCAAAACATCGATCTTCTGCCCACCCCTAAAGAGGACACCAGCTTGGGAAATGCAGAGTTCTTGGGAAATGCAGAGTAATTCTTCTGAATGCAGAGTTTGAAATTTGAACAAGCAACCACAGGAGAGGTAAACATTATTTTCAGCTTTCTCTGTATTATATTCATCCTGAGAGCCTACTAGGGAGAGATAAATAAATGGGCATATGGACACATCCTGGAGAATTCCATAATTTCACCAGTCGTTGGCTTTAGGCCCTACTTCGTAGCACATTTAGCCCAATGGGTAGCCCCATCCCCAAGCTCGGTCCATTTATCATCACAATGGTTGAGCCATGGAGATCCCCTTCTGTCCCCCCAAGTAGAACTGTCTTTTAGAACACCCATCCTCCCCACCCCCAGAAATGCCGCACAGGCTCCTTCTGAAAGGATTGTCTTAAAACCCCTGTAACTTCTAGCAATAAAGTTCAGTTACTATTGATTGCAATCTAAGATGTACTGGACAAAGTTGACAGCTTGCAATAACCAATATTCTTAGCAACGACGACAAGGAAAGGGGGACACAAGGAATAGAAAGATGAACTGGGTCTCATTTCCGACTTCTTGCTATGTTGCGATGGAGAAGGATCAAAGGAGGGAGGTGTCGGCATCTATGTAAACCAGGGGTGGACAACTTGTGCTCCTCTAGATGTCGTGATCTACAGCTCTCATCATCCCTCACCATTAGCTATACTGGAATTGTAGGCTAAAACATCTGGAGGGCCACAAGTTGCCCGCTTCTGATGTAAGCCTACCAATGTAATTTGTTGAGGTGACGAGATAGGGATCCCGGCTCAATCAACTGTGAATGTAACAAAATGGTCACAAGCCTTCCGAGAGAATGGATTAAAGTGTCCTTCTATTTCCGTCAGCTTACTGTTCTATGGCTGTCATGTTGAGAGTGTACCTTTCTGTACTTTAGCCTTCTCTTGTCTCCTAAATGTGCTTGTTGGAGCCCTGATGCACACAACTTTGAACATGGACTTCCAGTGTGAGGAGTTTCAGCATGTGCAACATTAATGCCCTGCAACAAACCCACTAGGACTTGCGAGCTCTCAACAAAATTTGATTTTTGATTTTGATTTATTATATTTATACCCCGCCTTTTTTCCTGCAAGGAACCCAAGGCGGCTTACATAATCCTCCTCCTCTCCATTTTATCCTCACAACAACCCTGTGAGGTAGGTTAGGCTGAGAGTCAATGACTGGCCCAAAGTCACCCAGTGAGTTTCATGGCCGAGCGGGGACTAGAACCCGGATCTCCCGAGTCCCAGTCCAACACTCTCACACTACGCCATTAGCTCACCTGCCCACACATGCCAATGTTGTCATTTGTGTCACTGACAGCTTGAAAGAACAAGAAGATGCTGCCAGTTTACAAAAGCTTCCATGATGGATTGCCTAGGATCCAGTGTTATTCATTGCAAGTGATCCAATGAAGTGGCTATTCAGAAACCTCAATTACTGGATTATTAAATACTGCAAGAGGTAGAACAGGATGGAAATATGTCATAGCACAAACACACACTTCAGCCCTCAATGCAGAGAATGAGACATCCACTTACACCATCAGGTTAACATCAGTAGCAGGGCCTTTTTGTTACCTGCCCCACAGCTTTGGAACTGCCTAAGTGGGGCTATTGGCCCCTTTCCTCCTCTTTCAGAGAGGGGCAAAAATGGTTGTTCCAAGAGCTTTGGGAGGGAATCAAGACTAACCTAGCTTGGGGATTCTTTTTGCTTTTTATTGTACATTATATACATTTTTATTTGTTTAATGAGAGAGCCAGTGTGGCATAGTGGTTAGAGTGTTGGACTGGGAGTCGGGAGATCCGGGTTCTATTTCCCCGCTCGGCCATGAAACTCACCGGGTGACTTTGGGCCAGTCACTGACTCTCAGCCTAACCTACCTCACAGGGTTGTTGTGAGGATAAAGTGGAGAGGAGGATTATGTAAGCAGCCTTGGGTTCCTTGTAGGAAAAAAGGCGGGGTGTAAATATAATAAATAAATAAATGGTTGCCTTTTGTATTTTTATTATGATGCCTCTGGGTGCCTTTTGTGGGAAGAAATGGCAGGATATAATTTTTAAAATAAATTATAAATTAAAAACAGTGTTAATGCCTGTATTCTGCTTCTGCCATAGTCAATATATCTCATTAGAAACAAATGTATTTATGCATCAAGTCTTAGCATCATGCTGTAAGACATGGTTAAAGATAACCACCTCAAATCCTTAAACACAAGAATGAAAATAATTTGCAAAGAATCTAAAAGGATGGAAAGGGAATTCAGGGCCCTGGGGATTGACCTTCCACAATGATCTTTAGGATCAACCAGAGCAGGGCTTCTCAACCAGGGGGGAATTCCCCTCTGGGGGGGGGATTTTAGGGTTGGGGGGGGGAATTGGGACCACAGACTCAAACTGTTGGAATACTGATCTTTCTACAAATTACAATTCTACAGATTGTACATAATCTACAGGACATGACACCTTATTGTATGGCACAGATTAAATTAAAAACATAAATATTTCACTTGTTATCTGTGGAAATATTCCATTTATAGTTATTCAAGTTTTAAAATCCATCAACATTGCTGTTAAATTTGTAAAACTCCACTATAAAAATAATCCAAGTAAATGTATATGTACCAATATAGAAAAAATAAAAGATTTTCAATATTATATGCATATTTTTTGGAATGCAACTTTTGAGTCCGAAAGTCTTGAAAAGGGGGCGGGGGGGAGAATGACATTCTGACATATGGTGAAAAGGGTGCATGGGGCAAAAAAGGTTGAGAACCACTGAACTAGAGCATTCTCGTAAGGACACTGATGCCTGAGATCAGGTTCACAGGGTGATAATGCAGGCATTCCTGGAAGCTACTCCAGAAATGAAATTCTCCTCCCCTGGAGACTTGCCAAAGTATGAACCTGTAGCAATGCAAGACCGTTTTATTTCAGTTGGCTTTTGGTAGCCAAGGGACAGGCACAAAAAGGGGAAGTAATCAGCATATTATCCATTCTAAATCCTTGGATGGGGAGCAAGCTGTATGTCCAAATAAAGGAATGATTTATTGATTAAAGAAAATAGCAAGCAGGGAGGGACCACAGCTCTGTGGTAGAGAACATGCATTGCATGCAGAAGTTCCCAGGTTCGAACCCCAGCATCTCCAGGTGGGGCTAAGAAGGAATCCTACCTGAAACCCTGGAGAGCCACTGCCAATCAGTGTTGACAATAATGGCGTGGACGGACAAATGGTCTGACTCAGTATAAGGCAGTTTCCCAAGTATAAGAATAAGCATGATTGCATTTCAATCACTAGTAGTACATGTATGTACACACACACACACACACACACACGGTGCATTTGGTCCCGTGGATGACAAAAGAGAAAATTGGCTTAGCAGCATGTTTGCAAGGTGAGAAAGGAATACAAACAATACCAACTTGGCATGACGTGCCCCTGATTTTCTGATCCATTCGGAAAACACATACAAAATATGGACTCCCAAATCGACAAAAAGATTGATGCCAGTTGGACAACCTCCAGGTATTTGTCTGTTTTTTAAATATAACATTTTATTGCGTAGATTGATACAGAACAGCATTATTTTCATCATCTTGAATTTGGAAGTTAACATACAACTGAATGAAAAGAGGACTAGAAGTACCCAAACAAAATGTGTGATTCTCTGTTCATGTGGCATAAACCAGTCTTGTACACAACTTGTAGCAGCAGTTTTAAAACGTTCCCTTTCAAAAAAAAAATTATTATTATATTTTTTTATATATATATATCTCTATGAATTCTACACACTAATCGTTGTTTCCTTGAATGGGCTGAAAGTTTTAGGATTTAAAACTTCCTTCTTGAGTGGAGAAAGAGAGAGTGGTGGAAAGCCATAGAGCCTTCCTTCCCACGCCAGCCCCTCGACTAGCAAAACCTGTATTACCAGCCCAGGGAGGGTGGGAGGGGAGAACCTGCAATGGATACTTGGGCTCTTCAAAACCATTCTGGGATTGGCTAGGGCTGAAAGAAACGGAGGCAAGTATTTATTGCATCACACAAGTGTATATCACTTATTTCCTTTCCAGGTCTTTCCACCTGGAAATTGCTTTGAGGGGCTAGAGGATCTAACACAGTGTCGGCTGATGTCCTCATTAACTTCACACCACAGTTCCACAATCCAACCAATAGGGGGGGTGGGGTAGCAACATAGACTCAACACGGGACATGGAAGGACTCCAGCACCCACTATGGGGTGATGTAAGAACTGAGGATTTGGGTGGTAGAGGGGGGGATCTAAATCATTTGGAAGCTGGAATTAAACCATCAACAGAGCTAGCTCCAGGTCAGCTGTGTCATTATAGCTGCAAACATCTGCTCTTAATCTGGTTTCCTTTCTTTTTTTATGCTTTCACAATCAAGTACTTGTTGTAGTGATCGAATTCTCACCATTAGCTCCATTGCAAATCCAACAAAAGAATTTCAGGGAAATATTGTTTAAAAAAAAAAAAAAAAAAGCCCTGAGAGAAGAGGACAAAAATGAAAAAAAACAAAAAGATGTAGAGAAACAAAGTAGCTGAACATGCAAAACTAAGCCTAAGATTCACCCATAGTTTAAACACATTATAAATTTCACAGTTTAATATTGGGGTGGGTGGGTTTGCAAATGTGAGGAGGGAGGGGGCAACAAGGGGGGGGAACAAAATGGGGGTTTCTTTCCTCCACCAAATGCAACTAATTAAAACTTAAGTAAAATGTGGCAAGATTTTATAATCTACTAGGATATACATAAAGGCTAAATAAAGCTTTAAATCAATAGTGATTATTGCTAGCAGATGTCCCGGCAGGGTGCTGGGAAATTGTTTGCTACATTATTCCTGCAGCATAAAGTTTAGTTCAGGGCTGTCAAAACTCCGCCCCCTGCTCCAAGGCGGAGGCCATGCATTGTGGCCTGCTAGGGAGATCAGTATTCAGTATGTCTGCAGAGCGACCCACCTGGTATGAGAGGGGGGCTGTTTTGACAAGCCTAGTTTAGTTAATGGCTTCTCCCGCACAGTATTGCGCAGTTTAGTGTGGAGAGCTGCAAAAAATAAAATAATTAAAAAAAAATCCCAAGAACAAAATACCCCCAAATAATAATAATTATAATAATTATAATAATATAATAGCAATAAAAAATTAAGGGATGCGTAAGTTGGCTTTGATGAAAAGACTCATTAACAGAAGGATATTTTTAAAGGAATCATCATTGATACTTATTTTTCCTAATCTGGAGGAATGGTTTCAAAACTGTTCCTTTGAAAATATATTCTCAACAAAAAAATCAGATCTATACCTCACCACGTCCCCCACCTCTTCTTATTCAACATGAAATATCACTCCAGAATTATCTCCTCCCCGCCCGCTCTTCCTGTGCAGTCCGATTTGAACTTCTAGGAAGTAGTGGATATAAAATAGATCAGTATAATACTCCATTCTTCCAATTTTGAAGGAGCATACAGAGTGTAGTACAGCCTGCCCTAACTGGTACCCTCCAGATGTTTTGCACCTTAATTCCCATCAGACCCCAGCCAGCACAGCTAATGGTCAGGAATTCTGGGAGTTGTAGTCCAAAGCATCTGGAGGGCAGCAGGCTGGGGAAGGCTGGTGTAGTATCTTATTCCTGTGCAAGCCCCATTGTTTTTAACGGTGCTTGTGCAGGAGCATCACTTGAGGTATTGAGCTTGAAGGCAGGAAAGGATGACAGTGTGAACAAAAGGGGATCAAAGGGGAGGCACAGCAGTGAGGCTCCGGAAATACTCTGCCGTTGTTTGCCCTAAGAAGCAAGGCAAACAGTTATATGCAGTAAAGCATTCTGCAAAACCCACGGCTACTGTAGGAGTAGAATGCTCATGCCTGTTCCACAAGTCAATCTGAATGAGAATGCTTGGGTGTAAACTGGCTGAAGGCCTACAGCAGACTACGGCTACGATCCCGTGGAGCTCCACATGTGCATGGTTTCTTGTTAGTTATGAGAGGGGGAAGGTGGACACGCTCAGTTGTTGTACGGCCTACTTCCAAATGCTCCATTCTCACTGAGGAAAAAGGAAATCACCCTGAGCATTGAGCTCACCACCAGTGAAACTGGGGGATGATTTCAACGTTACATCCCTCCAGCTTAAAGATGAGGGCACAGAATCAGAAACAATCATCCAAAGATAAGAATTTCATCGTGTTTCATGAGTGCTGCTAGATATCCACAGATCTAGCAGCACTCATGAAACAAGCTTGCAAGGTCTGTGTCACAGACTAGGGCCTAATGGTAGCAACGTGACCAAGAGCTGATCTTCAGCTTTTTAAAATCCAATTCTGCATTTGCATCTTTAAGTGTGGATACAAGGAGGTAACAAAGCTCTCTTTAAAACATGTTTAAATAGAAGGCAGTGCCACTGAAATGCATGCATTTTTTCTCACTTAGAATAAATGGGCTTTGCTTCAGGGTGAAAACAAAACTTACATCCCAGCACACCAGCAGAAACCAGTCTGTGGATCACAGACCTAATACTGGTGACTTGGAAAGTCTCCTGTTGCCAGCAACAGGAGATGCAGTCCAATCCCATTTGCCAACGTTGCTGAACATCTAGGAAAACCTCCAGAAATCTTGGGAAGGAAGTTTATTTTGTCGATCTGTTTTATTTTTTATTGCCAGTAGTATTTATTTTCTTGCTTTAAAGCACATTAAGGTAGCAAGAACATTTAAGGCTTTACATCTTTAATTTTTCTTTTCTATATTTCTTCTGGAAGACTGAATCATCTTGCTCATTAATGTAAAAAAAAAAAAAAAAAAGCAACTATTGCAGTTTCAAACAATATTGACTTCATAGTATTTGTCGTGCCTTCTACATGCAATTGGGAGGACCTTCTTCCCCTCGCATTCCTCTCCTCTTCATGTTGGCTTGCCATTAATTCACTCAGTCCTTCTTCCTTTCATTAACTCACACTGAACTGTCACCATTGAGATGACCCCCTGTGCATTTCCAATAACTGCTGAGGCTCCATTGATGCAACCAATCTGGAGAAACTGAATATGCATGGTGGAGGGGAGAGAAACGGGGGCTGTGTGAACAAACCCTACATATGTACAACCTTGCATGCACTTGTCCATGCAGTCAGGGACCCTGGTTTGTGCAGGATCCCTGATCATGCATACAAAGTCTTCATATGTACAGTTTCTATGTGTGTGGGGAATCGGGTGGGGCTTGCTGCTGAAATCCCTCTCCTCCCCCCACACCCGTAGACACGCACACACAACCCATGTATGTTCAGTTTACCTGGATTGGTTGTGTGATCAGGGCTTTAGCTGGTCTCCATTTGATAATGTAGTTAGAGGAAGAGGGTCCTATGTAATACAGTAGAAGAGTTGCAAACCCAACAGGGAGAGTTGGTGAGAGATTACAGATCAGAAACATTTAAGCAGGCAATTCAAGCTGCGTTGTAGATCTCCGTGGGCAAATATTGCCCATTGGTTTCTGCTGAACGCAGAGATTAGCAAACTGACAAAATTTATAAAATATTATAACAACAATAATATATTGAAGCACAAATCAAACATATATATATAACAGTGGGTGCATAATTTCCATAGGTTTTTAAGTCGCTATGCAACTCTTTCTGTGTACTCTAAGTCCACAATGGCCAGAAAGAGACTTTTACAATATGACAGTAGCTAGAACATCATCAATGCTAATGTGGGGGAGGGGGGGGGAGAAAAGTAGAAGCGAATGAGGTTGAAAATTTTGTTTTTCCTGGTTTTGGCTTGGACCAAGTTTGAAAGCCTTAATCAACCATGTTAACACCTGGAACTGGTTCAACTCTCTCCCATGTGGCAAATACAAAAAAAAGTCTAGTAAGAAAGACCAAAAAAGAAGAAGAAGAAAGAAATGAAAAACAAAATCAACACCTTATCTCTAGTTCCTCTGTTGGGGATTTCTTAAAATCTTTTTCCAGTTATTGGCTGCAGTTTCCAAGGGCTTCCTTGCCCCACTGACCCCTTGTTTCCAGCTCAGAGAACACACAAAAGCGGCTATCACAGATATACAAGAACAAGCTCACACACCCCAATACAAAAGGTAACATTAATGCTTAAATGGAAAAAAAGGTCCTCTCCAAATAATTTCAATAAAATATTTTTTTTAAAAATCATCTTTTTTTGTTTAAAAAAAAAAATCTATGATACCAAAAGACCTAATAAAGTAGTACGGCACTCAAAACTGTAGTCTCTTGCATTATTTATACTGAAAGACTTATGGCACTGAATCCAAACTGCCATCCTCCCACACACACCCATGCCCACTCCTGCGGCACAAAAGCAAGTCGACTCAGCATCTGAAAAAAGCTTGCGCCATCAACTGTATTCCGTGTGTGCTGGATCAGTTTGCTGGGGAGTCGCCGATGCCAGAGCTATCATTCTACTCCCAAGAGCTGAGGTGCACTCTCTGCAGAGGCCAGAATGTGACTCATGGAGGATTTTTTGTTGTGAATCTCCAGCAAGTTCTGAATTAAGCCTGACGGGCTCCCACGATCACCCTTCCCTCGAGACTCCAGATCTTTCGCCGTTGGCTTCTGTGCATTCTTGCTGGATTCCGCAAGGCAAAGGCCAGTTGTTCTCGCAGTTGGCCTGTCCTCCTTGCAAAGGGCATCCTTTGCAGCATTGGCCAGGCTCTCCTTGCGGCTTCTGGTGACTGGCGAATTGCTTCCAAGCCCTGCGAGTGAGTCACACTCGTTTTCCGAGACGGGGTTGGTGCTGCTGTGGAGAGACTCGTTTTCACTATCGTCCTCTCCCCTTGAGCGGGTGTCCTCTCTGTCACTCTCCTTCTCGTGGTTCATAGAACTCTTCACCTTCTGATGGATACGTTGATGGCGAACCAAGCTATGCTTCAGAGTAAAGGTCCGTTCACAGGTTTGACATTTGTAAGGTCGCTCCCCTGAAATAAAGTTAAGAAAACACACACACACACGGTTATAAAATCCCCCTTCTTCCTTTAAGGTCTTTCTTTCTCTTTCTTCTGATTTTTACTCTCTCTTTCTCCTCCCACTCCCTGCTTTTTTTTTTAAATGCAGAATTACAGGCTCTGCATTACACAACTCTATTTAGTGGAAGCTGACAGAACACCCTGGGCATAATTGTGCCATGTATCATTTGAAATTCATGATGCTTGCAATATTTTCCCCAAGACATGCTTAAATGGCTTCACACACCCCCTTTTCCTTTTTTTTTAGCTTCCAGTATCTACACAATGGCCTGTGGCTCACGCTGGCTCAGCTTGTCTGAGCGTGGAAAGCTAAGCAGGGTCAGGCCTGGTTATTACCGTACTTGGATGGGATACCCCTCCTCTAGTTTCCTGCATTGAGCAGGGGGTTGGACTCGATGGCCTTGTAGGCTCGTTCCAACTCTATGATCTATGAAAATCTATGATCTGGTTTTCACTACATGACAACCCACCATGGGTAACCAGCCACAGTGGGTTGTTGTGTTGTCTGAACTTGGCACGGTTTGTACAGGGTGGCTTATTTTTCACAAACAAGCCGCCCTGAGAACGTATGGCTTGTTAAAGGGTTGTTCTTGCCCATGATGGGTTGTTGTGTCATCTGAACCTGGCAGGGTGACTTCATCATGGGTTGTCAGGAACAGCTAAGGAGTCGCTTGACAAGAGCAGCAAACCCCCTGCCTCTCGCTTTCACAATCTTGCCAGTGACTGCCCTTTCACCAATGCTGAAACGGCACTTTGGAAGGACTGTCACCTGCTCCACAGCCTTTTATTTTTTGCTGTCCCAAAAATGTGCAATTGGGGCTGTAATTTTTTTGGGGTGGGGTCAGTCTTTTGCAAGTGTGCACTTACGGTTATTGATATGTGTAGTCTTGTCTGGTCAATTTCCTTGTCTGTATCAACTGTCAAAGGGAGTGCTGCAAAGTGGAGCAGGGAGCAGATTGACAAGGAAGGACTGCATATAGGCTAATTTGCGCACAGTTGCCTAGCTGTCAAATGAAAAGCACCAGTAAAGGGGGGAAAGCGGCAAAGAAAAGTGCACTAAAAGCGGGGGGCAATATCTCCCCCTAGACAATGTAATCCTCTGGCTTTCAAGTGTTGAACTGACGGTTCTCAGTGTCCTCCATCTTTTCAACACTTCCCTGAGTCTCCAGCTACTCCAGAAAGGAGAGAGATTAACTCCCCCCCCCCATTTTTTTCACAGCTCCTTTTCATTGTACTTACTGCTGCAGTTACTGCGGTTCCCTGACAGTTCTTAAAAAGCCCCACAGAAATATATTCAAATTTAATGGCTGGGAAGTAAATGGAGGGGAAATTTGAGCACTCATACTAACTGCTACTAAAAGGTGGAGGGAGTTACGGTAATATCTCTCCTTTCCAGAGTTGCTGGAGATTCAGGGAAGTGCTGAAAAGGCGGAGGACACTGAGAACTTAAAACCCAGAGTTCTCAGTGTCCCCCACCCCGCACTTTTGGTGCACCTTCTTTTGCAGCTTTCCCCCCATTTACCTATGCTTTTCCATTGACAACTTGGCAATTGGTCCCTGGCAACTGTGCTCAAATTAGCTTATATGCAGTCTCACCTTGTCAATCTGTTACCTACTGCACTTCGCAGCTCCCTTTGTTAGCTGAAATAGACAAGGAAATTGACCAAGCAAGATTACACATATCAGACAGTAGTAAGTGTGCACTTGCAAAAGACCAACAATAACTGCAACAACAACAACAACATTATGAACACAGATGCGCAATTTTCAGGGATCGAAAAAATAAAATACAAATACGACCCCAGCTGTGCTTTTTTGGGATACCTCTTTGGAAGATATCCAGCCCACAGTGCCCCCTTCTCACACTATCACATTCAACACACACACACACACACACACACACACACACACTACTTGCACATGCAGCAAACATACCTCTAAAGCACACTGGCCCCCAATGAACCAAGAGCTTTCAGAGCAAATATCAATGGCCATTTCAAAGACTGCAGCCTGCATTTACCTCTGTTTTTTCCACTTTGCTTCTTTACCCAGTTCTTGGAGTAAAACTGGGCAAAAAGCAGTTATTTTTCTGCAAAATTCTGTGTTCTGTGCTTTAACATAATACCTCATTTGTCTCTCTACAACCACAGTAAGTGTCCTAAAGTGCCCACAGTATGCTGGCCTTGACTCTGCAAACAGATAGTCTGAAGAAGAATTATAGCATAATGATTTTGACATGCTGTTTGCAACATGAATACTTATGAAGCATGTTAGTTCTTCACCTTTACGCTTTCTGCAGAAAATGTAGCTAATTCTTGCGAAATTCAGCCAGCGGCAATGACAAAGTAGTTTTCCATTGCAGCCTCAACAGCCTAAATAATTTTTGTTAAGGTGAAAATTATTTGCCAATTGGCACAGTACAGCCTTGGAAACGTGAAGAACAGCCCAAGAGCTCATGAAACAGCATTTCCTTTTCCAACTTTCATTGAAGAACAAATAGATAGTGATAAAATGAACCGAGTGCTGCTTTCCTGTGACTGCAAAGCTATAGCAAAACTTGTTTCTTTTTTAAAATTGTTTTTTTGCCTTCTTTTTTTAAAAAAAGAGGAGAAAAGAGGCCAAAGACTGTGGAGAAAGATAAGGGGAACTCAGAAGTGGGCCCCACGCTGCAGTGAAAGTGGAATTCTAAGTATTAAAATGTTGAATGCAGTACAAGTATACCTCCTCGAAAAAGATGTCAAGGAGGTATGATGTATCCAGCTATGTATTATTAGAAGTCATCAATTCTAAAATGCTTACTGTACTAGAGAATAATCACAGTTGTACCATTCTACTACATAAAAATTCATTCATTATTCATTCAGAATTATTGCTGTATTTCAGGGTGTCTGTGATTACATTCCAGCCTTTGCTTGGAGTGCCTGAAGTTGTTTTAGATGCCTGTATATATTAGCTGCTAGTATACACATCCTTTAGAAGCACCATAGTATCTTGCATCTGCAGGTTAGCTTTCAGAACAATAGTCATAGGTGTAAACCAGGGATGGGGAACCTCTGGCCCACGGGCCGAATGTGGCCTTCAGAGGTTGCCCATCCAGCTTGTGGAAGTTGCCCTCCCAAGGTCTGATCCCTCCTCAGGTCCCATGCCTTCTCTGCAGGAAGAGGAATCCTTGCTGTCATCTCCAACGTTGATCAGAGATAACACTGGGGATTCCCCATCGCACACTGTGCGCTATCCCAACCAAGAAGGCCCACAAGTGTGTGAAGGAGATGCCTGACTTGTCTGGCGCTTGGAGCAGCAGCTCCTCCAGGTGCTGAATGAGTGACCCTTCGCGTGCTGCACACTGCCCTGATCAAGATGGCTGCAAAGGGGGCACCAGCCGAGTGTCCCTGCATGCTCCACCTTGACTGGGACAGTGAGCAGTGTGCAAAGGAGGTGCCCGACTCGGAAGGCGCCTGGAGGAGTTGCTCCTCCAAGTGCTGGCTGAGTCCCTTGCTCCATGCAAATATGTTTTTTAAAACAAATTTTTGGTTTTAATGTTTAAATATTGTTTATTATTGTATTATTTTTATTTTTAACTTACTATTTTTAACTTACTATGAGCCACTGGGGGAAAACGTTTTGTTTTGAAAGGTGGCCTAAAAGCCTCTGAAGTAATTACATTTCTGGTTGTCTGATGATGTGATGAGCTTGCAACGATTCCTAAAGGCCATTGTCCCAAGTGCAGCACAGATACCAAATAGCTGGGGGTAGGGGGTTGCTTGGTCAGAAGCCCCTCCCCTCGGATTTATTTATTTATTATATTTATATCCCACCTTTTTTCCTCTTGCAAGGAACCCAAGACGGCTTACACAATCCTCCTCCTCTCCATCTCATCCTCACAACAACCCTGTGAGGTAGGTCAGGCTGAGAGTCAGTGACTGGCCCAAAGTCACCCAGTCGCAGACCAGCACTCTAACCACTACACGACACTGGCTCTTGCTACCCTCAATTCTAGTTGAGCTCCACCCAATCCACCTGGAATCCCACACTGGGTAGAATACTGCAGGAGTTGCAAATTGTAATGAAAATAATCACTTTGCCTTTCCTTGAAAGGAAGCACTGAACACACTACCCTTTAATAAAAACACCACGTTCCAGGGCAGGGAGCTTATCAAAGAGCAAACGAAAATGGATGTACTTTGGCTGTACTAAACGTGCACAAAGCTTATCAAGGCACTGCTTCTCAAATCAATAAGAGGGTGCCAGGAGGCTGAACCAAATGCCTGCAAAAGTGTGTTCAACTGGACAAGTTTCCACTGGGATAAAGGCACTACTAGGATAAATTAGTAATTTCCTTTCTTAGCTTCAAACATTCCTGCCGTCCCATTTCACATTGTTCTGAAGATTTCAAGATACATACTGCAGCAGAAACCTGGAGACAACTCTCTACCTTACATAAGGTAGAGCCAGTGTGGCGTAGTGGTGAGAGTGTTGGACTGGGACCCGGGAGATCCGGGTTCTAGTCCCCGCTCGGCCATGAAACTCACTGGGTGACTTTGGGCCAGTCACTGACTCTCAGCCTAACCTACCTCACAGGGTTGTTGTGAGGATAAAATGGAGAGGAGGAGGATTATGTAAGCCGCCCTGGGTTCCTTGCAGGAAATAAATCAAATAAATAACATAACATAACATAACACACAAGGCAGAAGACACAAGGATGCTGCCTTTTGCAGGAGTCAAACCATTGGGCCCATCTAGCCGAGCAGCATCTAAAGTGGCAATGGTTCACCAGGGGTTTCCCAAATTTGTCTGGAGATACCAGGAAATGAACCTGGGACCTTTTACATGCAAAGTATGTGTTCTACCACTAAGCTACAGCCCTACACTGCAGTTATACCTCTGCAAATAATGCCTAGTAGCAGTGACACCACCACACACACACACACACACACTTACCTGTATGGGACCTCATGTGCCTTGTCAAGTCTTGTAGAGACCAAAAGCGCTTGTTGCACACTGTACAGACTTTCTTTCTCTTGTCTGCCTTGGATTCACTCTTAGCCCCACCAACCGCCTTTGGCTTCCTGTCATCATCACTCTTCTCAGAAGATTTTCTCTCTGTGCTCTCCCCCTCAGAGATGCTTTCACTCTCCTCGTTCTCCCTTCCCGTAGCCTCGCCATCTGTGGGAGACTCCGCTACCTTGACGTCCCTCATGGGCTCTTCCTGCTCCAGAGAAGGATCCTCCCGAGCGACGGATACTTGAGCTCCACCCTGACCGCTTTTGCTCTCATCCTCACTGCTCTTTTCATCCTTCCTGTCATCGCGCACATGAGCCTTTTTGTGCCGGCTAAGAGTGCCAGCGAACTTGAAGGATTTCCCACAAGTGTCACAGGTGTGTTTCTTTTCAGTCTGAGCACTGCTGCCTGTGCTCTGGTCACTCTCAGCCAGCTTGAAGTCCATTAGCTTGCTAGCAAAATTGAGGTCAAGGCTTCTGTTGCTAACAGAGTCTTCTTCCGGCCCCTCTTCACCCTCGCTTAATTTCTCTTGCGCATCCTCCTCTCCCTGGGTCGAGTCCACCATCTCCTTCTCTTTGGGACTGCACTCGGGCTCTTCTAGAAGGTCAGTGACCTCTTGCTGATCTCGCTCGCCAGAGGTCAAGTCGAGCGCTTCACTTCCTGCACTTGTATTCTCCAGATCTGACTGACTGTCTGCAAGAGAAAACATAGAAACATTAAACTCCTCAGCAATAAAGGGTGCAAGAATATAATGACGTCCCATTAGCATCATTTCTAGTAACTTCACCGCCATCTACACATGCATTTCTTCAGAGTCAGGATCCAGTACGTCCCTGGTCAAGAATAATATTGGAAGGCCAACGGGGCATGTTAGGTGTGTGTGTTCTTCACAGGTACACGACAGCTGTATTCTTGGCTCTCCAGTTCAACCAACAGTGTTAGGGTCAAGCTTGAAGCAAAATATCTCCAACCTAATTCATATGGGCACAAACATCCGCATCGGATGGGACTGTCTGGCATAGTGCTGCTTTGCATTTGTTCCATGTGGCAAACTGGCAAGTTACTGCACCTGATCAATCAGTTCTGGTAATTTTCATACTGCTACTTCAAATGTGGCTTTTCTTCAGTGGCAAGGTGAAAACCTATGAAGAAAAATGTGGCTTTTCTTCATACGGCAAGCTATTTCATTCATGGGACTAGCCTCCACACAATTCCACTGTCAATTGGCCATGCTGCTGCTGTGGCACATGTGAATACCAAAGAGAAGGAAGGCGAATACCATGTTACAAATATGGTGTTGGGATTTCTGACCAAATAAATACACCCCCATATTTATCAGTATGGCATGGGGACTTTCATTTGAACAAAACCAGCAGGAAATACAGGAACGTTTACACGGAGTATTGATTTTGTGCTTATGACTAGAATTCATGAAACCTTTCCAAGCTAAACAAAATGATTTTTTAAAATGGCATGTATTTATTTTATAAATGAAATTTGAGGGAAGTGAGTATAAATACCAAAATTTTAAAAGGCACATGGGTTCCTTGCAGGAAAAAAGGTGGGTATAAATAAAATATAATAAATAAATAAATAAATAAACAGAGCAATGCCACCTAAATATAGGAAAAGTTACGCTAGGAAATATCAGGTTCTTTAAAGAAGGACCTTCCTGTTAGTGAAATCCACTTGCCCTGATCTATCAGGTGGAAATGTGTATACAAAAAGCTGGTCTGTGTATATATGATTCCTCCAGCCCTGATCCAGGAGCAGGGCCGTGCAATATCCCTGATTATTAGAGGCTCGTGGATCAGACTTTCATAGCAACCCCTTTCATGTTCATGTCCTCTTATTAGATTGAGACAACTATCTTAGAATCGGTGCCCCTTTGCTACCAACAGAACGAATTTCTACCCTTTATCTTTCTCTCACAAAGAGCCAAAGCAGCAGTAACGCTATACTGCTATGCTGGCTGGGGCATGCTGGGAGTTGTAGGCCAAAAACATCTGGGGACCCAAGGTTGGAGAACACTGCTATAGGGATTTAGAAACTCTGATAAAACAATGCTTAGGTTCCCTTTCATGCTGAAACACACAGGAGTACATATTTGTGAGTGAGAACCTCAAAGCCACCCAAGATAAATTCCTTAGAAGAGAAGATGGCCTTCAAAGACATGGCTGAGTCACACAGAAGTAATCACGCTCTAGATATTTTAAAACATACGAATGATAAAATGCTGAGATTTAAGAAATGCTGAAGTTTGCTGGACCTGTACAGATGCATATGGGGGAAACTGCACAAATACCACAAAGGAGAACTTACAGATTTGAGTGACTTGTGTAAGAAGAAGAAAAAAGACAAGATGAACATTTTTACAACACATCAACAACTCTGTTAAGTGTTAGAAATATTCATTGTTTCCAATTATACAGAACTCACGACAAAATGGAAGACGAAACTAATCCACAGGAAAGTTGGTTACAAATATAACTATATTTGTCATTGTACTTTGACAATAGCTTCATCACAACATTCCATGTAACTCACAGCCCGAGAACCCATAGTGAAGAATATAAAGCATTGAAGTCCCTACGAGCCTGTTTAATTTGTAAACCAACAAACTCAACATGGATCGAATAAAGAAGGTTTAAAGGATTTCCAGCAGAAAAAGATACTTTACCCTAATCTTCCTAAAAAATAAAAAAGTCATAACACAGCATGTTAAACACAGAGAAAGAGAGGGAGGGAGGAAGAACAAAACAATCAGATCAAAAGTTTGAGCATTTTATACTATCTTTGGTCTCAAAGAACCTGAAATTGCCTTTCTGGCTTATAATATTTGCTAGCATTTCTCTATTCGAATATAATCCACAGCAGTTTCCCAGTTCCCGTTATCAATTCCTCCCTTAATCAGCATTGATCATAGCCTAGACAGCTAAGCAGCTTAAGCCCAACACACATGAAATAGCAGCACATCTACTCCTACACACACAAAAAACTCCTACAGGGCCAGCTGCATTTTACCTGTTGTCATAGGATACAAAAAATCCCAGGCATCTGGTTGCTTTGGTTCACAGAGCAAACAGGATGAAGTGGCTAGAGTTTGGATGGGGGAAAACCAGGTTCAAGTGGAGGCCTTGGGTAAATCATTCCCTCTAAGATGGCCTTCCCAAACTGGTGCTCTCTGGACTACAACTCCCATTGTCTCATGCTGGCTGGGGATGATGGGAGTTGTAGTCTGATGGATCTATGCCAGGTTGGGGAAGGCTGTTTTAGACTACTATTTAGAGCAGCGTTCCCCAACCTTGGGTCCCCAGATGTTTTTGGCCTACAACTCCCAGCATGCCCCAGCCAGCTATGCTGGCTGGGGCATGCTAGGAGTTGTAGGCCAAAAACATCTGGGGACCCAAGGTTGGAGAACACTGATTTAGAGACTACTTGCACCATGCCTGCTGCCGCCTCATAGCAACCTTTAGCTAGCCACTCTTGGGCACATAGATTCTACCATTAAAGGAAATACCATTTCTCCCATGAGGCACACCTAGCACTTAAAGAGTAACAGGCCTAGCTCACCAGTGTTTGTGGCTGGCTGGGGATGAGAAGAGTTGTACTCCCAGCACGTCTGGATGGCACCAGGTTGCTCCATAACCTACCCCACAAGATCATTGCAAGGATAATAATGATGGTCTGAGCTCACAGAAGGAAGAGTCAGATTTTAATATAAATTTTGGATCGTTGAAATGCAAGACATTTTCCCAGCCCTTGGGCATGTGTCAAACTTATTGTCAAGATGACTCCTCACATAAACCTACAGCCAGACTTCCTGGTACTCCCCCTTGTGCCACTCAGCATATTTTGTTGACTTTTCTTTAAAAGAAAATACAGCCTATTTTAGCAAAAGCCCATCTTAATCTTTCAGAGACATTTCATAAATACATGGCCACTGTGTTGGGGTCCCTACAAGCATATCATCTAGTAAGCACAGATCTATGAAATCTATGAAATCACATAAAATGCTTTTACTTACTAAAAAAAAAAAGTTTTTAAAAAGTCGTGAAAGTAGTTCAGACTGGGAATCAGAGTTCAAACTGCATTCTTGTCATGGCTAAAGGAGAAACTCTTCTAGGGTGGGATGGAGAAAGGAATTCACTTCTTAAACCTTGAAGTCCAAGAGTCTAAATGGGTGGAGCCTCACAAATATAAAAAACAGGTCTAACTGAAATGCCTGCATATGAATATGTAAGAGAAAGGATTATGCCATTTGCATAATAGCCAGTTATGTAATGCAAGCATACCAGCTTCAAAGGACTTAAGTTATCAGTGGCTGTTTTTGGCCCCTAAAGGATTCCTTTTCATTCACCTGAAAAGTCACCCTGCTTACAAAATCTAGCTACTACTACCATAGCTACTATGGGTAAGTGACACAGGCTTGTGATCACACACAAACTGGTTACAGTATGCAAATAATGCACGAAATCACAAACTTGGGAAACCAATTGGTATCTAAAAGGAAAGAGATTATTTCCAAGGCTACTGTAGGGTTCCGTTTTATTCTTGCCAGGCTCTTGGCTCACAAGTTCTGCAAGTTAGTTTCATCATACCATATTGATTCCCTGCTGTTGTAACAGCTCGACTGAAACACTGGCAATGAGAAGTGCTCCAGTTTCTAGGACACCTCTACACTAGTCACTTTTAATTCCTGTAGAATGGCAAGTGTTGGGTTTTGTTTTTGTTTTTTTGTTGGGTCCCCCCCCCCCCCGCCGCCGCCCGCCCCTGATCCCAAACAGCTTCCACTAGGTGGAAGACTTTAGTAAGTTTCTATCCTTACAAATGGAAGGATTCACATCACTGCCAATTAGACTTCTCTCGTTTAATTTTCTGGGATAACCGTGGCCTGCTTACATTGACCTCTTGTAGTGTCTTCTCCACTGCAACCTGTTAGAAAGTTAACTGCAGTCTACCTTTTGCATTGCACCCAGGGAAGGAAAAAAAAATGCCCAGAGCTAAACATCCATGGAGTAAATCCCAGAACAACACACAAAATCTTAGGTTCTCTTTCTACCAATACTGAAATACTGTTCTGAAGTATAACCTCCACAGTGACATGGGCAGCAGCCGTAGGTAGCATAGGCAGGCCAGTAAAATGGCATCTAAGTTGCTCTACAGGAGAGAGTTGGAGGCCAACAACATATGGAGGGCCACAGTTTCCCCACTGTGGCCCTCCATATGTTGTTAGCCTCCAATTCTCATTAGCCCAAACCAACATGGCCAATGGTCAGGGATGATGGGAGTTCCGAGTGCAGCAGCATAAGGAGGGTCACAGGCTCCACACACACGGCCCCACTCCTGCATTAAACCCTGAGAGCATCTGGAGGATTTTATCTGCCTTTCAGAAGAAGGTTTTATTTCATTTTTTTATATTGGGTTCGTACTTGCTGTGTAACTTTTCCCCAGGAAGAAAGAAGTAGTACATCGCACATAGAAAGATGTGTGAGCTCCAGGTGCAACATAAGCTTTGGATGCCAGGTGTACACTTCCCTCATTCAAACACTACACGGGAAGCACAAATAGAGGATGAACCAGTGACTTACACATTCTCTGCAATTACCAGTTGGTAATACTTATTTTTATGCTGTTTGTTAATTTTAAATTAACTATTTACACTTCTATCCTGCCTCTCCTCCAAGGAACTCAAGAGTGGTATACATGGTCCCCGCACTCCCCAATTTTATCCTTACAAGGATAAACCTACCTGAGAGGTAGGTTGGGTTGAGAGAGAGAGAGAGACTGGCCCAAGGTTACCCACTGCGCTTTTATGTCCAAAGCCGCCCAGCGTCTCAGCCAAGATTCCTCGGGTGTGCATCTTCCATGTCATTTCACATGCAGTAAATTCAGGTCAGGTAAAATGCAACTGGTTAACGATGCTACGCTTCCTACCAACCAATGATAGTTTTCAACTCTGTACATTTCTTCTCCATTAACTCCACAGCATCGTCCATTAATAATACATTACTAAAGCTAAAACAGCCTACTTACTTCTACATAGGCACAACTAAAATGCATCTCTACAGGGCCTAAAGAACTTCGCAATCAGAGCACCACACTAGCTTTTGGGACAGTTAAAGCAGAAAGTTTCATGGCTATTCGTGTATTCATCACACATCACTAGAAACATCTCCTAGTCACCTACGTTTTTTTTCAGGGAGGGGGAAACTAACCGGAATGTGCCATGCACATCAATGCAACTGGCTGTTGATAAAATGAGGGGTTTAGATAAATGAGAATAAATTGCAATGCTGAAATACATCTGATTTACTCCCCTCCCCCCCAAAAAACCCTTCAACATTCCAATTTACTTTAGATTTCAAACCGCTGTGAAATTAGGAATAAATTTGCTAATCTGGGGAAAGTGGGTAACAAAACTTCCAACAGAGTTGGTGGTGGGGTGGGTTGCGATTTTTTGTTTTGGAAGTGGGGATCTATTAAGGTTTGGCCATTAATTTAGGAGATCAAACTGCTACTTAAATTCATTTTGATTCTACCGATTGTTCAGCAATTCAACAAAACTGATCAAAACGCTATCTCCTGGCAAACACCTATGTCTTTTTAAGTACGGTATGAATATGCTTTAACAAACTTAAAACTTCATTGCAGCTACAATTTGTTGAACTGTGCTGGCAAAGCTCTCTTGCTGTAACCTATCTAATCAAACCAGAAAGGAGGACAGAACCACAACTACCCTGGTCACTATCCATTTGATCTTTGATGAACACAACACCCCCCCCCCCCCAGGACCAAACTAAATGTTACAGAAACACAACCCTGCTGTATTACAATGCAAGTCTTGCTGATTTCCTGTAAGGAAGGAGTGAGCCCTTGACATTCAGTTTCGGCAGGCAGGAATGCTGGTTGCTTCACCCCAGCCTCCAAAAAAACCACCTCTCTCCAGCCATTTTTCATCCTAGTGGATATTATTTTCCTGTCTCACAGCCCTACCTGGAGAAAAATAATCAGAGAGAAGCAGTTGTGGGGGAGAGGAGGAGGGAATACATGGATACGATTCAGCACCCAACCCTCCTGCCTGTTCACACTAGACTTTAAATACCCCCCACCTCCTTTATAGGAAAAGGGCATATCCCAAACTGTAACACTCACAGATTCGTGCTGCCATGACCTCTAGTTTGGTCCTCGGTTCCTTGAAAAGCCAACTAAAGCCTCATTCATTTATCTAGGGGCCCAAAGCAAAAGGAACACGACTCATCTTTAAATTCTGGAACAACCTAAAAGAGCTACCTGTGCTATCATGAGCTCCAGCATCACTTTCTTTAGACTGGGGGATAAGCCCGTTTCTTCTCAGGCAGTAGTTGGCAACTCCGTGTTTGCGTAAGAGGTGGCGTTCACAGTTAGATTTGGTGGAAAAGAAGGCATCACATTTTTGACAGGGGAAGGGCTTCTGACCTGAATGGAGCAGGGAAAAAAAACATATTTATCTCTCTTTCTAATGCATCATAGGAGCTCCTGTGTGCCTTCCTATCCCCACTGCCTGCTTGGTACTACTGGTTAAAGTTACAGCTCAATCCTAAATTTATTTATTCTGAAGAAAGCCCTACCAAGGTTGATTCCCCAAGTAGCATGCTTAGGATTGCAGTTGTGGTTGAAGTTTAACTCGTACATAAAATAAAATTAGGAAGGTTGAATATCCTTTCTGAAATTCAAGGCACCTCAGAATTTTCCATCATACTGGGCCCAAGCTCAAAATTGGATCATTGCAATGCACTTTATGTGGGGCTGCCCCTAAGGTTGGTCCGGAAACTGCGCAGGTGCAGAATGCTGCAGCCAGGCTGGTAACAGGAGTGGCTTACTGCCAGCATATGACACCTGTGCTGAGGGAACTGCACACTAGTTGCCTATATGCTGCCGGGCCAGGTTTAAGGTTTTGGTACTTGATTACAAAGCCCTAAACAACTCAGGACCAGGATACTTAAGAGATCACCCGATTCCCTACCGGCCTGCTCAGTTGCTGTGCTCACCAGGAGATGCTGTCCTGATGGTGCTCAGAATTTCGGAGGTTCGGTCCATCATGGCTCAAAACAGGGCCTTTTGAAGAAGAGATCTTTTGGACCCTCCCTCCCAAAATTCTGTGAATGAGGCAGTGTGATTGCGCAATAAAAGCCTTTTCTGGAAGCAGACTTCGTGTTAGGAATACATTTATCACGCTTCAGAACAAGTTGAAATTTTAGCGTATATGTCATGATTCCGTATTATTCAACACAACTTGGATTCTGATTTAAAATTATGACATCACACCATTAAAAAAGAACCCAACTTGGAAATATCCCTGCTCAAGTTCTCCTTATGGTGCAAAACGTTTGCAATCATCAGATACTCCAAGGAAGGATTCTGCCCTTTCACACATCTAGATAGCACTCAGAATCATCTCCATGGTTCTATGGGCCTACCCTGAACACACAACGACATCAACGGGTCAAGACACACACACCCCACATGATCTCCCTGCAGGAATGAGTTCTGAACATACTGAATAAAAAGGGACAACAACAATATTAAAAAGAGGAAAGAACCAGGAAGTGGAAATTAACAAAGAAAGTTTAACTCATTTCGGGCACAATCCTATGCATATTTAGAAAGAAAATAGTCCTACAACTCCCAGCATCCCCCAGCCAGCCAATACAACAGGAACTATAAAAGACTCTGTGATGGGGAAAAATGGAGAACAGGGCAAGGAGGCATAAACTGCTGAGGGAAAGCCAAGGGTGGCTGCACATCCTGCTTCTTCTTGACACAATGCAGGCTTTTATGGATGTTTCCAACACATTAATCTTCCACCATAAATTGGCTACTGCACTAATTAACATCTGAATCAGGAAGGAAGGATCATGAATGGCTTAAATAGCCATGGATCTCTTAAGTGTGGTGGTCATGCAGCTTTGACAGTGCTGTTAGTTTCCACCCCAAATATTAAAAAACAAAACACAAAACACTTGGCCATTTCCACTGAAAGTAGAACATGCATTAACTAGCTGGTAAATTAAGGCTACAATTCTGCAGCACTGCATGCATCGTTCACATAGCTTTGTTTGTGTTACACATATCTTTGATTCATATAGCTTTGTTTGTTTTAATATACAAATTATGACTTTCTTTGGCCACCTTCACAGTTCTGAAAGCAATAGTTTTATCTCAGGCAGTATGAAAAAGTAACTAATTTGGATTGAAGAGACCAAAGTTGATTACTAATGTGAACAGACAGAGAATAAATACATAAGGAAAAAATTGGCTAACTTTCCATTCTGCCTGAGGAAGGGTTTGGTCCAGCTTGGAACTCTACTCTCTCCTGTACTTAACTAAAATCAGTGCAAATTTTAAAAAACAAGCATATACCTATTTTGCATTTCTTATCCCTGTTTTGTATTTCTTATAGTCATACTATTTTGAATTCAAAGAATGGGAGGAGTATTCTCCACACCTACCTATTTATATATTGAATAGATCTACTACAAAAAAAACAGCAACAAATTACTTAACTTGATGCACTGAAACAGAATTGGGTAACTGCATTTCAAAGCCTAGCTTTCAACAACAGGTCTGAGAAGTTACTAGTTACACCAGTGCTTCTCAAATAGTGGGGCGGGGCCCCCAGGGGGGGCGCGAGGCTCCGTAAAGGGGGGCTCGTTTGACCTCAGTTAAAAGTTTTTTTTAATATTGTGTTCCTTTAAATCTTTTCTGCTACAGTTAATAAAGCTATTCTTTGTTGTAAATTGATCCACATTTCTTTCTTTTTTTATTCTCTTATACGTTAATAAGGATACAGTGTTATGCAGAGGTGTACTTATAACAATTTTATAGACAAATGATACTATTTACAGTCGCGCGGGGGGCGCGAAATGTTTTCTTCTTCCTAGGGGGGGCATGACAGAAAATAATTGAGAAGCACTGAGTTACACTGACAAAATCCTTTTAAAAGGTAGGTCTATAATTATTATTTTAAAAAAAAGAAAAAAAAGTCAGTACTCCAATGCTGGCAACTTTTTGTTTTAAGAAATATTTTTTATTTTTCATGGCTTAGAAGAAAGCTGTTCTTTTCTTTCTCTCTATTTGGACCAAGAACATGACAGTTCAAGATTGCTGTGTAGTCAATACTACCCCACACAAATATGGAATATTAGAAAAAAGGTGAGTAAGGAGAGACATGATAGAGGTGTACAAAAGTATGGTGTGGAGAAAGTGGACAGGGAGACATTTGTCTCCCTCTCTCATAATACTAGAACCCAGGGTCATTCCATGAAGCTGATTGGTGGGAGATTCAGGACATATAGAAAGAAGTACTTCTTCACACAGTGCATAGTTAAACTATGGAGTTCACTTCTATAAGGTAGTGATGGCTATGAATTTGGATGGCTTTAAAAGGGGATTAGACAAATTCATTGAGGATAAGGATCTGTCAGGATCAGGGATGCTTTGACCTGGATTCCTGCATTGAACAGGGGTTGGACTCGATGGCCTTGTAGGCCCCTTCCAACTCTACTTTTCTATGATTCTATGAAGGATTTGTTGTTTGTTCTGTGTTTTGTAATGTTTGTGTTTTAATTTTTTCAAATAATTTTTTTTTTAAAAAAAGGATAAGGCTAACAATGGCTACTAGTCCTGATGGCTATATGTTCCCTCCAGTATCAAAGGCAATATACCTATGTACACCAGTTGCTGGTGAACATGGGTGGGAGGGTGCTGTTGGAACTCATGTCCTGCTTGTGGGATCCAGCTGGTTGGCCACTGTGTGAACAGAATGCAGGACTAGACAGACCCTTGGTCTGATCCAGCATGGCTGTTCTTATGTTCTAATATGGTTTTACTTAAGCTTAATTCACAAGATCAAATTGATGGTAGCCATACAAAACTAGCATACAAGACAGCACCCTACCTGGAGCCAGCAAGTAGTAGATGTTTGCGCATCTATGTACCACATATGACTGTTTTGCATGCCACTGCAAATCCATGTCTAGATAGCTTGTCAGTGGTCTGCAAAACTGCCCATAACCATGATTCACGCAACCAGTTGGCCAAAGCAAGGAGAAGACATGTTGTACCGTGACTACCACTCATTATGTGAATTGTGTGTGTTACCATGCATTATGTGAAGATGTTACAATTGAAGCTGTGCAGTTGGCAAACAGAAAGATCACACACAATCATAACAAAATTAGTATGGTTTGATAAAAGAAAAAATGAGACAGCAGTTGGGTTGTTTTAAATTAGTTTGCTTCCTTTGTGGATACGTTCCCATTCCCATAGCATTTACCTCAGGGTAAACCTGTCCCTCTCTCCAGCCCAAGACTTGGTTACCTACTTGTAGTATATAACAAGCTTTGTAAATTCTCAATAGCAGCGAGCAAAACCTCTCTAAAAACAAATTAGAGCAAAGGTTTAAAAACTTCCTCCCTTAAGGGAACCCTTTCCACATAAGCCCATCTGACAAGAAACTGCTGCACCTTGCAATGGATTCTATGTACTGTTCTTGAACAAGGAGCCTTCAATTTATATGGGGACTGACCTGACTGTGAGCCTCACTGTTGCCCTGCTTGAACTGAGTGCATAACATAAAACACTCCAACACCCCCCAGTACAGAAAACTAGGTCCAAAGCATTGCCACATATGTTGGGCCAGTTATAATTTGAGACAGGCCCACAGTTGCCACAGCAGTGAAATCCTGAGTGGCACTAGGCAAGGGAGCTTTGGTGTGAATGTTAAAAGTCCCCCCAAGACTAAACATTTTGGGGTCCTCAAGACCATGTCCAAGACTACCTCCACGAGTCCAGATTGTACACCAATGAATTCCCCATCCTCTCTATTCCCCAACACTGGTTACAGACACATGAAATTGGCCAACTGTTGAATGAGGTAAGCTGACCAGGGAGATGGAATCCTTATGGACTATAAGCTCACTTCATCACCCCTCTCCAGATGTGGAATGCAGGAGGCAGGAAGAACAACGGAGTTTCCAGGGGAGGCCCCACCTCCTCGGGGAAGATCAGATCAAGGTCTGCCTACCTAGCCCTGGAAGTGGGGCTTCCCTGGAGCTAGTTGGCCTCCTGCACTCGCGTCTACAGAAGCCCAGAACACAGTCTGAAAAACCATAGGTTAGAGGACAATTCTCTCTGGCAGGGTGACCAAGGAGTAAAGTGCAATTGGTGAGACCAGCATGGCTTCACAAGTCAAAGGCAGCCAACTATTTTGTAGAGCTACACCTATGCCAACCATCCACACAGATATACAGTAATTGTTCATCAATGTCTAGTCCCCCATTATTCGTTTTGAGACCCAAAATGGAATAAAGGCCCAAGGGAAAAAAATCAGTGGAATATCCATGAGAGGTGACCTATCAGAGATGGTACACGCACTTTGTCAATGGTATTTGAGAATACAGCACTGAAACATTACAGTCTGTTTACAAATCTCTCAAGAGACTCTGTTCTCTGGTCATATATTGGGAATTTCCACGCTGAACCAATGTCTGCAATTATCTTAGACGCACCCACAATGCTGGAAAAATATATGGATACCACAGGTCATTTCACAAAATAAAGACTGCGTTGAGAGTCTCTCTCAAATAATAAAATACCGTAATAATAATAGTGTAGCCACACAAAGCAACAGATCCAGGTATACATGCAGAAATAGTCTGTGCTAAGATAATGATGCATTAGTTCAACCTGGTCCCCTCCAGATGTTTTTGGCTTCAACTTCCATCAGTCCCAGCCAACATGGCCAAAGGTCAGGAATGCTGGGAGTTGTGTCCCTAAACATCTGGAGGGTGCCAGGTTGAGGAAGGCTGCATTAAGCAAAACCACCAGGAGTAATTACCGTACTTCTTTTCCCTTTTGACAGCGTGTTTTGGGTTGGGGGGTTTTAAACACAAAAAGCAACTTGCTACTGTAATGGAGTAACTCTGGGGATCTCCCCATGGCACAGTCAGGTTTCAGGAATGCACCACAACGCTCACATTTTGTCATCCTCTTCCTCCACAATTCTGTTGCACAAGTAAATGAGTAATCAACACAGCAATGCTGTTGGCTGCAACCACAATACAGGCAAGGCAGACTTTTAAAGGATGTTTTGAATGCCTTTGCACTCCGATCTGACAGAGTCAAGTTTGGGGGAAAGGGGCTTGCTGAAATCCTCTACTTATCATCAGACCAAAATTTCAAAAATGGGTGGGTGGCTACAAAAACCCTGGAACTGAATTGACTGAAAGAAAATCAATGCTCTATTGTTTGCCGGAATAATCTGAAAGCTTAGTCTGAGTGTGTGAGAATTGGAGCAATGCTGAAGTTGCAATAGGAATGAAGTCAAAAATTGTATACATATGGCTCAGTTTCCAAAACCTTTTCCCTTCAGAAAAAGGAGTGGGGTGGAAATCATGTGAACCAAGTGTTTCTGGGCCACACTGAAGGCTATTTTGCATGGTGGGGCCCACATTACGCCTCACCTCTGCTACTTCACAGCCACCCCTGGATGAATGAATCAAGCCGGGCCTGTTTGCGTGTACCTAGCATACCCGAACATCCTATATTTTGAGGGATATTCCTTGCTTCAGTGTATTGCAACCAGACAGAATGGAATAAAATTGACCTCATTTCAGTCAATACAACTCCAGTGTCCATCTTCTCCCCACCCATCATGCACCTTCTCAACACCACTGAAATTTAACTCATCAGTGCAACTGCTGCAGGAGCCCACCAGCGTGTATGTACCTGTGTGTCACAGGGCAGTTTCAGCAATATCTCTGGCAAGCCACTTATCCAAAAGGAACTACTGTATGCCTCCGGTGAGCAGAAAACGGTTCCTGCATCCCCATCGCAACCCCCCACTAGGCTGCTTCCAAAGTGTGCTCCACACCTATGAAAAATTCTGCAACTACCCCTTGCTCTTTAGTATGAATGTGGAAGTCTGGAGGACGCAACATTATGAAGAGGGGAAACTACACAGCTATTTCTGGTTGGGAAGATGAGACCAAAGAGTTACTTGGAATTGGAGAGTCATCAGTGGACAGATTCCCCAGGGATGCTTCAGATGTTAAAGTTGACACTGCTGTACCATGAGAACAATGCAAACTCTACAGCGGCCGGAAGTGGCAGTTTGAGCAGCTAACTAGTGGGAGGGGGGGGGGGGAAATCTGCTACTGGGAAAGCAGCTCAGGTTGACTTTGTCTTTTGCTCCACCTCTTTTTATTAGAGAAGCTGTGGCTTCTCAACCCCACCAACTGAACACCAGAAGCCTAGATAGGAAAAGGGAAGGAGCAACTGCGACTGAAGTTACCATAGTAAGAAGAGGTTCAGTCTGGTGCATCTGGGAACTGAAAAACAAGAGCCAGCACTGCCACCAAACACACAATTCACAGCAGTCTCGACATTTTAGAGGAGCAAAAGATCAGCCTGATACTTGGGTCCAAGGTACACGTTACATGCAAAAGCTTTTTAACAGTTCATTCAAGATGAGGAAGAGCCACTTCCAGGGGGGGGGGGGGATTGGGAGTGGGGAAGCAGCAGAAAGCAGAGGGGCATTTAACCTTTTCCTTCACAGCTGCTTTCCCACTCCTAAGCAATTTCCCTAAACCCCAGGGTTCTAAAAGTGGGGATGTGCATTTAAGACCCCACAAGTGGAAAAAGCTGCTGGAGAGGTGGGGAATTTGAACTGGGAAAAGTGGCTCGGGGAAAGGGTTAAGCACAGCTCCCTCCGGCTGTTTCTCCCCTTCTGGGTCATGTGTATTAGAAGTGGCTTCTCATCTAAACAGACAGCATACCATGTAGTTTGAGCCCAAGACCGACCTACGACCAGTGCTTTCTGCCCCAGTCTTTCCCAACCCTCTAGATGTTTTGGCCTACAACTCCCATCATCCCTGACCAATGGCAATGCTGGCTGGAGGGACCCAGGTTGGGGAAATCTGGTCTACCCTGACCAGCAGGGGCTCTCCAGACTCTCAGTCAATCATTTTTTCCCAGCCCATCAATCCTTCTAACTCAGATTGCTAGAGGCGGATCCTAGGATGCAGCAAAGCCACTGCTCCAACACTAAGCTATAGTCCCTCCAGTATTGTGCCATGGCAGAAGAAATCCCCACACTCAGAACTGTGCTTAGATTCTGTGGCAGGCTTCCTCAACCTGGTGCTTTCTGGATGCGCTGGACCACAACTCCCATAATTCCCAGCCATCATGGCCATTGGCCAAGCAGGCTGGGAATTATGGGGGTTGCAGTCCAGTGCATCTGGAGGGCATCAGACTATGCCATGAGGTCAGTTCACATGCAACGAACCACAGTTTTGGCACTATGAGAATTATCCCTGTGCTCACACACTCCGTTCCACCCACCAGGTGTTCTGCTCCACCACTTCCTCCCTGGTTCCCAGCAAGCCATAGTTTGCCATCACATCCAAACCAGCAAACGGGCTTGCACCGTCCCTGTAAACCAGGATTGTAAATCAGGGTTGGATCATGAAAGTACAGGGCTTGTTCAAGTATCATTACATGTCTAGTGCTAGTCAACACGAGTGGCCAGTTCACAAATATAATGTAGAACCACCAGCTTCAAGCTTAAGGAAAAGGTCCTTCTCAAGGATGACTCAACAGTAGGGTATTGTAAACTTGACTATACCCTACCTAGCAAAATCCCCCCTTGCAGGGTTCACACACTAACACTGGCAGACATTCCTGGCTCACCCTGGCAATTTTCTTTGGACCTGCTATGGGGTTAGTGTGCTTCCCGTGTAGAGTCATATTCAGCCCCTGGTCTCTGAACTGAAATAAATGCTCTATGACACCTATCAGCTTGGATGTGCACAAGCTGATGGAACTCTCTTACCTGTGTGAGTAAGCATGTGCCGCTGTAAGGAACTTGCCCAAGGGAAAACTCTAGGACAATGAGGACACTTGATTTTCTGACTGCAGTTTGAGTAGGCATTTCTCTTCCCTCTCAGGAGTTTGTCTTCGGCTGCTTCCCTCTCTTCCTCACTGGTTCCGTTTCTGTCAGCCGCTTCTTTGAAGTCCTCGGTCGACTGTAGAAACGTGCTAAACTTATTTGTGTCCGTGGTTGCCAGCATCTTCTCTATGCTGGCGAACTCCCCACTTGACTCCAGGTCCACGCCACTGCTTGCCTTCGGCTTGTTTTTCGTTCCTTTCTTCCGGCCTCTTTTCTTCACAGATCCAGGAGTGGGAGACTTCTGGGGGCCGTTGGGACTGCATGCGTGCTGCGTCAAGTCGCTGGGAATGCTGGGGTCAGCCTGGACAGTAGCCATGATCGTTGCTTTCGGTTTGGAGCCCCCCGACTTCTCGGACCCAGCGGAGCTGCTGACGGCTGCCTTGGGGACAGAGTCTGTGACTTCCGTTTTGAGCAAAGTGGGAGCAGAAGACACAGACGAAATGATCTGTGCAATGGAAGCGAGGGGCGGCAGCTCTTTAGTTACAGGAAGCTTTGGCAAGAGAGGGGGTGGCTTAGGCCTCAAGGGTCGCAGCAAGGCCGAGTTCCCCAGAAAAGTCGGAGAAATGATTGGGACAGTCAAATGCAATGACCCTTCAATGGCTGGGAATGTCTAAGAGCTCGGTTTTCCAGGCTGCCATTAGCCGGAGGAGATTGCCGACAGTTGTGGAGTTTGTCATCATGCCCATCGAAGAGCTCTTGCTTCTTGTCCTCACTCAGGGTATCATCGCTGTCCTTCTTTGCAGCTTTGGGGATTGACAAGTCTATGGGCTCCATGGAACAGTCATAGAGAGAAGAACCAAACTGGCTCTCCTGTTTTACCAGCACAGAGTTCAGGTTTTTGTTCTTTTGTGAGAAATCCAACGGCTCATCAAAATCCATAGGGAAGCTATTCGCAGTTTCAAGTTTGATCGATGCATGAGAGGGGGCACCCCTTAGAAAGCCATTCTGTGGTTCCAGGAAAGGTGTGACGGGCTTGCAGTCCATGTAAGTGCTGTCTTCCAGTAGCAGAGGGCCTGGCTGGCTCTCTGGAGGGGTGCAGTCCACTGCCAGCACATAGTTCTCTATCTCCCTCTCTTGGATGTGCAAATGCTGCTTAAGGATATGATGGATGCAGTTCCGCTTGGCCGAGAAGGCAGTGCCGCACTCTTTGCATTCAAATGGCTTCTTCTTCTGGCAGCCGCTGTGCGTCCGCATGTGGATACGGAGGGCACGGTAATGCTTGAGGTCCTCCCCGCAGAACTTGCACACCGTGTCTGGGGAGCAGAAGGCATCGACCATCTCCGCTGTGTTGCTGGCGACGTACTCTATGTTCTTCTCTATGTCCTTCCTGGTGGTCTTGAGGTGCTTCTTCCGCAGATGCCTCTCACAGTTTGCTTTCACTGTGAAAGGGTAGTGGCAGATTTTGCAGATGTATGGCCTCTCCCCACTGTGTGTCCTCAGGTGCCGGATCAGTGCTGCCTTGTCGGCGGCGATGTAGTCACAGATGTTGCACTGATAAGGGGAGATGCCCAAGTGGGAGCGGATGTGAGCCCTCAAGACCCCGGAGAAAGGAAAGACCTGGTCACAGAAGCGACATGGGTACAAGACTTTCCTCATGGCGGAGGTCTTCTTGTTTGCTGTCCCAGTGATGATGGCTTTGTAGTCTCGGTCCGTTACCTCTTGCTTGATTTTTGCCTCCATCGGAGGCAGAAAAGCCTCTATGATGCTGTCTTGCTCCAGCTGCGTCTTCATCTCATGCTGACTCAAAGGCTCCACCTTGGCCTGGGGCAAAGGGCTGGATTTGGTTCCCGGTTGACTGTGCGAAAGGTGAGAGTTTGAAGTTGATTCTTCTGAGGTTTGGACCAGCTTGGGTGGCACCGGAGGAAGGCTTGGACTGATGCACCCAGGTGAGGCTTGTTGAGTGTTGACCAGCGGAGGAGGCGTTGATGTTGCTACAACGGTCCGAGGCGCTACCAAGGGCTTTGGCTTCAGCGGAGGCATATGCTTGAAGATGGACTGCACGGAGACATGAGGCGCCTTGGAAAGTGGCGGAAGGTTGATCTGCGGGGTTGCCGAAGAGGCCATCTTTAGGATCTGCTGGATATCTGCTAGTTCGCCGGAAATGGGCTTGACAACAATGCTATTGTCAGGCTGAATTATGAAGCCTTTCTGGAATGGCTGCAGCGTGAGGAGCTTCATGTTTTCTTTTGTCGGGGGAAGGACCGAAAAAGCCCCTCCCACAGAAGCAGCCTCCAGAGGGGACATGTTCAACTGGTTAGCACTGCCAGGTTCCTGAGGTAGGTTACATTTCAGTGTTCTTAGTTGCATTTCTTGGACCTCGTCGTCTGGCACAAGCTCCTCCTGCTTGACAGGCTCAACGTCTTTGGTGGGCTGCAGCCCCAAGGATGCCATGTAATATTTCTGCAGGTCTGCATCCTCTGGCTGCGGTTTGTGCTTTTCTTTTCCCTGATCCGTTGCGTGGGTTACCGCATGAAGCTTGAGAGCTGACAGCATGGGGAAGGCCTTGTTGCACACCTCGCAGACGTACCGTTGATACTCGCTGATGCATCTCCGCAGGTTTGTTTCACACCAGACCTAGGAGACACCGCAAGAGAACACGTAATGTTAAGAATCTCAAGGAGAGGAAGAAGAAGAAGAAGAAGAAAGTCAGACTCCCAAAGAGCAGCTACTTAGTATACTCCTGCTGCACCAGCATTATAGTTACACAAAATGCCTCCACCAGGAAAAAAAACCAAGTGTAGTGAATTCTTAAAGAAAAAACAAGAGAGTGCACATACAAAGAAGACTGCATTTTTTTCGATCCTTGATTTACAATTACCGTAGTTTTGCTATAGAGGCATTTTGAGAAGAGAGTGTGAGGTGGTGGACCATGATTTCCTTTCAACCTTCCAAGTGGTTCATCAGCAAATCCTATTGCCACAGGCATTGCTCTTTCTATACCCCTCTTTCATCTCCAAGTAGGCAATGGGACAGTCTGTTAGCAACCCTCAAAGACCAAATTTTGCTGAGGGACCACCAGGATGCTAACCCCAAACTTTACACAGAGAGACTCATTTACAAAACTTTCAGCACAGCAGATAGCTGCTTGACCTTATCTCCAGGGTGAGCATCGGAGGCAATGGTCCCATGTGTTCACAAGGCATGAAATAATGCTTTGAAATATACACCCACATCACAGGCAGAGGCAATTATGAAAGTCAACATCCTATAAGAGGGCATAAGAGTCCTACAGGATCTCAGAACTTGAACTGACCTATCCTGGTCAATATACATCAATAAGACTCCAAGGTGCCATAGCACTTAGCATCTTGTTGCAACAGAGATAGCATTCTGGAATTCGAAGAGTGTTACGAATCTGAAATTCTCTTTATACATACCCCATCTCAGAAGTTTGATTTTTCACATTAAAATAAGTGCCAAAACCCATAGAGTTGTCGCAAATGTATTTGTACAGACATTACATCAACTGTGCCCCAGGGCTAGCACTAATGATGTTGCAAAAGCATAAACCAAAGCTTATGTAACGTAAATAGTGCTTGCTAGGGCAATGGGGGAAAGTGGCAGCAAACTGCATTTCAACAGCAAATCGCCACTTTTCCCCATTGTCCTAGCAAGCACTATTTATGTTGTGCAAGCATTGATTTGAGCTAGCACAACGTCATTAGTGCTAGTGCCAGGGAACTGTTGGATACTACCCACTTGCTGATTGGCTTTTAAAATACATATATGTGTATGCGTGTGTGTGTGTGTGTGTGTGTGAGTGTGTTGGCAAGGCTAACAAGTATCCTCTAAAGCCTCTGCTTACTATTTAATTCTTCTCTATAGGATGCAAATATGGGCAGATTAAGTATGTTGATTTACACCAAGCCACTTGATATTCCAAGAGTTTTGTTCCCAATCATCATCTCTGAAATTAAACACAGCAAGAAAGAAAGGATAACATTCAGAGAGTCAGCCAAAAAAAAAGGACAGATACCTGAGAAATGCGGGGAAATTTCCTACAGGAGAAGTCTGTGAATCCCAAGTCATGGAAGCCTGCTGGAATTGAAGGGTTGTTCTGAATAAAAGGCTTTCCTGTTGGGTCTTTCGGAAGTTGTTTATGAATGACTGCATTATGCCGCAACAAACCCCGGTGTGTGCGGAAGGTAATACAACAGATGTCACACCTGGAGGGGAGGAGGAGGAGAGGAGAGGAGAAAAAGAACGTATTAAGAATTTTAGCTATCAAACGGTTACATGGACCATAATCACACCATCCACCACAATAAAAATAGAACACTATCTATTGCCATCTACTTGTAAAAACAGAACTAGTACAATCAGAGAAAACTTTATGTTAACAGAGGTTTGCAACTTACTGCTTGCCTATGGCAAGTTCTCTTTACTCTTTCCATCGTCTAGCCTTAGAACAGCCTTCCCCAACCTGGTGCCCTCCAGGTGTTTTGGACTACAACTCTCACAATTCCTGTCCATTGGCCATGCTGGTTGGGGATGATGGGAGATGAAGTCCAAAACATTTAGAGAGTCAAAGGTTGGGGAAGGCTGCCTTAGAAGGTCAGCTGCCCTTTGAGGCTACAGGAAGGAGCAGCCAGCCACGCAGCCAGCCAGCTAGCTAGGCCTCTGCCTCAGAGCTACCTTACACAGGTCAGCACTGAGCCAAGTGTACTCAGGGGCTCAAGCCCTGTTCTTTACGCCACAGCCACAGCATTGGGCGGAATGATGACAACAGATGAAAAGAACACATGATGGGCAATCTCCCCACCCCCAAGTTAAATGTTTTTGGAGTTGTAACTAATAAGACAATCAAACAAAAGGGTCACAGCAACTTTAAAATAAAGCAAGCCTACCCAAGCTTGTAAACAACAAAGCTGAAGGCAGCCCACCAGCCAAATACAATAATCCACCACAAGCTCAATAAAACTCCTGGTTTTGCTACCTGCCTGAAAGTGCAACAGACTACCTCTGGTGCACTCGCATTTCTGTTTTCAGTAAAAGTGGAAAATATTATAGAAAATTTTATGGTTGTTTTTATTGTATCGTGGTCCTGCCTAGGAACTGTTGTAAACTGTTCAGAGAGCTTCAGCTATTGGGTGGTATAAAAGTCAAACAAACAAATACACACATACTTGAACAACCTATGGTCACCCTGTTTGTAGCTGCTATCAAGACGCCTGAACTTGTACACTCTGGGTTGTTTAGGAGTTAGGGGTTAAACAACTAAGAGTTAACCCAACAACAAACCATGGGTTAACTCTGGGTTGTTTAACCCCTAAATAACCCAAAGCGTTTGGGTCCAGCCTTCACGGTAACAACCTACAGACGGGGATATCATAGGTTGTTCATGGAAAGCAGAAGTGATGTGCACACCAAAGGCAGCACGCTTAGTCACTCCTGCTCACCCCCACAAACCCATGGGTTGCTGTGACATGGGAGCCAGCCCACTGTCTGCCGCAGTAGCTTCACTCTATGCTAAATGCTCAAGACATGTTGGAAACATTGCTCTTCCTAATAAAACTGCTTCCTGCACCCCCTGAAATCACTCTCTTTGCACCCTCAGTTTAACGGACATTGCTTGCAGCTAAGATGTGACAAACGTTTGGTAAAAGACAATGGCTAAACAATAAAAACCGACTCGACTGATACCACAAGCCTCTCTCTGAACTCTGCCCCTGTACAGTCAGCTGTGTCCACCACTACCACTCGCCGAAAGCAGGCACTCCGCATAAATGTGTCCCCACTGAAACATTCAAAACAAAAGTATGGCAGTGTGGGATTCACCAGCCTTTTTGTAATGTATTTCAGTCCCAACTTCCAGGACAGACCATCTGATATAGAATTCTAACTGAACTGACCCAATTTTTAAAATGCAATGAGACAGTATTCTGAACTGATGTAGGCACAGGCAGAGCGAATAGGTTTGCCCAAAACATGATGTGCTACACAAAGTCTACGTCCACTGGTCCTGCTTCACAAACTCAGCCTACGCATCCCCTCCCACACACAAGCTATTATTGTCTCACCAGCATCCTTCACTATTCTTGGTCTTTGAGGGCAGGCATCATTTTTATGTGATGTGACTATGCCATGAAGCTGAATCACATGGGCCAAAACTTTATGTGTTCTTAGAACATGGGAGCAACCATGAAGGTAGCAGGAACCGCATTGTCCTAGGCCAGCCTTCCCCGTGAACTGGTGCCCTCCAGGTGTTTTGGACTATAACTGACCACTGGTCATGCTGGCTGGGAATGGTGGGAGTTGTAATCCAAAATATCTGGAAGGCGCCAAGTTGGGGAAGGTTGTTCTAGGTGCACATAAGGGGGACTTGGGGCACAATTCTATGCATGTTTAGACATGAAAAAAAGTCCTACAGCATGGCTGGCTGGGGCATGCTGGGAGTTTTATAACTTTTTTCTGTCTAAACGTGAATAGGACTGCACCCTTTAGCGTTCGAAAGTAATGGTGGGAGCAGAACCATGTGGATAATCTTCAGTGCATGTATGAGTCTCCTCCACAGCAAAAGGGTGGTGGTGATGGCTTGTTCCATGGACAGGGATGAATCACCACTGCACTCATGCTTGCCTCACTTCCTTTCTACCAATAAAAAGTTAAATGGCTACAGTGCAGGGGTGAGGAACCTTTTGCGGCCCAAGGACCAAACTGGCTCTGAGCAAGCACGTCGGGGCTCCATGCCAGCCATGGGTGGGGCCATGTCCCAAAGTGGGTGGGGCCACCCTACTGCTGGCATGTGGCCGATGCCCAGACCCCATTCTCTCCCTCTCTCATTCTTTCTCTCTCTCTCTCTCTCTCACCCGCACACACACACACACACACACACACTGGTTCCAGTGCAATGTAGACAACTCCAAGGTTCAGAGCCACAGACAAAATTTGAAGGCAAGTCGTCACCCAGAAACATTTGAAGCAGCCTCTATCAACCAGAGACACTTGATTTCCACACGCCACTGCTCCCAAGACCTCCCAGCTACTCCCTGCCACCTTCTTTTAAATCTCCCCACAAAGATGACGAGGGTCATTGTGAGTGCACTCCCAAGGCCCAAAAAATGGAGACAGAGCTCTTTGGAGATAGTCTTTGGGCTCTCAAGCTCCCCCAGGGTTTACAAACCTCACTTAGTCCTGTCAAAAGGTTGCAATATGCACACTGCAATGAGACTACTACAGAGTAAAGAGCTCTAAAACTATGGAAGATAGCAAGTGGTTGAGTTAATATGAACAATTTTTTAGCTAGTGATTTCAGTCACTGGTACTGCAGGCAGGAAGCACACCATCTCCCAATTAACAAGAACCCTCACATTCACAGCAATGCCCCAGCAACTCAAGGGGAAGTGAATACAAAACACACCGCTGACAAATAAATCCACTAGAAGTTAAAGTCTACCATGTTTTCTGTGCGTCTTTTTAACTAGCCTGCCTTTTCCACACATGTCAATGCCAGTTATTTGTGATGTAAAAGGGGGAATAAAGTGGTGGCCAGTGAAGCAGCTTGCTAGGCAAAACCCCTGGCAGCCCCAGAGTGCAAAACAGAGGGGAGGGGATTTCCCGCCCTTACTTTAGTCACCTGAAGGCAGCAGGGGGGTGCTGCAGCTAGCACATTGTGGGCACAGAGCCACTGAGTGGAGGGTCATCCCTGATGTCAGCACGGTAGCAATCAGGCACTTGCACAATGGAGGCTGGGGGGGGTCGATTTCAGGGGGGAAACAGTGGGGAGGAAGGTTTAATCCTCCCCTCTTGGTGCAAGTGGTCCCAATCCAAATTGGGGCCGCATGCACTTACTCTAAAGTAAAAGGGAGGGAAAGTATGATCCTAGGCTACATGCTACACAATTAACATAACATTTAGTTTGAGGCCGAGAGCCAGTTAAGTACTGTTGGCTGAGGGAACTTAAGAGTGTGAGCACATTCAGCCTGTTAACAACAAGCACTAGTATTGTCTTTTCTAGCGGTGGGGGGAGGGGGGGGGAGTCAACAAACTGCAGTCATGGCCAACATAGTTGACAATAGGGGTGTGACACAGCTGGGGAGCTGCTGAGGGCCCACGCTCCAGCGGTCCAGCCAGTGGTGGTGGTAAGAAAGAGGAGCAGTTGATGCCACTGCCTGCTTGCCCTCCACCTGGAAAGTGAGCAGGTGGTAGCAATAGTGAGGAAGAGCAGCCGCAGCTGACGACAATGGTGGTGAGCAGGTAGACTCACTGAGGGAGGGGCCCATGGAGGGTGTCTTGCCCAAGGGCCCCCCAAAACCTGGAGCCGGCACTGAGCAGTGTTAACTATAATAAAGGCTAAGAAACATAAACCTCCTTTTATTTACAGCAAGGCTCCCTCTTGCTTTTGGGCTTAAGTTCTCTTCCTCCCATTGCTACTAGCAGTAGTTGTGAAAAGTGCATAATAAAGGTGATTTGTAAGCCCCAAAGAAAGTAGCTTCCTCCTCCTCCTCCTCCTCCTCCTCCTCCTCCTCCTCCTTTTAAGGGACTTTTTTGATCCATTTAATGACTTTTGAATGAATATTATTTAAAGGAAAGAAGCTGGACATGTCAATTGAAAAAAGCTTTTGAAACATATGGTAATACTTTGCACTTGACAAGGTTAAAGAAAAAGAAAAAAGAGAAAAGAAAAGCTTGCAATCTAACAAGAATACCCCACACAGACTGTCAAGTCAAATATGGATGGGGTGGTTACATAAAGCAGAGATTGAAGCAGACAGAGGGATTTAAGCAGGACGGCTAACAGGAGTGGCAGCTAAAGATGATGGATTCACAAGGCAGTTTTCTAGCTGTTCTTGGGGGACAGTCCAATCTAGGAGACGATATCCAACACTTGATAAGATTTGCATTATTTTATCAATACCAACACCAAGTAGTAGAAATCTTTGTAGGTGGAAATGCACAGCATCCTTTAGTTATCTGCAAGCAGGGCCTGCAGTGCTTCAATAACTCTCTCTCTCTCTCTCTCTCTGTGTGAGAGTGTGTGTGTGTGTGTGTGTGTGTGTGTGTGTGTGAGAGAGAGAGAGAGAGAGAGAGAGAGAGAGAGAAGGGTGGGGGGTGGGGCTGGAAATCAAGCTGTCCTACAGCCTTCAAAATACGATCCATTCAAAATTGCACCATAACATGTTTATATGAGAGTCAGTGTAGTGTAGTAGACTGGGACTCGGGAGATCCAGGTTATAGTCATCGCTCAGCCATAAAGCTCACTGGGTGACTTTGGACCAGTCACTGATTCAGCCTAGCCTACCTCACAGGGTTGTTGTGAGGATAAAATGAAGAGGACTGTATATAAGCCGCCTTACAAGAGGGAAAAAAGGAGGGATATGAATGTAATAGATGATGATGATGATGATGATGATGATGATGATGATGATGATGCAAAAAGGATGAGCATGTTTACACATCCCATTCCTTTGCACCAGGTTTGCAAGTGATATTTTGCAGTAGTGTACAGGGTTAGATTTGAGGGTGTGAGAGCCAGAGTGGCGTAGTGGTGAGAGTGTTGGACTGGGACTCAGGAGATCCGGGTTCTAGTCGCCGCTCAGCCATAAAACTCACTGGGTGACTTTGGGCCAGTCACTGACTCTCAGCCTAACCTACCTCACAGGGTTGTGCAGATAAAATGGAGAGGAGGATTATGTACGCCGCCTTGGGTTCCTTGCAGGAAAAAAAGGCGGGGTATAAATATAATTAATTAATTAATTAATTAATCAATCAATCTATGATATGTGTAACACCATGAAAGTGCTGGGGCAAAGGGCATTTGTGTACTCCAGAACTTCTTGCAGTTTCCCAGTGGTGAAAGGAAGGCATTCTGTATATGCAGAAATATACTTTTAGTGCTCAGTGTTTTATAAAGAAGAGGCATGGCTAAAAGTGCAACGGGGCAGTGCTAAATAGGTGTTGTTAAACCGATAGTGATAGAAGACAGAGATCATTTTCCACTTTACATCATTCAATCCATCCCAGATTAAACAATTTTAGGTCCTACTGATTTTTAATGGGCGAGTTTAAGCACATGGTTAGCTTGCTCACACTGAAATCAAAAGCAACATAGAAATGCTTATCTTTGTCTTATGAAATGCTTATAAATCACACAAGTGTTAACAACTAGAAGAAAAGGCTCTTTAACCCAAAGCAGGACTGATCAAAAATGAGGCTTAACTGTTAACAGCAAAACAGCACTGAAGTAGGGGAACACATTGGTCATTACAGAAATTATTTTCTTAACCTAAAGAAGAAGAAGAAAAACAGACCCTTTTCTTGCAGAAAAGTAGGAATGAGCAGGAAAGAGGCATGGCTGTTGTTGTTTTTTCATAGTTATACAGCAGCTTTGAAATACAGAGTCCTAGTTAGCACTTTAAAGCAAAAGGCTTATTCCCTGTTGAAAGGATTTCATTGTTCACCCTTGTTAAAATGTGCACTGGTTTATGTCCCTGTTAACACCAGCCTGTTTGCCACATTGCTCTCCTTTTGGGACAAAACCCTCCTCTGTCTCCACACGCAGGGCTCTGGGAAATGGCATCAAACAGCTGCACGAATCCCGTTACCAGGAAGCAGAATGATGGAGTGGGGTATCATTACGTTTATATTCCACCTTGATATGAAATATCAAGGTGCTCAAGATGGCACACGTGGCCCTTCCCTGTCTGCATAACAACCCTGTGAGGTTGGTTAGGCTGAGAGACCGCGTCTGGCTCAAGGTCACCCAGTGAGTTTCATGGTGGATGGGGAGCCGAACTTGGACCTTCCTGGCCCTGCCACTATGCTACACTGGCTCTCAATACACCACTCAATACTGCTGTGATGTCAGAGGAACAAGCCAAGGGTGAAAGTCTGGCCCACAGATAGCTAGACAAGAAGATGGTTAGTCATCAGCTTAATTATGAGTCTGCACCACTGCTAAACGTTTATCCCCTACCAACACTGTGCCAGGTGCTGTACAGAAGTGACACAATTCCTCACCCTGCCTAACAGGTTTACCATCTCTTTTAAAAGGGAGGAGGAGGGCCCTGCAAGTACATTAGGATGCAAAACAGCAAGTTCTGGTGACCTTCCGTGGCTGAGCAGAGATGGGAATCTGGGATTCCCATACAGCTTTCAATTTTATTTAAAGGGCAGTCTCAGGAGCAGTCTTCCACAATCTGGTGTCTTCCAGATGTGTTGGACTGCAAAGCCCATCATTCTCAGTCAGTATGGCCATGGTAGCTGAGAATGAAGGGAGTTGCAGTCCCACAACATCTGAAGGGCACCAGGTATGGGAAGACTGCTCTCAAGAGGAAGGGTTGGATGGTGGTCAGGGAAAGCCTGATGAAGAAACCAAGGGAGGTTGTCACAGGTATAGGGTCTGGGAGGAGACCAAGTGAGCTTACAGTTAAGTGGTCTTCTGCGGTACGGACGGAGCAAGAGGGAATCTAAGAAGAGACAGGGTGGCGAGGGGTCAATATTTAGTAATGTAGCAATGAACAGTAAGCACTGATAATGAAGCCAGCACACATCAAGTCCCACTCCACAGAGGCCTGTGTTCATAAACATTTGACCCAATCCGGACTATGCTAGTCAGAGTTTGTCCCTGTCTGTGCTTGTAGTCACACTCAATGGGCAAGTTCCCACAGCACAGCAACCCACCCTACAAGTAAGCTAGGCAGGGTGAGTTGTTCGTGGAACAGGTTTACTGTGGGTTGTTCTCCCCTTCCTTCTTCCCAGTCCTCCAGCCGGTATCCCAAGGTCCTGCGTGGCAGAACCCATCTTGTCTCCCCCACCCAGCTCTGATTGCGACCCCTTTTCGTTCATGGTGGTGGTGGTGGTTTTTTCCATGCCGTTGCCAGTGACAGCTGCTCCACCAATGCCCAAGCAGCACTTTGGAGTGGCCATCACTGGGTCCTTACCCTTTAAAAGGGGGGAGGGGAGCACAAATGTGCACAATTATGTCCATTTAAATTTTTAAAAAACCTTCCAAGGTCTTTCACAGGTGCACACCTATGGCTGTCCAAAATGTGGAAGCTTGCCTGGCCGATGTCCTGGTAAGAGTCTGCTGTCAAAGTGCAGTAGGCAACATCCATGGACATTGACCATGCAGGTCTGCATATAGGGTGCTTTGCACACACTTGACAGCTGTCAATTGGCGAGCTGTCAATCGAAAAATAAAGCAGCGAAGGGTTTTTACCCTGAAAGGGGGTGGCGAGTAGATCTCCCCCTTTCAGGTGTGATCCTCTAGTTTTTTAGTATTGCCCTGACTATTCTCAGTCCCCTCCACCTTTTCCACACTTCCCCAGCCTCTAAGTACTCAGGAAAGAGGAGATCTACATCCCACCCCCACCCCCTTTTCACAAGCACTTTCTTTTGACAGCTGTCAAAAGGGTTCTTTTCTTTCAACCTAGCTAGCAAATTTGAGTTTTGTTTTTCTTTTTCTTTTGGACAGGCAAATATCCAAAAGATAGCCATGATATCCAAAATATCATGGCTGTCACTAGTGGCTGTTATTGGCAGCAGCAGGGGAGAGATCACCAAGAGCAGCAAGGGGTTTTTGCCGCTCTTCCTGAGCAGCTCCCTCACCACTTCCTCCAACCCACAATGGGATCGGTCTCCCAGGTTCAGATGACATGACAACCCACAGTGGGTTCAACAACTCCTAGAACAAGCCATGGGTTCTCAGGGTGGCTTGTTGCCCCCAAATAAGCCACCCTGAGGCTGGATTTGGACAACACGGCAACCCACTGTGGCTAGTTACCTACAATGGGTTGCCGTGCCGTGCAAAACCAGTCAACGTATCCTTTTGCCCCTCTCACATTCAATAGCAAAACCAATCCTGGGCACCAAGTTATTCTTCCAGCACAAAAGGAGGGAGGCAGGATGAGATGAGATAACCCCTCATCGATCTGACTGCCAACCTCAACATTTGAAGCATGTCTTGGCAGCACCCTTAGCACTCATTCCTTTTCTAGTCCCGAAACTCAACTAGACATTCAATACCACATGACATCCTATACACAGCTTCGTGTGTGTGTGTGTGTGTGTGTGTGTGTGTGTGTAGGGGTGTTTCTCTCAAATACACACACATGCTCCACATACTATCCAGCTGCCTAATCCTACATCACAATGCCACAGTCATTGAGACACCATGCACTCTTACTTGGGAGTAAGTCCCACTGAACACAGCAGGACGTACTTCCAAGTAAACATACCTAGGACTATGCTGTAAGTCCCCTGGGACCAATACTCTGAACATTTTTCTCTTCCCCTTGCTATTGGCAATGTTGGAGCAAATGATGGCTCAAAACCCCATTCTTCTTCTCTGCAAGAGAGTGCAAGGGAAGGCATTTTCATAAACCTCTTTTTAAAAGCCTAGCCTACTATAAGTATTCTCCCCCCTACACACAGCAAGCAATTATCCACTCCTGCTCAGCTAAGTAACCCTCAGCCTCACCCAAGCAACCTCTATTTCTATTTTTACTCTGTAACACCTGAAGAGTTGTGTGCATCTAAGAACACTGCTCATTTTACTTGCTCTGAATGCACTTCCAGACAGCACTGGAAGGAAGACGGCCTCCAAAAGAGAAAGTACCCCATTAAAGAAATACAAGGATTTCAAAGGAAATTAAACCTTTGTAGTAGCAAGCTTTATTGTCATTCCATTACTGTTTAGGTTAGCCTTGCCCAAACTGTAGCCCTCAAGATGTGTTGGACTATAACTCCAATCATCCCCATCAGCATGGCCCTCCCATCATCCCCAGCCAGCATGGCATGATGGGAGTTATAGTTCAACTCACTGGGAAGAGACAGACTGGGGAAGGCTGGGTTAGGCACTGCAATGGTCCACTTCTAGAAGTGAAGTGTGCTCTGGTATGTGGACTCAAAACATCAGAATGGGAAGAATCCCAACTTCCTCCTCTAAACATATGGCTTGTGGGACAATTAACACTCTGAATTAGTGTGCTTGTCAAGGCCATAGTGCTGCAACACCTTGAAAATGTTAACTTCTGGAAGCAACCTTACTCTATGGGAAAACTGTAGCAGAAGACTACAGGAAATAAATCCATTAACAATTCCAAGTTTCTCAGTTTGAGCAAGGACCAGCAAGTAGTTATCACTACAAAAACATAATTATCTTATCTTCTATTTGACAATGCTCAACATTTTCAGTGAGGGCTCCAGCAATCGTTGAGTTTTTCATGTTCAGTGCACCAACAATAATTTTGGGGAGTATCAAAGTTTAGTATTCCAACAAGGAAGATGCAGCATTATCTTCAGTTTGTGGGATGCTCTTAAGGTCACACAGTTTGCTGAACAAGCTGCTAAAATTAGAAAAGATTTTATAGATTTCAGCTTCTTAAACTGCAAGGGCAACAAGCATGGTTGTTTGACATGGGCCAGATTTGTAATGCTCCTTGGTTGATATACACTTTTGCAGTACAGTCATGCCTTGGATTGAGAGCATAATTCGTTCCGGAAACATGCTTGTAATCCAAAACACTCTTATATCAAAACGAAATCCCCCCAAAAAAATTTGTACAGAGATTTTTAATTTAAGCCGTACTACAGTACTTGTATTGCAAGACGTCGCTTGTATATCAAGTAAAAAAAAATTAAATAAATATTCAAAAATTTGCTTGTCTTGCAAAACGCTCTCAAACCAAGTTACTTGCAATCCAAGGCATTACTGTATTGCAATGACTTTGACCATAGAATAAAAGTCAACTGACCTTAAGTTTGTGCCATGTCAACTTGGTTTTATCCTCCAGTGTACCTCAGTCCCTATATATAAATCTCTTGATATTCTTGAAATCCACTCCATGCATCAGTTTAAGTAGGAATTATTCTGTCTATAAAAACTCAACCAACTGCCACAATATAAAAGCTAACATATTGAGGGCCATGGAAGCTTATCACTAACACTGAAGGCTAATTTCACACATCACATAGCAGAAAATTTGGATAGAGCACTGGACTTCGATCAAGGAGGCCCAGGTTCAAATCCCCACTAAGCCATGAGATGCATTGGATTACCTTGGGCCAGTCACTACTTCTCTGGCTAATCTACCTCAGAGGGTTGTTGTGAGGATAAATGGTGTGTGTGTGTGTGTGTGTGTGTGTATGTATGAGCGAGCGGGAGCAAGAGAGACAGACAGACACAGAGGAGAATCACGGTAGACTGGTTCTTTGGAGAAAGGCAGGGGGGAAAGGAAGTACAAATGTAAAATGTAACAACACTCTTCTCCTCAGAGAACCCTTTCCTGAGAATCTGGCTGTGCCATTCCTGATACTGCGCTTTGAGAGAGAAGGCAATATTTACAGGCTCAACAGGAACAGCAAGCCACGGGGGGGGGGGGGGGGGGGGGGGGGGCTTCCAGAGAAGAAATCCAGTGTGCTTGTTTTCTCTATTGGCTGTGTGGCATTTCTCAATCTCAGCTCTGCTAATTATATCCTCACTCCTATATAAACGGCACCAAAATAGCTGGAGCCCCACTGGCTGGATAGGCTACAGAGAAAACTGCTGTCTTTAAAATAATCCAAGCAGGAGGGGAGCCAGCATGAAAAGGACAGGGTTATGCCACCTCCCAGAGATGATAATGGTCCCAGAGAAGACATCAGTGATAGGCCTTGCTCTGTCAAGCTAATGCGGCTAATTGGGTGTGTTGCTGAGTTCAATAGAATGATAGGCTAGACCTGAAGAGTTAATTCCATGGTAAGAGCCTCAGGACTCAGACAATTGTCAACATAACAAAGGGGCCTATTATTCCGCCCCCTACAGGAGAGCTGTCCTTGCCATAATTATCAGACAAAGATGCATAATTTAAAGGCTTTGCAGCATCAAAAGAAGCTGCCCACAAAAAGAAGGGAGTATCTCACCTAATCGGATGGATTAAGCCTGTGTTTATTCTTCAGTGAGTAAACAGAGGAGGTACCCAAGCCTCCAGATTTTGCATTTAAAAAGATAACACTGCTCACTCACCAAGGTAATACCAGACGTTTTTTCCCCCCTTTTCTTTTCTTTTTCACTTTGGCCTGGGATTTAAGTTGCTAATTTGACAATAGCAGAACAGGGTAGGAGCCAAGCCCGTCATTTACAGCCTCTCTTTATAGAGAGCCAAGGATAAGGGGACCAGCCACTCACCAGGTCCTATTGATTTACAGAGCAATTTCTTATGCACATGCAGGGCAAGAGTGTGCACTGGAAAATACTCAGCAAAACCTTACATATGTAAAAAGAAGTATCCTGGGAACACAACTACTACAGGCTCAATGTGTGCATCTCAATTGATAAATCTACACTGAAAAATCTCAGAACATATGCTCTTCGGGTAAAGATGCCCTCAGATAGAGAGGAGTCATAGGAGTGGGGTTCACATGAGATCTCTCACACCTTAAAAGTATTGTGAGGAGATTTTATGGGCTAGCTGTGCCACCCCCTCACACACACACACACACACACACACCACATTCAGCAACTGTGAGAAGGGGCCCTATGGATGTTGCAAAGGAAGGGCATGTGTTATTCACTCCCATTCATTTCAATCATGCAGATGGGGGGTGAGGGGGCACAGAACTGACAGTGTCTTGCCTAAGGTCATTTAGGGTACCATCCCAGGCATGTTTAGACAGAAAAAAGTCTTACAGCTCCCAGCATGTCCCAGCCAACATGGCTGGCTGGGGCAAGCTGGAAGTTGTAGGGCTTTTTTCTATCTAAATATGCATAGAATTGTGCCATTAGTGAATTTCACAGGGACTTCACAACTGAAAAATCATATAATACAAGAATCAGCACTACACCTGAGATAGGAAACTAAGGATTACAGATATGAGATCTAAGAAAACAAGTAAACAAGTGGTAGACTTTAAAAAGTCTACCACAAGTAAACCCAATTTACTCAAAAGCGTGTCCCACTAAATTCAAACTGGATTTAAATTTGCTGTGCATAACGGGACATATCCAATGGGTTGTATCCAATGTCCTTCTAAGTTAAGTCCCATTCATTTCAATGGGTCTACTCTAAGTAAGACTAACACTGGATACAAGCCAACATCTCTAGTGCTATTTCTTACCTCAGTGAGGTATCTGGGTGTGCCTCCATGTGGGTTTCCAGCCCATATTTGCAAGAAAATTCCTTGAAACACACTGGACAACGATAAACTTCCTCAGCTTTCTTCTCAGCTTCGCCTGCTTGCGGTTCCTCCACAACCTGTGTGGTAGGAGAAGGGAAAATTCTCACATGCAAGACAAAATTCAAGCAATAGGCTCAGACAGACAACAAATGTCATCCTGAAATTGTTTCAGTGGCTCATGACTTTATTACAGATGACTAAACAGGACTTGCACCACATGGATCAATAAGAATCAGTCCACATTAACCAGGCATGCCTTTCTAAGTATGGCTACTGCATTCTCTTCCAAGAAAAAAAAACAACACTCCCAGAACTAAGGAATGTGAAAGTTGCTTAAAACAGAGCTACCCAACTTTAACTAGCCTCTTTAGGCTGTTTTGAACATTGACCATTCCATTCCCCTCCCTGCTTTGTGTGGTATTCCCTATCACACAAAAAATGAACATATGAATGGAGTTCCTAGGTGATGTTCTTTCATCAAAAGCTGCAGTGACAAAGCTGTTGGGCAAGGCTATTTGAGCAGGAGTCACTGCCAGCCACTAAACCCCAAGGGATTCTGAGGGAAAATATAATGGAAGTGTTCCAACCATCACCGTATAGGAAGCGAACAAAGAAAAATACAGAACACAAAGAGGGTTCCCCAAGTTGGTTTCTTGCGATCCAAGGCCTTCCTCTTTCTCAATGTTTATTACAGACCAGCCACTGCAGATTTGGGGGTAATCACGTGTCATGCACCTTATACCTGCTGTGTCTGTCTACACCATCCTCCCCCAACCTGGTGCCTCCCAGATGTGCTGGGTTGCAATTGGCCATGCTGAGTGGGAATGATGGGAGTTGTAGTCCAACACAACCTGAAGGGCACCAGGTTGTGGAAGGATGGTCTACACACCATACCACACATCTGCCAGAAATCATAGGAACATAGGAAGCTGCCTTATGCTGATTCAGAGCACTGGCCCAGTACTGTCAACACTGACTGGCAGCAGCTCTCCAGGGTTTCAGGCAGTATTCCTAGCCCAACCTGGAGATGCCGGGGGGGGGGGGGATTGAACCTGAGACCTTCTGCAGGCAAAGCACGTGCTCTACCACTGAGCCATGGTCCCTCCCCCAATGACTGGCTCAAGGCCACCTAGAGCACTTCAAGGCTGATTGGGGATTTGAACTTGGATCTCCATAGTTAATCACTGCACTGCACCACCAATCACTTATACTGGCAACACATGGACATCTGCATAGGAACAGTGTAAGCCAATGTTACGCTGCTGGAAACTGCACCAGATCGAAGAGGGACGAAACTGCACCAGATCGAAGAGGGACAAAACCACCACGCCTCTGTTTCCTGTCACTTCCGGGCTGGAAGTTGCCCGTTACACAAGCCCTTTGTCCAACATGTTCTTCATAAGACAAATGTGTGCATGCCCCCTGGAAGACTGAATCCCATCATACTTTTTCTCATGCCTCCCCCTTCTCTCCCCTTCCGTTTCCATGTGATGAATTGCACTTCTAATATCTACTTTTAAGCCTAACTTTCTTTAAAATCACCCCAAGGTAATAAATAAAAAAGATAAAAAGGGAAAAGGGTGAGGGAGAAGAGCGCAACCCCAGGGATTCTTTTGCTGAATGTTTCCTCAAGTACCTTTTTTGCTGGACTCTGCTCCTCTTTGTCTGCCTCGGTTTCTTGACTGAGTTTTCGTTTGGTGGACAGCCGCCTGCGTTTCAGCGGGGAGGCAGGTGTTGTACTTGTAGTGCTGTTCGGATCCTTCTCGTGGATTTTCATGTGTCTAAAGTCAGGTGGAAAAGGTTGGCAGGAGATGGGGAGGAGAAAAAAAGGGCAATCCATTCATCATAAATTCTAAACTAAAAGGAAGTTTTAATAAAAGCTAAAACTGAAAAGGCATGATGAGGAAAAAAAGAATGCCAACAGATTATATAGTTAAAATTTGCTTGTCATTCACTGGCCAATTTAAGATATCAAACGTACACAAAAATAGCATATAATTTTGGATAGGGTTAAGCCACTTCTTTCCACCACCTCCCCCAGGAAAGTGGCACCCCTAATCCCTCATGATCTAAAAGTTACTCTGAGCAGGGGTGGACAGAAAGTAGATCTCCAGATGTTTTGGACTTCAAGTCCCAGCATTCCTGACCATTGGCCATGCTGGCAGGGGCTTCTGGGAGTTGGAAGTCCAAAACATCTGGAGGTCTACCTTCTGCCCACCCCTGATTTAGAGGGCATTTATCAGCCCTCATTTCAGAACATGAGAAGGAACAGTAGAGCAAGGTTCACTGGCTTTAGCTGACCCACTAAGGCTCTCTCTCCCTGCTTAACTATCATGCCATGTTGCTACCAAGTGTCAACTCAACTGCTGACCACTTGTTCCAGGAATTGGACCACTATGGAGGGTTTCATGTTGTCTTCTACCATCAGAGATTATGAACAGCTCCTTATTTTGTTATGGCCCTGGGTTGTTGTTGGGGTTTTTTGGAAGCACTACTTTTTTGGTTCTGAAATTGTTGACCTTCACAGGGACAGGATCAACCATACAAGCAGACTAGGCAGCTGCCTGGGGCAGCAAAGTTCAAGGCGTCCCAACTATACCAGATGTAGTACACAAGTCAAGATCCTTGCTTAGTTCCTTGCGCAAGTATGTGCGTCCCAGAACCATTTGTGATGATTCTCCTCCCATTTCCAGGGCATACTCTATTTGAGAGAGGATTTTTTTTTTTTTTTAATTTGACTTCTTCCCTACCTTTCCATCAAGAAGATGGCACTCAAGGATACCTAGGCAATGAAGACCTTGAGTAAGCCCTGGGCCCACATAAACCTCTTGCCATATATCCTGACTCCACATCCAACTGCTTGCATTCATGTGACCCATTTATAATGCTCCTGCAACCCATAGCTTTATCCTGAACAACCTGATCAAGTGGATCCTGATCATTTGCAATCAAAGCACTTAGCACGACCAACAGCCATAAACTATGTTCAGCTACAGTGGAGATAATTTGACTGTGTATATGAACAATAAACATTCCACATAGAAGCTATAGCAACCAGAGAAAACACCCCAGTTTCAATTTTAGGTGATAAAAGGATGTTACCAGTATTGTCATCTTTGAAATTATATCTATGTCACCCCAGTTTCCCTGTTCTTTACAACAGATGCAGGAGGTGTTGAAGTTTTAGAATATACAATTTAAAGGGAATTAGGCTGCAATCATGTGGCACTCACCTACCTGGGAGTAAATCCCTTAGAACTCAATGGGGCTTAATTCTGAGTAGCCCTATTTTCCATATTGTCTCTTCTCTTTTTACAAGGAAAAACACATATAGTAGTGAAATGTGCCACTTCTTAGTAAGCAGCTTCTTGTGAAAACAGAACCTAATCCCAATCCCAAAGACTGATCCCCATTGGACATAAATTAAATCTGCTTCAATTTAAGATGAGTGTTTTAACACAGCTAGGGATTGTGTACACTTATCACTGGAATATATTACATAGCAAACGTTGCATCTCCTCATTGGAAGGACAGACCAGGTTTTCCCATATTGTCTGAAAGTTCGTGCATACTCAGACAAACATGAGCTATGCATAAATTCAGGAGACCATTTGTACTCCACAAAATCCTTATTACCAGAGAGGAAAAGTCTAAGAATTTCGTGTCAGTTTTGCAAGACATTTTAGGAACTAGAGGGAATCTAGCAGAGCTTTTCCCAAATAATCTGCGGAAGTTTGTCTCAATTGTATGTTCATAATTATTTATTATTTCTTATCCATCTCCTATCCACACTGAGAGCCAGTGTGGCGTAGTGGTTAGAGTGTTGGACTGGGACTCAAGAGATCCAAGTTCTACATAAGAAAACCAGTGCAAGATCAGACCAAAGATCCAGCTGTGCTGGATCTAGTCCAGGGTTCTGTTTCCAGTGGCCAACTGGATTCCTTTGGGAAGTCCACAAACAGGACATGAGTGTGACAGAACCCTCTTGATCACGTTCCCCAGCAACTGGTATTGAGAGGCATACTGCCTCTGATACTGGAGGCAATATATAGCCATCATGCCTAGTAGCCATTGATGGCCTTATCCTCCATGAATCCTTCATTCATTTAACAAACATTTAAAAGAATGGTAGGCCCACCTGTGCCCAAATGAAATACTGTACAGGACCAGATCTCACCAGCTGACCATCCCCAAAGCAACTCATTGCAGCATTTGAAGCAAAGTATTAAAAACAAACGAAAAGCGGAGTTCCTAGTAATGAGGCATGCTATTTGATGGAAGCCTCATTACCAGACAAGTAGACAAGACTTCCATACTGAGGTGACAGGAAAAGATCTTATCTCTATAAGCCCAAAACATGTAGTAAATGCTCCAAAGCATTAATCTGTGAACATAAGAAAAGGTGCCATAGGGCTGAGGCCATTTTTTTTAATATACTCAAACCAAGTCAGATTTCATGATTCATCCTTTTAGCAAATGAGGCACTCTCCAGCATCCTTTGGGCATCTTACCACACCCTAAAAACTAAAAGGCATCACCATAATCATCTGCTTCCAGGGCCTTCAGGTGAGATAAGAATGGATGATGATCACACAGTGAGAAAACATTCAGACAAACATGCAACAGCACTAAAACAAAAACAAAAAAATGCAGCTGCATTCACATAGCTACAAAAAGCTCCATCTTGAAATAAACACTGATTTAATCTTCGTTGCTGTTCATATAGCTAGTGATAAATAGAAACAGGGGGGGAAATGAATATCCCCAGATTAGGCCACTCTTTGGAAGAAATCTAGTGGTGTGAATAAACCATGGAGGCCTCCTAATATGCTATCTTGCCCCATCATGGTCTCACCCCTATAAGCTTTTAATTAAAGTAATAGGGAATAAACGACTGAGCCTTGACCATTACTATACATTAAAAATGTTCTTAATGTTTGGATGGATCCAGATATATGCAAGATCAACTGCACTGATGGAAGTGGCCTTCCCCACCCCTCCTTCTCATGAAGACTCTGCTGAATGGGGTGAGCTGTTGTGTGGAGGGGAGAGGGGATCCCCAAAGATGGGGTGGAGGGACCTTCCATGAGTGGAGCCCTTCCTCTCATGGAAGGAAGACCTTGGATCCAACTGGTTGACTCATACCAATGCTTAAAGAATTGGTGGAATCAAGCATCCCTCTTGCCTGTTCTGGCCACTAGTAGAAGAGAGTCTGCCATCTTTTGAGGGTAGTACAAGGGGTGGTAAGTTTTATACCTCACATTCCCCCATCAATATGCCAAATAGGTCCTATTTTGTGGCACAAGTAGAACATACTGAAAGGGCAAAATTCATCTTAGAAAGAAAAGGGAACCCCTACCCAAAAAAAGCAAGCAAGCACCTTTACATGGAAGCAAGTTCCAGGTATAAAATTCCATTAAAAAAAAAAAAAAAAGCTGATAGTGAACAAAGGCAGAGGACAGGGGAACCAATAGTTCTGTCCTACACCCATCAAATTTGATACATGATCTAGCAATTGGTGCAGTATAATTCACTCTATTTTCCAAGTTCAAGGGTGAGTGCGAATGCTTATATAGCCAAAATACAACCACCCAAGAATAAGAAGAGGTTTTAGAAGACTTATGGGAACCCTGAGGTGTGCAGAAGTACATAAAAAAAAGAGGGGTCCCAAACCCCCAGAACAAGGAGAAACTGACTGCACATGTATGCACTTGCATGCAGAACAGGAAAGTTCTGAGCGTGGCAGGGGGTTGGACCCGATGGCCCTGTAGGCCCCTTCCAACTCTATGATCCTATGATATCCTACCCAGTCTGTGCCTTTAAGTGCCCCAATCCTCAGATGGTGAGGCTTTCCCGCTCTGGGTAGCCCTCCCTGTCTGAGAAGTAGGAGCAATGAAGGCACAGATCAGAAAGCCTGACCCCCAGCACAATCTGCACCTTCAAAGGCTCCGAGTCCAAGCCAAGAAATAGCCAGCTGGGGAGAAGCAAGTGGGCAGAAACATCACATGCGCGTGCGCGCACACACACACACACACACACACACACACAGGACCTTGCTTGTCCTGATAATCTCTACTTCGGCAATTAGTTTTTTAAATCCAGATTCTAGCCTTCATGGTTACAGAAGTGTATTTGAAAATGCATAGCCAGTGTTCGTACATGATCCAACTTTCCATGGGTAATGACTTTGTGCCCTGAATTCTATTTCCACCCACCTTCCCATTAATCCAGGGACAGGGAACTGTTTTTGGGTGGGGGACTGGACCCAACCCTCCATGGACCAAATGATGTCAGGGGGGCGGGGACACACCCCTAATACAAATTCTATTACAAATAAACATCACGTTTGTAATAAAACCTGCACAGCAAAAATATTAACGTAACAAACGGAGACTGCTTGGAGTATTTTGACTTGCACAATGCAGAAGGGGCGGGGGGAAGCTTCACCTAGTACAACAGATGATCAGGGTTTCTTTGGAACAGAGTTTTCCTTACTTCAATGCAACCTCCCATCTCAAACCATAAATCATGTCCATGAAATGCTTTTCCTTCTAATAAATTATACTGTGTGTAAACCTTCACTTTTATGGTCTTTATATCCAAGGGCAACATTTTACATCAGTAAGTCTTAAAACTTTGTTCTATAAAGTGCCATTATTCTGGTTTGCACTTTCATTGCAGACCACCCCATTTTCTTACATAGCAGTCATGTGGGAACATGACAAAGCCAGCAATACTAGCCCTTTAAGGGGGTACGTCATGTGTTCCTTATATAGTCAAATGTATTTTTCATTGTTAGTCATTGGTATACATTATTGTGTTTTACACTAAACAGTTGCAGAGTAGTTATTTTTCTGCTTTCATACACGGCAGCAGCTACTGTACATTTAGAGGAAGTTGCTGCCACTGAGGAAGTGATACTTGGGACTGCATTTATGCCCGTTTAGGCATTTGCGTGTGCACCCAATAAAACATTTGAGTGATAGAATATACTGTTCTCAGAAAAACTAATAGGGAACATTCTCTGAGTGCAGGTCACTGTGTAGACAAGGTCCAGTTTTATGTACACATGGTATTAGTCCCTTGCCATTGCTAGTACAGTCATGCCTTGGATTGAGAGCATAATTCGTTCCGGAAACATGCCTGTAATCCAAAACACTCTTATATCAAAATGAAATCCCCCAAAAAAATTTGTACAGAGATTTTTAATTTAAGCCGGACTACAGTACTTGTATTGCAAGACGTCGCTTGTATATCATTACAATAGAGTGCTCCAGTTCAGGTTTCCAGCCAGCCACAACCTCTTTCAGGATACTCCATTGTACAGAATGTTACAGGGTAGAGTGGTCCTGTTTAGCCAGCCATGACCTCTTTCAGGACACCCCCTTCCTCTTTTCATCCCTACCTCCCAGTCAGGCAGCATTTTGTGCCCATTGAGCATGCTCAGTCCTCATTGGGCTATTTTTGGGGTTGCCTTCCTCCCACTTCAGTTATTTTTCTAAAGACTTTTTTTTTTGGTAGGTCTGCAAACCTTGGGGGTCCCAATAGTCCACTACTACCTCCTTCTTATGCATGGATGGTGCCATTTAGGCTACAGAATGACCTGTGCTCAAGAGATCCTTCCCCTATTAGAATAGGCTATTCTCAGGAAAAAAACAACCACTCACAAGGCTTTACTGAGTGCACAAGCAAATGCCTGAAAGGGCATAAATGCAGTCCATTTTAAGGGAAGGACTGAGTTAGGTTTAACAAGTAAGTACCAAAATTTACAAGAGAATGAGGAAAAATCTACTTGGTATGTTTCTCTCAACCCTGCTTTTGGTAGCTGCTGTCCTTCTAGCTTACATGTGACTAGAATCAACTCCCACCCACAACTCCAACTTGCCCAACCAGTTTTTGGCATGGAAGAATGAGCAAATATCAGAACATACCTTTCTTGACAGCTCTCTTTTATACAAGACCAAGAAACTGTCACCATTCCCCCCCCTCAAGAGACAACTGAAGACAAAGACATTCAGCATATGGGGTTGGAAGTGAACTGCCTGTCACCCCACCTTCATTTTCTCAAGGCATGCAACTTGCCTACAGACTCTAATCTGTCCATAAGCAGTTAGTTTCCAATGTTTACGGGAATAAGATAGAACAAAATGACACTGAGAGTATTCTGTATTGCACACAATACTAATGTGTACAAGTGTTTAATGACAACCATTAAGAATAGGAAGTGAAGAGACAGAATATGACATGCATGTAATCACTCATTTGCTGCTCATAGAACTGCTGCCTATAGCAACATGACGTTAGTGACCTTATCCAATTCACACATTACATTTTTTTAAAAGTTTTCACCACACTTAAGATTTATTTTTTTTGTACATTTAACGTAAGGTATGAACAAGTACAGTCAAAATTGTGTTTGCAAGCATACGTATCAAACACACACGCTCATTAAGGTGAAAAGATTGGCTGTAGCTCTCTGTCAAATGCATTGTAAATATGTAAGGCAGCTCAGTATGGTTTCCTTATTGTCTTTGGTTAAAAAACAAGGGCATCAATATTTTGTTTACTTTACATGACGTGCCTGAAAGGGAATCTACATTTCTGCCAGACATAAACACATTTTGAAAATATATCTGCTAACGTTCTCTCAGCGTTATTTGGAAAGCTTTGTGTTAAGAACAGACCATAAAAGATCTTCACACACTATTAAGTGTAACATTACTCTGCCAGGCTTGTATCCAATAATGGTGCCATTCTGCTAGGGCAGGGGTGCGCAACCTTGTTTGGTCCGTGGGTACATTTGGCAATGTAATGAACTGTCCAGGGCACCACCACAAAATGACCAGGGATGGGGACTCGGACTCGAGGACTCGACTCGTGAGTCGGACTGAGTCCCCCCTCTGACTCGACTCGGACTCGAGTCCCAATATTTTTAATGGGACTCGAGACTCGACTCGGGACTCGAGACCAAGGACTCGTCAACATCCCTGGGCTGTTGACGAGTCTTCTGGCTGTGCCAGAAGGAGCGCGATCACCAGTGAAGAGCGCATGGAAGCGAGGCGTGCCGCTGCTCGGCCACTATGGACAGCTACCAGGAGTGCAGCCCCAACGATGTGTTGAGATTTATTTTGATTGATGTGTTGTTGTGGGGGGTTTGGGTTAGGGTCAGACATTTTGTGTTTGGCTGCCTCTGCCTGCCTGTTTGGGGTTCCCAGCCTCCTCTGCCTGCCTGGTCTCTTCTTGACCTGTTCAACAGTTGAATTGTCCAAGACAAAGGCCTCTGCCTGCCTGCTTTGGGGTTCCCAGCCTCCTCTGCCTGCCTGGTCTCTTCTTGACCTGTTCAACAGTTGAATTGTCCAAGACAAAGGCCTCTGCCTGCCTGCTTTGGGGTTCCCTGCCTCCTCTGCCTGCCTGGTTATTTTGGGTTTGTCTGCCTGGTCTGTTCTTGCCAAAATCAGTTGCAGAGTTTTGAAATAAAAAGGCACACGTGCCTAGAATTTATTTAAGCCACACATCTGAAGTAGCCTTATTTTGTTGGGGGGAAACCCCATTGATTTTAATAGGGACTCGTGGAGTCAGTTTTGGGAGTGACTCAGGACTCGTGACTCGTGAGTCACCATTTTGGACCAAGGACTCAGACTCGGACTCGAGACTCAGGTCCAAAGACTCGTGACTCGACTCGTGACTCGAGACCAAGGACTCTTCAACATCCCTGAAAATGACTGCCATGAGAGGCATGGCAAAGGACAAGCAACCTACCCAAAAGAAGGAAGAGGTGGGGTCTAAGCCCAACACTAAACAACTCCTTGAACCCATCCATAGTTATCAACACCAGCAGAAACCTATTTCACAGCAATCCCACCTGACGGCATTTTTTTTTTAAAAAGTGTTATTTTTAAGTAAGAGGGGTAGTGCACCTAGGTGGGAGACAAGGAAGGTGTCCAGGTGTGCATTGGTGCCCACGGGCACCACTTTGCCTACCCTTATGCTAGGGGAAAGCTCCTATAGCTTGCAGAAAACCCATTTTCATCCTTGTGCAAGTGTCAAATCCAATACTTTGATACCACTTGCCTAAGCTGTTGCCCAACTCATCACTGATCAGGCTAGGTGTGGCTGTGCAAGTGCTAGCTGAGCACCATTTCTTGCACATTTTCTGTTAGCATAACGTTGGATACAGCCCATGGAATCCTGCCTTTAAATGCTGAAACCCTACATTCACGTTTGAGTGAAGTGTTTAAATTATAATTCAGAGCAATTTAGGGAATGCCTCGATTGCAGCTTTCATAAGAATACAGAATTATCTTCCTGTGTCAGCCTTCCTCAACCTGCTGCTCTCCCGATGAGTTGGCTACAGCTCCCACCACCCCTGACCATTGGCTATGCTGACTGGGGCTGATGGGAATTGTGGTCCAAAACATCTGGAGTGCACCAGGTTGGAGAAGACCCTTCTATTTCATACTGAAGTCCATCTAGTCCACCAGTTTGTTTCAAACAGCAGCCAGCTGCTTTTTGGTCCCAGCTTGGTGCTGTAGCAAACAACTACAGTCATGCCTTGGATTGAGAGCATAATTCGTTCCGGAAACGTGCTATCCAAAACACTCTTATATCAAAACGAAATCCCCCCAAAAAAATTTGTACAGATATTTTTAATTTAAGCCGTACTACAGTACTTGTATTGCAAGACGTCGCTTGTATATCGAAAAAAATTAAATATTTTAAAATGTGCTTGTCTTGCAAAACACTCTCAAACCAAGTTACTTGCAATCCAAGGTAGTACTGTATAAGCACCATGGAACCAGGAGTTGCTTCCTTCTAGGACATTCCCTTGCTACCAGTAAAAGAGCCGGGCCCTGGAAACACAGAAGGCACCAATTCCCCAGTCATCTATGCCACTATGAAACATGAGAAAGGGACTAGAGAGGAATGACGCAACAGTCCAGGTGGACTGTGAGGATGAGATATGCTGCATACATTGCACCTGACCCCCAAAATAAATCACGTTGTGGACATGCCCTTAGAATGTATCCAATCTATTTAGAACACATGCTGCAGGGATAGATTCTGCATATAGTACAATCTATTATCCCATAATTATGGCAGGAGGGCCAACGGCTAGAGAGAGATCAGGCTTCCTACAGTCACTGGCAAGATCAGGATAGAACACATGGTCGCTCAAGCATGTGCAGACTCACCCAGGGCATGAACTTGGGCTGACAAAGATTGCGAAGAAAATTAGCAAGTCTTGCTAACTGAGCAATGTGCGTAAGGATTAAAAGGAGACAAAGTAGAAGGCTCCAAACAACAGAACACAACCTGAGAACCACTAAATTTACACAGAAAAGAAAAGACTGCAATATGGGACTGCTTAAGAGGTTATGAGCAAACAGTTCCACAAAGGTCACTGTGAGTACAGTTAGTTTGCATTTTTCCCACTGCACGCAATTGACATAAATCTGAACAGCAATTATGTGAATGCTGTGGATATTAACTGGCGGGCTGATGAACAATGTAATCGTATCCTTGAAATGTTAACCTTAAATGTGAAGCAAGAATTAAGAGCCACAATTGAAAGTGAACTTTAAACACCAAACACTGCTTTGAGAGTAAACTGGCAAGTGAAGCAACCTGGCTTTGGGCTGGGACTCTGGACTAGATGCACTTTGTTTTCTATTAAATAATAAAAAAAAAGAATTAGAAAGACCAGTGGGCACTTGGGCATCTTTATACTAGCATGCTCAGCTTTCATCAGAAACCGCCACCAGGCCTGCAAGTTTATCTCCACAACCTTGAGAGCTACGAAGCGACATTCTTTGGATTCTGATGAGTAGTGCCTGAGCACAACACAAAACTGCCTTGGGGCCACTCACATGCTCTGTGTTGCACTAATTCAGACACCAAACACATATTATTTATACTTCATACTTTGTGCCTTTTCCATTTCTGCTTTCTTTAAAACTGCTTTAGGAGGCAAACAACAGAACACACTTGCAGAGAGTCAAAATATAGATGTGAATAGAAGCAAATGGGGAGGGGGGTGGAACAATTTTGAAAAGGACGCATTTATAAGACTTGGGGCACAGCCTAACGGGGCAAGTAGAAAGTTGTAGTGGGATGATGGAAGACTAATCCATGGATGCCATGTGATCATGTGGCATGGCACCCATCTCCCATTTTCTACGTGCAAGTAGTTTTTCTCCACCCTTCAAATCAAACACTGTATAGAAAGTTCCCTTCTACCAGGTCAGGCAGTGTGTCTATCAAGCACAGTATTGTCTCTACACCAGGGCTCTCCAACCTTGGGTCCCCAGATGTTGCTGGCCTACAGCTCCCAGCATACCCAGCCAGCATGGCAAATGGCAAGGGATTCTGGGAGCTGTAGTCCAGCAACATCTGGGGACTCAAGGTTGGAGAGCCCTGCTCTACACTGACTAACAGCAGCTCCCCGGGGTCTCTTTCTCATCACCTGCTTCCTGATTCTTTTTAACTGGAGGCACCAGGGACTAAATTTGGGACCTTCTGCATGTGGCTCTAACCCTGAGCCATGATCCCCCCCACATGCAATCTTAAGTGGTGCAATCCCAGCAGATGGCTAAACCTCATGGATTCTTCTACATGGAAAAGTCAGTCCATAAGCAACATCCTCTGTGAGCAGGTATGACTGTGCTTGTATTTAATACAGGGGTCCCCAACATGGCACCCACGGGCACCCAGAAAAAATCTTTAACTTATTAATTATTATTTTTATTTCTTCCATTTTTTAATATATACATCCATGGATTTGTATTAAATGCATACATCTTTCTAGCAATTATACATAGGCTTCAACAAATAACCTGCTACCAAAAAGAGGACATGCCAAAACATATGTTTAAAAGGAGTACTAGCTGTATTGCACTGCAAGCAATTGGCCAAATTAGACAATCCCTTATTAAAGAGATGTTGTGGTGTCCAATAGACTTGAAACAAAAAATTCTGCTGACTAAGACACAACCTAAGATCCACAGATGTGGCAGGTAGATGTCAAACCAGCGATCCACTGATTAGACATTTGTGGTGGTGCCCACAGCAGCTTCTCAAATTCCCAAATGTGCCCACAGGTCCAAAAACATTGGGGAGCCCTAATTTAATAGAACTTCTCATCACCCACACAACCTCTCACACTTTTACTATAGTTTTGTTAGTCTACTATGAAAGTGGCTGCTTATGTTGTAATGTATTCTGTCTGACTATTTTTATTTATGTCTTTTTTTATACCACCCTGAAATCCAACTGGATGAAGGGCAGTTTAGATTTTTAAAAAAGAAAAATAACAAAATACAATGAAGAAAATAACTTGCACCCACCCTTGGGAATAGGGCTGCTTCCCGAATGCCTTGGTATGTGGTGCTAGATGCGTGTGTGTGCATTTCTTCCACTGCATCACCTCCATGCCTCCCAAACGTCTGGCTCAGAACTCCTACATTGCATAGGGCAGCCTTCCCCAACCTGGTGCCCTCCAGATGTTTTAGACAAACTCCCAGCATTCCTGACCATTGGCTATGCTGCCTGGGGCTGCTGGGAATTGAAGTACAAAACCGCTGGAAGGCACCAGATTGGGGAAGGCTAGCATAGGGACTTTCCTTCAGTGTCAAAGCAGCAGGCTCAATGGCTACTGCTAAGGCCAGCTCTGTGCAGAATGAGGCTGTTAAATCAGCAGCGCTCCAAACGATCAAATACAAACAAAGACAATCCGGAGATGCAGGGAGAAAGTGGAGTGAATCTGGCCAATTAAGGGAGAGAAGGCAATATTCCTACTTCCTTCAGTGCAAATACAAGTCTTGGGGGCCCTCCTTCAGGATGCAACCTGAAACAAATCTCTGGAATGAAATGCCATATACCCAAAAGGCCAGTTGCTTAATACATCCTGAGAAAAAGGATGCACAAGGTGTGTGTGTGTGTGTGTGTGTGTGTGTGTGTGTGTGTAAACAGGTACCTAAAGGGAGATGAGAGAGAAAAACAGCTAAGGTGCAATGTGATTGAAGAGTCCACAGTCCAGAATCTGCAGGACAGTACGTTGAAGGACATCCTGTTATGAGGAAATGGATTTTTTAGGATTAAGATACCTATCAATTGCCTTTGACAGATCAAGGAAGAGACAAGTCAGAGTCAAGGATGATGACAAAGAGGAAGAAGCGAGGAGTAATTCAAAAGAAACCCAGGGGCAGAATCTACAGGGAAGCCCTGCAAGCCTTACTGAAATGAATGGGAGCAGCACAAGGGCACATGAATGTTCTTGCATGACTCACTCCCATTCACAGATGGGACTTGTGCACGAAAACTTCCTGGTGGACTGTGCCCTACCACTGCTTTTTCATCAAGGCTGAAAAGACCAGCAGTCACTTCAGGAAGATAAGACCCTATCAGTGAGATTCTGTCCAAACCTGTTATCCACTATGAGGATTAGGCAGAGATTTTAAAAAAGGGGGGCAGGTGTCAGAAAATGTACCATATATGAAAGACTGGTACTTTTTCTCTCCTTAAAAAGGACATGATCTTATGGCAGAATTGAGAAAACATATGCCTAATGCTCAGGTACATATTTTTTTTTAAAAAAAAAAAAGATCTCTTAAACAGAGGTAGTGTAAGCGGTCGGCCCACTAGGGCTGGAGCCCCAAATTTCTGGGAGGCCCTCTGCCCCACCACCCTGCTGTCCATGGGCACTTGCTGAAATAAAGGTACAGGGGCCTTGATAATCTCTCTTGCATCTCATCCCCCTGGAATAGCTAGCTCTTTGCCCACACAACTCTATGAAATCTATGTGCTTCCTCTCCTGCTGCCCCATCCCTTGAATCTTTCTGCCTGAGCTTTTTCCCCCTGAGATCTAATGCCCTCCTCCCCCCTGTCCCTACAACCCTTTTTAAAATTGGGGTGGTCCTTAGGAAACAGTGTCCTTTACAGACTTTAGAGTATATGTAAATTAGCATATCCAAATTTGGGGTGTGTGTGTTTGTTTGTTTGGTCCTGTGGGCCTGAGCCCCAATCTTTTTGGCACCTAGCACCACCCCTGCTCTTAAATGTGACATCATGCCTACTGCTTGAGTCTGCAGACTCACAGAATCAGAGTTGGAGGGGAGTCTTGCAGGTGGTTTAGTCGAGCCCCTTGCTCCGAGCAGGAAATCCAAACCAGGAGCATCCCTAAGTCAGATGGCTTGTCTAGCTTCTGCTTGAAAACCTCCAGCGAGAGAGATCTCCCCCTCACCCCAGGTAATTGGCTCCACTGGTTTACGTGAGGAGCATGAGAAATCCCACTCTTTTCCCACTTTGCACTTCTTCGGTCATCTTTTTAAATATTATTAGTTTGGAGAATTTTTTTTAAATGGGAAAAAAGAAAACTATGCAATACTAGAGGGAAAGGGACTAGCTGCACCCATCTAGTTAGGCTGCAGGTAAAATAATAATAATAATAATAATAATAATAATAATAATAATAATAATAATAATAATAATATGATGTGGTAGAATGATAGGTGTGGTGTTGCCAGAGGCACACAATGTCACATGTTTCACCCTGGTGGAGCGCTAGCAATCCCCAGAAGGCCTTCACTTTGCAACCTACATTGTTAATAGAATGTTAATGCCTTCTCTCTAGTGTCCTGCTAATATGCAAGCATGACAAAACTGATATTCAGGCTATCGTGCTTGAAACACAGTACTGCATTTCAGGATAACTCTAGGAGATACAACTAAGAGGATGCAATAGGGGCAACCTGCCCTGAACATAATTTGGTGCAAAATGGACAAAGTTAATCAAACGTACTGAGTTTGATATACTGTTAAAATTATTTCATGTTTTCTTGCTGTGAAGCTTAGTGAGACCATAGCATCTTTTTATTGGCCCTTCACCTTCAGCCTAACACAGCAAAGCACATTCAGGCACCAGGTCTGTGGCTCACGCTGGCTCAGCTTGTCTGAGCGTGGAAAGCTAAGCAGGGTCAGGCCCCTGTACCAGGGTCAGGTCAGGTTATTACTTGGATGGGAGACCACTCCTCTGGTTTCCTGCATTGAGCAGGGGGTTGGACTCGATGGCCTTGTAGGCCCCTTCCAACTCTATGACCCTATGTGAGCCACTGAATACTGCTGGTGGTGGAGGTGAAGATCAGCGGCAGACCATGGGGTGTGTGTGTGTGTGTGTTCGTTCAACAGCTTCCAAACAGAAGTAGTCTGCCTGAACTGGAACAATTTCACATTGCAGCAACATCCTTGAACAGTCAACAAATGGTTCCTAGCATGGAAAGGTGTAGCCTGCCTTGAGAATAAACACAGATAGCTATGGCACTGCAGAAATGCTTTGCCTATTATTATTTCTGCATTTTAGGGGTGTGACCAGAAACAAATATTTATCGGTACACCCCACCTCTAAACAAAATGCCAGATCCTCAGCACTGGGCAGTCTTTGACATAAAACCAAAGCTTTTCACCCTGCTTCCCCACCACAGCTCAAGTCCTTTCGATACTCAGTCACTGTTGTCATCAGCATGGCTCGTGCCAGGATGATCCCACTGAGAACATGCAGGAGTTTAAACAAAACAAAACAAAACAAAGCTTCTAAGAGAGAATCAAGTACCAAATGTAAGACTTCACCCATTCTCACCAGTCAGGTGAATTCTTCTGAAAATCAGAAGCAGAACTCCCAACTGGAGACCAAAACACGGACTGCTAGATTTGTTTGTTATTCTTCAATAGAAGACCTAATTATTCTGTTTATCAGAAAAGAGGAGATGTTAACCATAACTATAAAGAAATGGCAGCACCCTTGTGATAGACCAGAAAGATGGGGAAATAGATATAGCCAACTAAATGGGGTATGGAAGCACCCAGTGTGATACAGCTCTTGAAGCTTATGTGAGTGGAAACTTGATCAGGGAGGCAAATGTAAGCTGCATTTAACTATATAAAAGAAGGATGTGACATGAAAGTATATGACAGAAGCATGGGAGTGCTCCTTGATCCTGTCTTCAGGTGGCAGCGGTGACAAGGAGTGTGTTTGCAGAATTATACCTGGTGCGCCAGCTGCAACCCTTCCTGAATCAGTCTGAATTGGCAACAGTTATCCATACATCACTTTAGACTACTGCAATGCACTCTACATGGGGCTACCCCTGAAGAGCGTCTGGAAGCTTCAATTGGTGCAAAATGCAGCTACTCACCAAGGCACGGTATCAGGACCATATTGCACCTGTCTTGAAAGACCTGCACTGGTTGCCAGTTGCTTTCCAGGCTCAATTCAAGGTGTTGGTTTTAACCTTTGAAGTCCTAAATGGCTTAGGACATGGCTACCTAAGGGATTGCCTGCCCCACCGTGAAGCTGCCCAGATATTAAGATCTGCAGGGGAGGCCCTTTTAAGGCTCATTTGTCAGGCACCTGTGAAAGGGCTTTCTTCTGTGTGGCCCCCAAACTGTGGAATGTGCTCCTTCAAGAACTGATTAGCCCCCACTGTCTTGGCCTTTAGAAAGGGTGCAAAGATGTATCTGTTCAATTTAACCTTTTAAAATGTGGGGTTTTAATGTTTTTTTTAATTGTTTTTAATTTTCTTGTTTTACGGTTTCATTGTTTTAAATTGTTGTGCACCATGCCTTGATGGCTCTTAAGCAGATATGGTGGTATATAAATGTTAATAAATAATACAATCCTAAAAAGACATTCTTGCCTTCCCATTGTTAGCAGCCAAATCAGTTCAGGTTCAGAAAAATCAACCCCACCCCTGTGACTGCCCGAGACACGGTTTTTGGAGAATACATCTACAATACGTATGCAAAAGAGTTCAAAACTGGGATCTGAGCTGCTGAACAAGGAGTGCAGTGAGCATGCTATGGAACACCCCCCCCCCCTTAGGAAATGCAATCCCAAGAGCTTCTTGGAAAGGAAGCCAAGGCATGTTAACACGTGTGGTGCAAGACGTGCCCTTACCGATATGACTCAAACGTGGTAGCTTAACGTTTCAGCCTGAAGAGCCCCACCTTTGCTTGATTCAGGATATGATCACTGTTTTTCTCAAGGGGATGGGATGCCTTCTGGCGCTGGCGTTTGATCAGAGAAGGGAAAATGCAAACCTGCACACAGAAGTTCATTTTTGCTTTTGCCAACGGTGCATTCTGCACCTCATGAGAATTCTACAGCCAGATACTCTGTATTACAACAGGAATAGTAGGCAATCACTCCTGAACGGAAGGGAGTAAGATTGTCTTCCAGGATAAAATTACACAAAGAAAATTATAAAAAGAGGAAATTCTAAAAAATTGCGTAGACTCTAGCTACGAACAACAGGAATAGTTCATAGGGGCAGGAATAGTTCATAGGGGGTTTCCTGAAGGCAGACAGAGGGAGGGGGGCATATGGATTTCCCTGGGGAAGGCATTCCGGAAATATGGGAGATGATAGAGAAGGCCCTGTTCCTTGCAACCAGTCACCAACCTAACTCTTTCACCAGTGGACCAGAGCGCAGGGCTTTGGATGATGATCCTAAAGCTCAGGCAGGTCCATATTGGCAGAGGGCAACCTTCATATAGCCTGGTCCTAAACAGTTTAGGACTTTAAAGGTCAGTACCAGCACCTTAAATTGCAACAGCAGCAACACAATTTGCTTCTTGAACAAACAATACAGCAAGAGCCCTGTTATATGGCTTTAGAAAATACTAGGCAAATTCATGGAGGACAGGTCCATCAACCATTAGGAACCAAGGAAAGCTCAACAGAAAAACCTGTGTGCAGGGACAGCACACCAGACAATACCAGACAACTGGGTAAACAGGAGGATGGCTTCCACCTTTCATGCCTTGCCTGTAGGCATCCAACTGGCCATTGCTGGAAACAAGATGCTGGACTCAATGGACGCTTAGCCTGATTCAGTGGAGCTTGCTTATGCTCTTATGAGGAAGCTGTCAGCCTTTTTGCATCTTTGGAAATGTGAGAATCTCATCAGAATCTGTAGGCACCACTGATGTGCAGACATAGCTGAACACATGCCAGCAGAGTGCACAAAAAGTCTCCAATGTCTGGGAGGGGGTCGCCAAGTTGTGTTTTCTTCATTAAGTCATGTTCCTCTGGAGGAGATAGACTCCTCCTGCCCCTCGTTGACCCATCTCTCTCTTTCTCGCATTTCGCCATTACACCTCTCTATTGGTGAAATTCCAAAGAATTAAGTACCCAGTTTAAAATAAAAAATATTCAGGATTGAGAGTTTTGCTATCGGAAGGTAGAGAAATGAAATAAAAGGGATGCTAATGCAAATAAAACATCTAGTACATACATTTTAATTTGCACTGTATGCTCAGGGAAGGGAATTGTTACGTCTCCGTGGCACAGCATTTATTGGCTTTTTAGCATAGAAAACCACCATCCTGGGGGAAAGTGGCACACTAAAATGCTGGCAAAATATTCACCCATCTTTCTTTCTGTAAAATTGTGCTTTCAAAGCTCCCATTTGAACAGCTGCCGGAGGACACAACATTAATATAAACCACCCAGTGGCTTAAGTATCAGTTTAAAAGATTCCTATCTCATTTTGTATTGCTCATTGCACCTAGGACCAAACTTCACTGAACAGCCACCGCCAAGGGTGGGGTGGAGGGGACAAGGGGCATGATTTGGATTAGGGCAGTGATGCTGGAAGGGGGGAGGGGAAGTTAAGAGAGCCAGTGTGACGTAGGGGTGAGAGTGTTGGACTGGGACTCGGGAGATCCGGGTTCTAGTCCCCGCTCGGCCATGAAACTCACTGGGTGACTTTGGGCCAGTCACTGACTCTCAGCCTGACCTACCTCACAGGGTTGTTGTGAGGATCAAATGGAGAGGAGGAGGAGGATTATGTAAGCCGCCTTGGGTTCCTTGCAGGAAAAAAAAGGCGGGGTATAAATGTAATAAATAAATAAATAAATAAATAAATAATTCTTTCCTCCTGCTGCATTTTCCTGGTTTAAATCCCAAAGGGAGGGGGGAAGCAATAGTCACCTCTACTGTACAAATGCAAATCACCCCTCTTCCTGCTTTTACAAAGCAGCTGCAGCAGCAGCAGCAACAAATACAAGACTATCAGAAGAGCTAATCATGCATCTCCCACATCACACCTACCGTAGTTTGGCCCAAAGATGAAGCATTCCTGAGCCATCTTCATTCTCTTCACAGCCCTTGCCAATTCCCTTTTGTGCAGCCTGATCCTATACCAGGCCACTTGGAAGCCAAATCCTACCGTGTTCAAGTCTTATACCCCTCCCAATTTCTGAAGAAATGTTTGTAGGTTGAGGCTTATATTTTAATCAGTAACATATTTTAGGTACTGCAGAACAAATTATGTAAACAGATGCAAGCCACAAATCAAGCGCAAATTAGCGGTGTTTCCTGAGGGGCAGTTTTTTGCTACCATCTATCGTACCAGTTGGTGGCCCAGTACGAAACACAGAAACAAAATATGGTTAAAAGTTTTTAAAGATCTAGCTCATCTGTGTGAGCAAAACAATGCTTAAAGTAGGTTAAAGAATTATTATTCTTGCACTAAGTAAACTTGCAGACACAAGGGAATGAAGGATTCCCATCCAAGCTAAGCAGGGTCAAGCCTGGTTATTACTTGGATGGGAGACCCCTCCTCTAGTTTCCTGCATTGAGCAGGGGGTTGGACTCGATGGCCTTGTAGGCCCCTTCCAACTCTATCTATGAATCTATGAAACCTATAGCATGTCCTCTTCTCCAGATTGCCCTGTAAGGGAATCACACAGGAGCTTCCTTAATTGTTTTAATTCTAGACTCATTAAGCAACAATCACAGCTTTTGGCCAAAGTATAGGATACTAGCTGAGTATGAGCTACCCACACCCCTCCATTCAGCATATACACATGAGTTTATTTAGGAAATGATGTGCCCTAATCCATCCATCAAACCTCTATGCAGATGCCTGGTCCTCCACTTGTAATTAAGCTGCCACGTGGGTTACTTGGAAGCATATTGCTTCCACTCTCTCTAAAGAAGAATCAAATTAATAAGATCCAACCTCTTAAGTGTGTGGTTTCTTAAAGAACTAGATCATTTTCTTTCTGTGCTACTAGCAGCACTGCCACTAAAGGAATGAAGTGCTCAAGGTATCAGAACTATTTCTTAAAAAGACAAGTGCAGTGGTAACTGTATTCAGAGGCATTTTGGATAATGTGGCCCAACGTGAGTCAAAGCAAATACATAAAGCCATACAGTTAAAACATTTATATTTATGCTTATAGATAAATTTATATTTGAGGATGAAATGCTCTTATAGTATGTTCTTTTTCCTTCCACCTTCTTAAATTCAACAGCATTATCTGGAACATGTTACAACCTTCAAAGCAGAGCAGCAAACTGACTGGGCACCCCATTGTGGGGAGGTGGACTTTCCACTTAAAAATTTTTTTAAAAAATCCCACTGGACATGATCCACATTCTCGCTAACAGCAATTCTCAAATGGCAAAATGGGAAGCCCCGTTTTGTCTTTGGGGGAGATTGCCAGGTTCTCTACCAATGGATACAGTTGTACAGAGGGTGGTTCTATTTTGGACCCAGAGGTAAGAACCAACAGATGGGTCCTGAAGAACTAATAGGTGCCTCCCCAATAAAATACTTGTAAAATTAAGAGTCAGGCCCCAATCTATGGCATCAAACAGATGTCCATGAGTATGGTACCAAACATCCAAAAAGTTGCTCCGACAACGGGACCTACTAAAGCAACCTATCATGCTTTGCAAGGTGCCGCTGTCAGGAGGCTGACTACATATGCCAAAAAAGGATCCTGAATTACAACCCTGAAATCAAATAGTACATGCGGTAAACAGTCTCCCAAACACACACACGCACGCTTGCCAATCTTTTTCCACACTGGCTCTCACCTGTGCATGTTTCCATTGGTGGTGAAGGACTGATCGCATACCGAACATTTATAAGGCCTTTCACCAGAATGTACCAGCATGTGGCGATCCAGGGAGCTTGCGGAGCTCAAAGACTTTCCACAGATGCTGCAGGAATGGTCTGTCCCTCCAGTGTCAGTGTTATGCTAAGGAAAGCAACAGATTTTTCGTTTTGAGTTCCTCCTGTGCAGCATCAAGGACATGCCAGTCAACTGCAATCATCATCATCACCATCATTTAAAATTAAATTAGCATGGAATACCTGTGTTTAGTTATACAAACTCTTTTAGTTCTCCAGTTGTGGTTCAGCCTAACAATAAAGAATATTGCAGGAAAGCTCAAGCAGCAGCATATAAACAAAAAGGCGAAGACTGCAGTGGTGGGCACACACCAAACACCTGAAAGGCCAGAATAGTGAGAACGACTATTCTCACTTGCCTGAAGTGTAACATACGGAGTATTAAATGTTGCATGAAGCCTTCAGAAAAATGTTAAACTGAGAGGACAACCGGAAGCGAAATGGGGACACCCCGTAACACGTTCTTTATTCTGGATGCACCGCAAAAAGAACATTATGGAGCATCTAGTCCGGGGTGGGCAACAAGCTGCAAATGCCCCCCCTTGACCTTTTCTGCAGCCCCTAGGAAGTCTCCTGGGAGTGTCCATTTTGCTTGAAAAGAAGGTGCATGTTCCCTGCACTCCTTCTTAATAATAATAATAATAAATAAATAAATATTATTATTATTATTTATTTATTTATTTATTTATTTATTTATTTATTTCTTGCCCGCCTCTCCACTCAGATCGAGGCGGGGAACAACCAAACATCAAATACATAAGTAGTTAAAAAAATTAAATTAAAATTGCCATTTTTTTGCTGCTGCCACGCCTTTGAATTTCAGCGCCCAATCAGTGGAGCAGCGGCAGAGGGCAGGGTTGTGGTCCCATGATCCCTGGAAGTTGCCTACCCCTGTTCTAGACCAACCACCCAAGGACAGTGGGACAATTCACATTTAGCCATGGGGCCATCTACACAAGGGCCTTGGGAGCGCACAGGGTCAGGAGGCACAGTCTGTGAGAACGCCTTTGGGAGAGGCCCTCGTATGCCTGACCACCAAGACTTATACAAGTTGCAGGTGCGACACAGTCCGCAGGACCAATTGTGCACAATAAACCTTTTTCCAATAACCCGAGTTGGTCCTCGTTGTCCTTATCTGAGTTAATAGGTGACCACTTCACAGGTGCCCCAAACATTATTTTTTTATATGGGCTGACACAGTCACACAAGTTACAGCAGATGCACATACAGCCGCCATGTGGACCCACCAGTTCTCAGTAGCAGTGCCTCAGAGTGTGTGGCTCAGCAGTGGCCACCACATGCTCCTGAGGAGTTGCCTTGGAGGTCACAAGCTAAGTACGATTGCCTAAAGGCTTAAACCACAGAACAAGGGGTTCCCATCTAGTCTTCCTCTTTAAAATAAACACCAAAAAAACCTCACCAGGCAATGCAGTTCTATAACGCTTCCAAGAAATCTATTCTGTTGTTCAACTGGTAGGAACAGCTCCCCAGTAAGCCAAGTGAAATCTGCTTTCTTCCCATGCTCAAGCTATTATTGCTTATCCTTCACTCTGTTAAGTGAATGTTCATTTACCCTCTTCTCTATGGCGGTGTTTGAGATGATTTTAAAAGTACTGTCATGAAAACTGCTATGAGCTCCCACCTCAAGCTTAATCTTCTTTCTTCCTAAACTAGACATTCCTCAATTTCTACTTGTGTATCACACATTCCTGTAATTCCGAAATCACTTGACCTGTGTCTCACTGTTCCTTCTTCTTCCTGCCCCTTAAAAATGCTGCTTTGTTCGGAACAGGGACAGTGCGTAGCAGTGGCAGGATGACTGAGTATCACCCATGTTCATCCACTTTAATTTGCATGGGACCTGAAGGATTTGAATTGCCCCATGCCATAACCTTCACCAAAGCGTTGTCCACTGCAAAGGTGGAGAGAATTTTGGGTACTTTGACTTTTGGGGTGGGGTGGGGTGGGGCAGGATACTTATGATTATGAGTACTTCCCTCCTTTTTTACCATTTAAAAAAGCCAAGTCACATTTTGGCTGCGACAGGCTGCTGTGGGCTTTGAAAATCTAGCTGCAAATCCCACTGGGAACCATGCAACATGATGAAACAATGTAGTTCCTTGGGGCATTCCCGCAGGAAAAAGATGGCTGACCCCATCCCCACCCCAAAAGTCTATGCACTCCCAAACATGAAAGAAAGATTTGCGCGCGCACAGCCCAACCCTCCAATAAACAGTGAAACAAATTCTTGGCCAAGCCCTAGATGACACTGGAGCAGCTTTCTAAAGCCTCCAATTATTTGACAACACTATAGAAATGGGGGGAGGGAACTTAAAACAGTGGTAGAAAACTGCAAGGACCAGCAAGGATAGAGAATGTGAAAGAAACAGCACAATCTGCAGCATCTCTATGGTGGGGGGGTGGGGCATAAGGCTACCCAATCTACTGTATTAGAAAGATGGTGACTGATTTCCAGAGCAGGAAGACACCATCCATGTGAAGTTTAAAAATTAGCAGTTTACCTGACGAATATGCATAGTCAGCTGATGTTGAGTAGTGCAAATCTTTTCACACAGAGGGCAGATATAGGAAGACTTGTCATCTTTTGTTTCCTGTTTTTTTAAAAAAATGTAAAAATGCATTTTAAACATTAAAATCCAAACAATTGGTAGTAGTACACATTTTTAAAAGCAAATCTCTTACCATATGTTTTGGCAATGCCCAATGGCTGCCTCTTTGGGGAGGAGGTAATAATACGGATAAACTTTGTGACGAAAAGCTCTTTAAATATTTACTGATGTGCATGTTCTTATCTACTGGCTTCTTGGAACTTAATGCAAGTTCAACATAAATGGATCTTCTAAGCCAGTGTTCTCCAACCTTGGGTCCCCAGATGTTTTTCGCCTACAACTCCCAGCATGCCCCAGCCAGCTACGCCCTTTTGACAGCTAAAAGGCTAATATTACCACATTGGAAGGACAAACAGCCACCTTCGATAACACAATGGGTTGAAGACTGAACAACACTTTCAATTTCTGAACGGGTAGTCTTTAGGCATAATCTACAAATGGATAAATACATGGGTATTTGGTCTGCCTTTGTTGAAGCCTATGTGTAACTATGCCTACGGATAGTAGTATATCTCGCTTTATATAAAATATACTGGGGTATACATTGCATATGTATCTATCGTAACTGAGCTTTTCAAATCTCATGTAAGAAAACTGTAATACTCTATCTTATTTTATTTTTATGTTTTTTTATTTAGTTTTAGTTTTGATTTATTGAAACCCACAATAAAAAATGAATGGGGGCGGGATGCAAATCAAAATTTGTAGAGATGTAAGATTTTACTGCCTTGACATTCATGCAAAAAGCATACACACAGCATAACAGAAATTATTCTAAACAAGGCAAATTCTAGCCCAGTAGCCTGTTTCTCACAGTAGCCAACCAGTTGCCCCAATGGGAAGCCCACAAGTAAGACGTGACTGCAACAGCACCTTCCACTCATGTTCCCCAGCAACTAGTATAGACCAGCATACTGCCCCTGATATTGGAGGTAATATACAGTCATCATGATTAATAGGTGTTGATAGCTTTATCCTCCATGAACTTGTCCAATTCCATTTTAAAGCCATCCAAGTTGGTAGCCATTGCTACATCTTGTGGTGGTGAATTCTATACTTTAACTCTGCTGTGTGAAAAAGTACTTCCTTTTATCTGTCCTGAATCTGCCACCCCTTGACATCATTGGTTGACCCTGGGTATTATGGGAGAGAGAGAAACTTCTCCACACCATACACAATGCTCTTTCTTAAGATTTTATTGGTTGGTACCTGATCATGTAACATACTGGACCTCAGTTTTCTCATCAATAAAAACAAGAACTGCAACAAACTAAATACATCACAGGGATTGTAAGGATGAATGAGATATGGCAGTGGCTTTCATGTTACATCTGTGCATGGAACACATTGATTTTCACATCAGTTTGTCTGCTGAAAACCCCCAGCATATTGCAGAGGATTGTGAGGGCCTTCAGGAGAGAAATTCAGCACATATGGGGTGCCACAGACACCACACACACACACACACACACACACACACACACACACGGTGTGGTCTTAGAATGCAGCCAACACCCTCTGCAACTGTGTACTGCAGGGAAAGGTCAGTAATGGGAAACAAGCTTTCTCTCAGAGAAGCTGTGCATCATTCCTGATCCTCCAGTAACCGTCAGAAGAATCCCAATTGAAAAACTACACAGAGAAAGGAAATACTGTGCACTCTAAACATTAGGGACAGGGGGGCAAGCTATAAAGATGAAAAGAATTCCCTTAGCTAGTTGAAAAGTTGGCCACTTTGCAACTTCCTCAACTGCAACTGGACCAGGATGTGTGCGCTCAGAGCACTCTTTCAAATAACATTAAAACATTACCCATTTAACGTATACTAATGAGAATAAGTAATCATTTTGCCCCACCCCCCCAAGTAAGCATAGGCTTTGCATCACATCTGCATGACAACAAAGCAGCAAGGTTCTACTTCCTGAGTTACACCCACTTGAGAATCAAGCTCACTTCCTGGGGCATCCCACATTTCTCCTTGGAAGCAAATCCAGACTCAAAAAGTGCAAGGAAAGCTTAACCAAACTCATGCCCTTTTGGGGAGGTGGGAAGAGGAGGAGGAAAGAGGTAGGGAAGGTAATGACTGGTGCAAAAGTGGTTCCAGTATTCAAACAAACAAGCACACCCACACACCTCAAAATGGTTTGACATTCAGTTTCACAAGTCTGTTTCAGGCTCTGTCCAAAAACTAAGCACTTTACTTAAGTGTTGCAAGACTGACCCGTTTGGGCTGGCTCCTGGGTCATAAGATATACAGCCTGATCCTGCCTTATTTACTAAGAAACCTGTCGCAGAGATTACAACAGAATTTAATCCCAAATGGATTGCAATCCTGTGCACCATTAAATCAGCAAAGGGAGGGGGGTGAGGAAATTTCCATGAATTTTAAGTTTGACAAAATATTATTCTGTTTTGTTGAGAGTTATCTCCCCCACACCCCACTCCATCCTTTTGTTATTCCAAACCTTCAGAATGGGACCACAAATCAAAAATTTTTAAAACTGTTTTTAAATTTTGTATTATGGACAATTTTTATGGTTGTTATTGTATCATGGTCCTGTCTAGGAACTGTTGTAAACCACCCAGAGAGCTTCAGCTATCGGGCAGTATGGAAGTAAAATAAAAATAAATACATAATGAAGATGTGCCCCTTTGCATCCTGAAGATCTTGAACTGAGGCAGAGAGAACTTAACCCTCAGGGTCGCTTCACACTTTATATAGTACCGCAGGTATCCCAGTGTTTTAAAGCAGCAAACACAAGCAGCACAACATGCAGCCAACAGTGCCCCCTCCCCCGGCACGTCTTCTGCTTGCCCCTAAAAGCTTGCAAATACGTGTCCCTTTAAAATTTCACGTTTTCCAGCATCTCTGTGCCACACAGAGGGTCTCTATTACAGGGGTGCAAAACCTCAGGCTCAGTGGCCAAATCCAGTCTTCCTGTAGTCCCAATCCAGCCCTCCAAGGTTTCCCAGGTAGGCACCCCACCCTTCCCCTGGCCCTTCCCCACAACCACCTAAAAGCCAGGGAAACATGGTGGTTCCCCGGCTTTTGCGTAGGTTTTTCCCCATTCGAAAAGGTTGAAATGCCTCTCCTACGGCTTAGCTATCGGCAGTAAGAGCTTTAAGCTAAAATGTGCTGGTATTTTTTTTGTTTTTGGGGCCCACCCCTGCTGCCTTTTGGCCCTGCCCACCACTGGAATGTGGCCCCCAAGAGCTTCCCCGAAATGAAATTCAGCCCCCAGGCTGAACGAGGTTCTGCACCCCTGCTCTGTTAGGATTGTTATGCAGGTCCCAGTTCTCTCCTCTATCTGCTGGGCCTTGCTGCCTTGCTTCCTTCCCACGAGCTTCTGTAACAGTTTTCTATACACATTCATGGAACTATTTCCTTTCATCTGTTTTTCAGATCCTTTCCAAAGAAAATGAAGGGGTAAACTCAGAATACCATTAATTAAGGATGAGGAGTTTAAACCAGCTCCATTTAGATCAATGAGAGGACTGACGATACCGAAAGACTTCTTAGCCTTTTAAGCGCTTAGCTCTTTTTGAACTCCCTTTCCTGCACATTCATTAAAAACTTTCCACAAGTAATAAATAAACCCTCTGAAAACTGTAAGAAAGAAGGGCAACTCATTTCCCAGAAAAAAATATCTATTACACAGCAGCAGCAATAGGATCAAACATATAAATATCAGGGCGGAGTACAACTATTTTGCCCCCTACTCACAGTATCCAGCAGATACCTCATGGTGGCTCACAAGAAGGGTTGGATTGCAATATCCATCCCCTGTCTAGTTATCAGAGACATGTCTTTAGTGGGGAAAAATGCTATTTGTGCTTTTGGTTACAATGACTACCGTAATAACTACATGTAGCCTAGCCTTCCCCAAGCTAGCACCCTCCAGATGTGATGGGCTACAACTTCCATCAACCCTAGCCAGCACGCCCAATGACCTGCTGGTTAGGCATAATGGGAGTTATAGTGCAACACATCTGGAAGGCGCTAGGTTGGGGAAGGCTGTTGTAGACCTATCTTCAGTATATTCCTTAAACCATTTATACTACCAGCTTTTGTAACTTCCTGTAGTTCACAAGTTAATAACATGTCGTGGGAAGTGATTTCTTTTGACTTGTCTTTAAAAACTGCCAGCCAACCATAAGGCTGTGAAATGGCCGATAATATCTCCCACCACCACACACACGGTATCCCTTATGTATATTTTACGTAACACACACGTGTGCACACACGTATTCCCATGCAAACACTGGATGACATATCCTGTATATCCTACACAGAGTTCTTCCAAGGACCTCTCATATCTAGCTAGTTTATAGAATAACCTTCAGATCCAGTTTTACTGCTGCCCCTGTTAAATGTTGTCTCAGAGCCGAACAGACATACAGGGAGGAAAATCCTTGCAGCTGTGCTGACCATTTAGATATTTAATCCCCAGGGCCTTTTCCTGTGAAATCGGACTACATTTCCCTTGCCGCTGATGGAAGGCTATCTGTGCTCTGTGTAATGCCATTAATTGTTTGGGAGCCCTGCTTTCTAATGCTCGCCCCTTTGAAATCAGCAAATTAACAAAGGATAATTACTCATCACCTTGAAAGCAAGGAGCAAAATGCACAAGGCAGCTCAGCCAGAGTTGATTACTATGAGCTTTCTGGTTTAACATTAGCCCAGCACAACCCAATCCAAGGTCTACCCTACACCAAAAAACACACCTCTTGCTAGCATTCCCGGCAAGTCTGGGTTGCATACTGCAATAGCCAAGAGGGAGAATTTGTTTGACCCAGTGTAAAGCATAAAAGGCTGAGCACAGCTTCCATGAAAGCAGCTCATCAGCCATAGCATGTCAAAGCATAGCATTCTGGCACAGGGCAGGAGCGGTTTCCTGATGATGGAAGAATACTTCCCCGAGTTAAGAGACAAAATTAGCAGCTAATTTGATAACGGCTCTGACTTCTACTAAAGTGTCCTGGCATTCCACGACTGGTGGCAAAACCTCTTTGAGAGTTCTGTGTCAGGTTAGACTTCTCTTCCCCTTTCATTGGAGAAAGGATTGTGGAAACAGATTAAAGGGAGGGGAGCAAACATTAAGGGATTTTAACAGGGTTAAAGTACTCTGGCAACACACACACACACACACACACACACACACACACAGGTACCAAAAAAGACACCCACACCACACACATGAACTCTTAATAAAAAAATGAAAAGTTACAATGGCCAGTGACTTGAGGGTTTCTTTACAAGTAGGTCAACGAGCCATGGCTTAAACATTTCTTTGTCATACCAATTGTAAACTGCCCCAAAGAGCATCTGCCAGTTGGTAAATAAATTAAATAAATATTTAAATATAATAAATAAATACAGTTAGAAGGACAGAATGCCACCAAATAATCCAGAAACCTGCTGGATTGGATTTTAAAAAATCTATCTGGTCCTACATTCTGTCTCCAACAAACACTTCCACAAAGTTCACAAGCAGATGCTAAAGGCACATTGTCCATGCCCTGCATTTGGTATTCAAAGGTACACTGCCTTTGAACATGGAGGTTTCATTTCCCCCCCCTATCATGGCTAAAAGTGCCACCACAGTAAGACTGGTTGGTACAGATCTATACAAAGCAATGAAATCAAAGCATTTCTTTCCTTGCCAGAAATTTGCTGTGCAATTTTTAAACCTCAAACCCAGTCTTGAAAATGCCACTCTCTGCTGTTTGATAGTAACACTGTGTTCATCTATAGCAGCCTTGCAGGTAATATTACCCCCAAAAAGTGTGTGTGTGGGGGGGGGGAGAATACCTCTGGTTCACCTGCCTGCTCCTGCCCAGGTATCACGGGGTGGCTTGAACAGCAGACCCAATTAGTAGCCAACTTCTATGATGATGACAACCTACAGGGAAAGCAATTCTTGGCTGCCCTCCCTCCCTTATTTATTTATTTTTATAATGCAAGTATCTCTCTTAATCCTGTCACATTTACTCTCTTGATCCAGAGCCCAGTGAAACGGCTGGTGGAATTAAAAGGTCAGTGGCTCCCAGAAAAAGCAGCTACCCACCCAACCACCCAACCACCTCTTTCATGCTTTCCCAATAGAGAGCAGTGCAGGAGGCTTAGCCAGCCAGCCCTTAAAGCTGAGCTGTGAAATTTGTCCTACCAAAGGCAAGCAAATGGAGAAGCCACTGGATAGCTGGCATCTCTGAACACTGCATTCTAACAAAGTGAGTGTACTGCAGTGTATACTATGATCTGATCCCTCCAGAATCTAAAATTGCTTGTTATCCAGTGTTAGCTGCACCCAGGCCTGGTGGGAAATACATGCCTTGCCAAGGAACTTTGGTCCTGTGGCAGAAAAAAAATCAACAACAAACTAGTAAGTTGTCATTTATGGTTCTCGTGGAAGAGAGAAGCTTTAGAGAAGCACAGTGGCTGGGTTTGCATGACACGACAACCCATCGTGGGTAACTAGCCACTGTGGGTTGCCGTGTCACCCGAACTCAGACCACTTCCCGCAGGGTGGCTTATTTTTTGGCAATAAGCCACCCCGAGAAGCCATGGCTTGTTCTTAGGGGTTGTTTGACACACGATGTAGTGTCGTCCGAACCCGGTGGGGGTCAGCTTGCAAGCCCCTGCTGCTCTTCGCAATCTCACCCTTGCCACCGCCTCCAGTACGGGCCCCTCCACCAAATGCCCAAGCAGCACTTCGCAGCAACCATAACCGGTTCGCCACCCTTTAAAAAAAATTGATTTGGCCCCAGAGAATTGTGCAAATCTGTTTGTAATTTTTTAAAAAAATTTTGACAGCTGAAACAGACAAGGAAATGACCCAGGCTATAAGAGCACACTTGCGAAAGACAGAAGAAGAAGAAGAAGAAGAAGAAGAAGAAGAAGAAGAAGAAGAAGAAGAAGAAGAAGAAGAAGAAGAAGAAGAAGAAGAAGAAGATTACAAACACAGTCGCACAATTTTCAGGGCCCAATTTTTTAAAAAAAAATGCAACCCGAATTGTGCATTTTAAGGCTCAAAAAAATAATAAAAAGAAAAACCAGCAGCAAACTAAAAGGGGTAGCAGTCGGAGAGGGGATGGGGAGACAAGACGAGTTATGTCGTGAAGGACACTGGGATACCGGCTGGAGGACCAAGGAGGAAGGAGAGGGAGAACAAGCCACGGTGAGCCCAACAACCCACATTGCATAGCTTATTTGCAGGGTGGCTTAGTGTGACGTGCAAATGCAGCCAGCAAGCCTTGCAAAGGTAGGAGGCAAAGATGCATGGCTGAACAGTTATATTTGGGTTTCTTATTTGTCCTTCGTTCATCCTCCTGATTTTGAGAAGCCATCAGAACTTCTGAATAGCAATAGCAGAGCTGTCTCCAGCACTCTCTGCTATGGAGAAGGGATTCTTCAACATGGCATGTTTTCCAGTGCATTGGTTGAAAGTGTTTTATTGATAGCAAAGCTCTGAGAAGGCTGAATGGATAGGAAGGCTGTCAAGAGGCCCAGTCACCTGCCTGTTAACAGGCCCCCTTCCCTGCCTTCGGGAGGAGGAATTAACACTTGCAGACTGCAAGGCAGAAAGTTTAGAAGCCAAGCTTCCCCTTCCTGCCCTGGAAAGCTCACAGGAAAAGAAGCAATGGGGCGGGAGAGGGAGCATAAAAAACTTGAGTCCTAAGCAGATGCACTGACACCGATTGTAACAACTTTTGCAAACACAGCCACTGTCTTTCCAGTTATTTGATAAATAATAAAATGTTTTTTGTATTCATTATGATGCATTTTAACTTCTTCTTTTTTGCAACGGTTTAAGCCATATTTTAAAATATGGTAAGCAGTATATAAATATATTAAATATATTATTTTATTATTACTATTACTACTACTACTACTATTATCATTATCATTATCATTATTATATGATGGTTGTACGCATCTACTTTCAGTTTGCACAATATCATGCACAATACCCTGGATGTGTGCCCAAGGGCAGTCAGGGCTGCTCCAGGATAGGGCCTGGATGAGCTGGCCCTTCATAAAATTAAAAAATCAAAACATTCACATTACTTGTGATGTACTAATTTGTGACATAATTTATTGGGGGGGGCGTGGTGCCCTCAAAATGCTTTCTGTGATGTACTTGTGATGTACTAATTTGTGGCATAATTCATTGGGGGGGGGCGTGGTGCCCTCAAAATGCTTTCTGTGAAAATGACACTCCTCTAAAATGTGTTTAGTTCTTTACCTGGTTTCTCCTGCCAATCCGATTGGGAGCAAGAGGTTTTGATGGGGATTTGACGCTTTGCGGTGCTGCAGTGCCATTTTCAGCTATCTTCCCCAAGCTCATGACAGTGGCCATCATTATGTCAACAAGAGGGCAAATCCACACCTTCGGAACAGTTTGGGAAGCCTGATGCTGCTGCTGTACGACTGCTTTAAGCTTCTGAGTTTATCCTCTGGAATTGTAAGCAGAAACAAATGAACAAAAACTCTGTGATGAATTACTGGATGGAGAATCTGATGTGTCCAATAATGTGGCCACGGAAGCAATAACCCTGTGTCCATTAAGAGCCAGAATATGCAGCCAGTAAGGGGCTGAGCGAGATACATAGGGAGCATATGCATGTACAAGTCCAGTCTACCCTAACTTGGCGCCCTCCAGAGGTGCTGGACTACAACTCCCACCATCCCCAGTCAGTAAGACCAATGGGGATCATAGGAGTTAGATTACAACACCTCTGGAGGGCAACAGGTTGGGAAAGGCTGTACTATTCACATTCTATACTCACATCCAACTCCAAATCAAACATTACACAGTGGTGTAATTGCCACTGAAAACTGCTTCCACAATGCATGATCAGCTAGCACGGAGCTTCTGATTTAGAGGAGCTTTTAGATCATTTGTGCTCCTTTTTCTTATGCTTCCTCTCTGCCTCAGACTTCGCAGACCGGACTTTCTTAGCCAGTTTTCTGGCTGCCAAGACAGTCAGAGAACGGTCTGGTGTTGGGGGTCCGGAACCACCACTTCTTGAGCCAGTGGAGTTGCTGGCCTGGCAGCGGGAGTTGACATAGCCACAGAAGGGGTAGAGCCGTCCACCGCCTCCAGAGCCTTACACCGCAGCACAGCCTTTAACCTCTCGGCCTGGTGTCTTCTGGCTTGCTTCATGAAAGCCTGACAGTGGGGGCACATGTCCACTACGTGCCCCTCGCCAAGACAGAACAGGCAGAGCGAGTGGCCGTCTGTTGGTGGCAACTTACTACCGCACCGGACACACTTCCGGAAGAGGCCTTCACCCCAGTAAGGCCTCCGTGACCAAACTGGGCAAGGAAGAGGAAAAACAAAAGAACAAAAAGTAAAGCAGGAAAGATAGTAGAAACAATAGCTAGAGAAAATAGAAGAATAAAGTGACAATTTTTGGGGAACAAAGCCTCAGCGAGAGTCTGAAAGGAGACAAGAGAAGTTCCCCCGAGCTTCCAGCCACAATGGCAGTAGAAGAGGAACTGAGGGAATAGGCGGGAACCCGTGTGAGCATGCTCAGTAGACGGGGCGGGGGGGGGGGGGTGTCCCGCCTAATTCTCCTTAGCTTTAGAAGTTTTCCGAAGAGTTTCCACACAGGCGTAAAGCCCATATGTGTGATGCATGGACACCACGAAGAAGAACTCCATACCGGCGTCACACCGCCCTGGAGGCCAGTGGTATGGGAGTCATACCACACAATCTGGCCAATCCACATAGAAAGCCAGTTACACACACATTACAACAACAGCACGGAGCCCCAACCATGCAGGATCTGTCTTGAGTAGCAAACTGCTACACCAACATCTGAACTGGACTACAGTAATCCCAGTTAAGAACATCTGTGGGTTATCTGCTTTTTTAAAGAACAGGCATCCTTAAAGACACATTCACTTGAAAACACACTTCCAACCTAATCCCATGAACATTCACTCTGAAGTGAGGTACCAGTAACTGTGTTTAGAATTGTACCTGTACAGCATGCAGAAAAAAAATGTATAAAAGGGTTCTCGTTTTCCCCTTTGCAAGGTAGTTTGCATGACCAGCTTATCCATAATTACGTACAAGGTAAGCAACAACTTAAGAATTTACCGGAGAGCTTATTCTTAAACCAGGCATTCTTGCTGAGCCAGTTACCTTCATTTTCCTTCCTTGACACTGTCCAGCAAGTTTTCTCCTTCCTTCCTTGCTTGTCTTAGTATGATAAGCCCAGCTCCAAAGCCCTTTCCTCAGCAGCAGCAGCAGCAGCACCTGTTAACACTGGATGCAGAGAAAGATGGAGTGCGGGGAGAAGGTTAGGAGATTCAGGGATATGTGGCAGTAGCATAAAAAGGAAGATTTCTTATATATTAAGTTACCAGAAACGGAAACGAAGGCAGCGCAAAGGCTAGGCTTTTTTTCCAAAAGGGTCTCTTCTTAAATAAAATGTTGCAGCTAGCTAATTTTAAAATAATGGAAGGCTTCAAACAGCCTACACACACACACACACACACACACACACACTTTTGGGGGAGTGCAGTGCATCACAACCATCTCAGGCGGAACCTGAGATGTCTCCAGTCATCAAGCAGAAAGCATTAACAGTTTAGGAATTATAATCATTACTCCACTTTATCAGATCAGGGACTAAAAATGTAAATGCCCCATCAGTTGATAGGGGAACTTCTCTCTCCACCAGAGTGCAGGCCCCAAGGCATGCATAGCCTGCATCAGGCAGGAGGCTGGACTAGATCAAAGGTGGGGAGCCTCCGGCCCAGGAGCCAAACCTGTCCCTACTGGGAGCCAAATCCAGCCATCCAGGGCTCCCCAGATGGCCACGCCCCCTTTCATAGATCTCATAGATCATAGAGTTGGAAGGAGCCTACAGGGCCATCGAGGCCAACCCCCTGCTCAATGCAGGAAACTAGAGGAGGGGTCTCCCGTCCAAGTAATCACCAGGCCTGACCCTGCTTTCATAGATCTCATAGATCATAGAGTTGGAAGGAGCCTACAGGGCCATCGACGCCAACCCCCTGCTCAATGCAGGAAACTAGAGGAGGGGTCTCCCGTCCAAGTAATCACCAGGCCTGACCCTGCTTTCATAGATCTCATAAATCATAGAGTTGGAAGGAGCCTACAGGGCCATCGAGGCCAACCCCCTGCTCAATGCAGGAAACTAGAGGAGGGGTCTCCCATCCAAGTAATAACCGGGCCTGACCCTGCTTAGCTTTCCACGCTCAGACAAGCTGAGCCAGCGTGAGCCACGGGACTTATGGCATAAGGCAAAGGGACATAAGCCACTGGACCCACCCCTTTCCCCACAATCACCAATCATTTAGTGGCTTCCTGGCTTTTGCACAGCCTTTTCCCCATTCTGAAAGGCTGAAATGCCTCTCTTAAAGACTTTAAACTACAATATGCTGGAGGGGGGGGTTGTTGTTGTTTTGTCCCACCCCTTTAGCCTCTGGCCACACCCACCACTGGGATGCACCCCCCAGGCGCTTCTCTGAAAAGTGAATTTGGCCATTGGGCTAAAAGGGGTTCCCCACCCTTGGCCTAGGTGATCTCCCAGGTCTCTTCCAATTCTATGATTCTGTTTCATTGCATCACTTTCCAGATGCACCCATATACACACACAATCGTCCTGATATTAAAAATGCTTGAGTGTATGGCAATCCTGAGGATGGAGGGAGAAGAAGAAGAAGAACCAGAGGAAAAGAGTGTCCAAAAGCCATTTGTTTAAAGAAAATATATTGTCATCATAATTATCCTTAACATATAGTGATGGCTGGCCCCCTACCATTAGGCAGAGTGAGGCAATTGCCTAAGGCAGCAGATGCTGAGGGGAGCAGCAGCGGCAGCTTCCCGGCTTTTCCTCCTGACCCCTGGGCCTGTAGCCAGGCTAAGGGGGACCTGCCCTACCCTAAATTTTCTGTGCCCCCCCCCAATTTTTTTTTTACAAACAAATAATTAAAGAACAGTTTACAGTTTTGTCCTTAAAAGGCCTGCAAACCAAATGAATTCCCCCCCCCTACTTTTTGGCAGGGGCAGACCTTTCAGGCTGGCTACAGGCCTGCTGAAGACACCCTGCTGCAGCCCAGTTGTTCCCCCATTTGCAGAAAGAGCCGTGTATGGCACACAACCTCTCCTGGGCCCCCTATGCTAGCCTGCTTCCCCAAATGTGGTGGAGGACATAATCCCATTGCCAGTGTTGAAATAAGATTCAACTGCCAGTCCAGCTGTCTTCAGTACATGATAAAGGGCGGGTGCACCGTCTTTGTCCTTTGCCCCAGGCAGGAAAATGCCATGGGCTGACCCTGGAAATAGCTTCAAAGGATGAAAACAGGGCACTGCTGGCCTGCTGGCCTATTTTTTAAAAAAGTGTTATAAAGGAAGAAAAGAGAATGGCTGCCACTACCTGGCATACTTATAAAGGGGCGCCACTGGGGTGGGATGCCGAGGCCCAGAGGGCACCGTGCCCTTCTCAAACCTGGTGCTCACCCTGGCATCGGGGGAAAAGGAAGGTACCACATGGAGTTACCACCACACTACCATCCGTGCATCTTTCCCCACTGCAGCTGGCAAGGGGGGGGGGGGGAGGCACAAAAGCATTGCAGGATGGACAACAAAAATGTTTGCAGGTGTGGACTATTTTCATAAGTACCTGGGTTTTATATAAAAACCCATTTTTAAAAAAGTACAAAGCAAAAGCCTCATCTGGAATGATGGTACACGGGGAACACGACTGTAGGGTTTGGTCTCTTTTGGAGACCTTGGCCCATCTGCATGGAGGCTTTCCATTCAGCAGCTTGTAAGGTCCCTGCCTTCACACCTTCAGCGACATCTTCTGCCACTGAAAATGTGGACAGAAGGCTAAGAATGCAGCAGTAATGCCGTTTTTTTACAGCCATGTTCTCATGAAATGCTTCCCTCAGGAAATTGACCTTTGCCCTCAAGGAGTGAGTTCCCAGGACATTCATGTACTTCTGATTCATGAAAGCTACACAGCCACTTGCCCTGTCGAAAAATGGACCCGTTTAGATGAAGGGTAAAAGAGAAGCATTATCACCGGTTAAAGTTCACAAGAAAGCTCCAGCCCTTCCATTTTGATCCTGGCACTCTAAGACAGCCTTCTCCAATCCAGTGTGCTGCAGATGTTCTGGACTACAACTCCCATCAGTGCCAGGCAGCATGACCAATGGTCGCAGATAATGGGAGTTGTAGTCCAAAGAATCCAGGGGGCACCAGGTTGGGGAAGGCTGCTGTAAAGGAAAGGCAGACAAAAGCTGTAGAATTTGAGATCAGCTCCAGACATAAACAGGCTATCAGAAGCTACAGGCAGCAAAAGGAATGGTTGGCTTTTGACAAAGGCCAGCCCTAAAGCAATACCACAGTAGTCCGCCAAAAGCCAAAAAAACACCCAAAGATGAGACAGAGGAGTTTAAACAACAATACAGAAAAGAAATTAAGCAAAGGCTTGTTGCTTCCCATTCAGTCTCAGCAGGAAAGACATTTGCTAAATCTATTTCCTCGTTTGGTATCTTTAAAAGCAGTGCAATTAGACTGCACAGTGAAAACCAGACTTTACGCTCTCCACTAACTGTGCAATCTTATACATGTCTACTCAGAAGTAAGCTGAGTTAAAGAAGACTTACTCCCAGGTAAATGTACATTGGATTGCAGCCTCAATCTTTTCTTTTAATTACACTGTAAACTGTTATTTTCCTTCCTAAATGATACAAGGAAAATGCCATGTTCCACTTCCCTCCCCCCTCTACAGTTCAGGATGCTGCCAACTTTAAGAAGCTCCTGCAGAAAGAGCCCCACCCAGAGTTTCTCTAATAGAAGTTTGCACTGTGCACAGACATTTGTTCAGCCACCCTACGCATAAGCTTTCCCTTTGGAACAGGTAGGAAGAAAAACACCACAGACTGCACAGGGGCAGAGCCAAGAACCACCGGAGGGTTACAGAACAAAGAAACCTATTGTTCTTCTTTTAACCCTCTTCCACCCCCTTTATCAAGCCATGGTGTTAAAAGCCCCACACTAATTAGGCCAGGGAAAAAGAGATTTAACACTTTCAGCAAGTTTGTTGTTGGAGCAACAACAAAAGCAGTAGGATCTTGTTTTTAAGGAGTGATTACTCTGAGTAAGGGACATAAAAAAACAAAGAGAGCCACACTGGCTCATGAGAGAAAAAAATCCACAGTTGGCTAATTTTTCTCTCTCATGAGCCAGTGTGGCTCTCTTTGTTTTTTTATGTCCCTTACGCTTTTTATAACACTCAAAAGCATACACAACCTTTTGTGACATTTCGGTTGGTCCAAAAGGTTGTGTACGCTTTTGAGTTCTGCAGAATTGTTCATCAGGCTAGGTGGTAAAAACCTTGTGACAGATCTTATAGCCATAGCATCTGGCCTAATGTTTGGACTTTTCTGTTCTTCCCCATCCCAACACGATAACCCACACTCAAAGTTTGAGTATGGACTGTAGTCGAACAGTGGGTTGTTGTTGAAACATGGGTTATGTTGTCTGAACCCAGCTGTGTTAACAAGCCATGGATTGTTAACCACGAACAACCCATGAAGAGAACCTATGGTTTGTTGTTGGGTGGTGGGTTTGTTATCTCGGCTGGGTTCAGACAACATGATAACCCATGTTTCAACAACAACCCACGGCTCAACAACAACCTATACTCAACCATTGAATGTGGGTTAGTGTGTGAACCCAGTCACTGTTCAAGAGAATTTGTTCCAAGAAGAAGACAACTTCCTTTCCTGTATCATTCAAGGGCACCTGTGCCACTTCTTCCCATGTTTCTTAAAGATTAACATCACGGGGAAAAGCCAACCACTGAATGCTGTTGGCAGCCAACAAAAAAGCTTGTGCAAAACTAAATGTCTCATTCAGCTGAAAAATGTTGCCCTTTTGTAGAAGAAGGGGTTTCACAACCAAGCCTCATACACATCATTGTCCAGAGACCGCTCACCCATTAGGCCAGAAGTGCAGAACCTCAGGCCCGGGGGCCACATGCAGCACTCCTGCAGTCGCAAGATGGCCACACCACTTTCCACTGGCCCTTCCCTCCAACCACCAATCATTTGGTGGTTTCCTGAGCGTGGCAGAGGAGCTCTATCCTAAGAGAACTGATCTAGCCAACAAGAATAAATATTGCTAGTATATTCCCTTCCCTTTGGGGTGGGTGAGGGGGAGGCGCTACGCATTTGGGTCCACAGTATATAAGGGAAAAACCCAGTCCTGCTTGCTCACCCTGCTTTACAAGTCTGTCCATGGAAGTTACAAGTCCACAAAAGCCCTTCTAGTCCACCCACCTCTGTTTGTCATTTGTGGCACATATGGCAGCCCAAAAGAAATAGAAAACCCTCTTTTCACTGTACAAAAATGGCCCCTGCTTGCTCAGCTGAAGCAAACTCTGACCACAGGCAACTAGACAAGTGGGTATTCGGCAGCCTTCACTCACTTCACATGCTGTTGATCACAGAGGAAAGAGGATAGCCGCAGGAAAATCAGACACTGACACTTCTAAGAAGAAAGACGGGGGGGGGGGGGATGAGAAAATACACTGATCCAAACTGACCTTTAAAATTGTGAATGTCCTTTGCTTCCGAGATGCTGGTGCAAATGGGGCCCTGATGGTAGATGGTGGCCAGGGGAGTCACTTCTGTGTCAGCACAGATGGAGGACCAGTACAAAACCGCCTAGAAGTGGAGAGGGGAAAAGTAAGAACAAGTTAAGGCTCTTCACTAGCTATATATATATATATATTTTAAGTGTGCGAAATGTCTAGTACTTTTCATCATTGGGTGACTTACGGCTTGTCACATCTCTCAAGACTGCCCTACCTCAAAGGGTTATTGGGAGGAAGTTAGGGGGGAAATACACATGAGCTTCTTTGAGAAGGGGCAGAATACAAATGTGCAAAATGAAATAATGAAAACGGGGACAGTTAGGTAAATTTGGCATGGATCCAGGAGGAAAGATGGCTCATTCTTATTCAGGCCCAACAGTCATTTAAGAAATATACCAGGAGCTGGATAATGAAGAACTAATTTACATGCAGTTATCAGAATTTGCATTGTATTTCCATAAACAAAATAGATGCCAAGTTAGTTAGCGGACATGTACTGAAATCTACAATCGTTCATCTCAAATGTGAGATGCACAGATATAGAAATTGTGTTACAGTAATACCTTGGATTGCAAGTAACTTGGTCTGAGAGCATTTTGCAAGACAAGCAATTTTTTAAAATAAATTTTGACTTGATAAACAAGCGACGTCTTGCGTAGGGATGTAACCGCTCGCCTTGAGTGGGCATAGCGGGCCAAAATCGGCCCCGCTCACACCCGCCAGAGACTCGCTTTGATATACAATAGTACCTTGGATTGCAAGTAACTTGGTTTCAGAGCGTTTTGCAAGACAAGCAAATTTTAAAATATTTATTTAATATTTTTTTTTTACTTGATATACAAGCGACGTCTTGTATACGCGTACACAGATGTAACGCCCACTGAGCTGAATGAAGCTTACTTCTGAGTATGCATGGATTGTATTGCTCTGTAAATGTCTAGCAGCAACAGAAGAGCCCTCAGCCCTTTGGACAGTATGATGAAAACAAAAAAACTTGATGACCTAAGCCAAAGGATTGAGCAATGTCAGTGCCTGGTACTTGGTATATCCATTTTGTATCAGCAGAGTGAGAGCCTCTAATTCCCAAAATATTTTTCACTGACTTTATAACTTCACAACTGACTCGATTCATGAGAGGCTAAAGAAATCAGCCACTGCACTGCACCTCTGGAATTCAGAGGTCACCGAAGCCCTGGAAGCCTCAGAGCCAGAGAAAAAACTTTCCAGAAATTTCAACACATAAGGAGCAAAAGACAGGCAAAAAGTTAGTTATCTTCTGAAAAGTCTTACAGAGCATCATATTCTCTGCTGATGCAGCTTTTAAAGGTAAACAATAATTGATCGAGTCATTCGTAACAGTTCCAGCCTACCTCAATGCCAAAAGGCCTCTCGCGGCAGCTTAGAAATGATTTCAAGCCAAACAGTAAACTTATAATAAATATAACATACACAGGGAGTTATCAAACCCAACTAAAATAAAGATTTACTATAAGCAAGCCAAGCAGCATCAGCTGTGCATCTTAGACATTTGCCGTCTGAACAAAACTTATGAATGACCCGTCTGAACAAAACTTAAGAATGACATATTTCCTTCCGCTGCCCTGGCAAGTCTGCTACATTCCCCTTACTAAGGTTTGTTAGCAAATGTTAGTGCATGGGGTTGCGTCTACACAGTTCCATGGCGGCCCAACACACCTGCCCACGTCAGAGAAAGTCCGCTCCATTCCCCACTCTGCCCAGATTTGTGCTGCAAATCAGCTTCCTGGTACACTGCTTTGGTGGCCGAGCACGTCAACAGCAACACACACTGGTGAACCACCCTATTGTAGATATCAAGCTGGCGGTACCACCATCGCTGCACTATTTCCTGACTACTTACTTGCCAGTGCTGTGGCTTAGGCTGTTAGGACATAAAAACAGCTGTCAGTGTATGCTAGCATAATGCCCATCATTGTGGCTAAATGCATGTGGAAGGAAGGCACAGAGGCATACTGAGCACACATATATCCCCATGGGATCAGTGTGAAGGGTGACAATTTTGCCCCACCACAAAACTGTCCCAAATAAGAATGAGCGAGCTCACTCTTACTGGAATAACAGAAGCAGTAAAGGGGTTAACCCAGCACGCAATGGGAGCAGCGGCTAACCCTGAACCAGACTGGCACTAATGTCTAAGGGAGGTGTCAGGTGTTGTGGTCACCCCCACCCCCACAACACAACGTACATATGCCCCTGTGTCCCAAATTACAGACCATTAATCCCGGTGGCCATTGAGTAAGCCCATATCGGATGCATAGCCCCACAGTTTTCCCACCTGGGGCATCCGAATAAAACAAAACAAAAACAAAACAAAAAACCTGCTGTGTCTCCTTTCCCACCCTCCGTCGCCGGCAACTCCTGAGGTATCTTGTAAAGTGCTTCCTTTATTCAGGGTGAAGAACATACCCATCTAACCAAGTACTGGCAACCTTGGCACCCTCTAGATGGGTTGGGACTACATCCCCCATCATCCCCAGCCTGGATGGTTATGCTGGTTGGGGATGGTGGGAGCTGTAATCCCTGCACATCTGGAGGGCACCAGGTTGGGGAAAGCTGCATCTCTTCAAGATCACACTGGCAGGTCTATCCTAGCTCTAAAACCCAAAATCCTTTAAACCCAAGAAGTCAAGAATCTAACCTAGGAAAGCCTGTCCTAAATTACTGAATTATAGCCTGCCCCACCCACAGGATCAGGGGAAGGCTGCTTTCCCTCACAGCTCCTTATTGTTCACTCAGCTAGCTGTCCTGTCCGGCTTATCTTGCCTGCTAAGAGAATGCCAGAAAAGAAGGGTTTGGCCTGTTTCAGTAGGCTTTAAAGAACATGTCCAGGCAAACTAAAGAATCAAGATTTTTTTCAAAGTGGTACAGTTCTTAGAGCTGCTAAGCAGCATCTTTGGCTACACAAGTTAGAACAACATCACAGTTTCAAATGCACACACCGCCACTTCAGGCGACAACTTGTGAAAGTCAACATTTCCCATTCAGCCCCTCACACTCAAGTCTATGGCAGTCAGAGAGGGGCGCTTACGGAGACGCGCAGACACTGGACATTACAGGTTCGATCTTTGGTGTAACCAGATACACCTATTCCCAGTGTGCTCCTTAACATAGGCACAAAGCACTCCTGCGGTCCTGCCTTTCCTTGGAAAGCAACCATTCCCTAGATCTCCAACCTTGGGTCCCCAGATGTTGCTGGACTACAGCTCCCAGAATCCCTTGCCATTAGCCATGCTGGCTGGGTATGCTGGGAGCTGTAGGCCAGCAACATCTGGGGACCCAAGGCTGGAGAGCCCTGCTCTAGACCAAACTTGCCAGCTACTGCTCTGCATGTGTTCCAAAGGCTTTCAGGAGCGAACTTGAAGGCTTCAGCTCTGGTTTTCTAAAGCAGCAGCTCATACATATTCCTGCTTCTCACTACAAGATTGGCATGGGCGGCGGCAATATTCCTTAGCTGGGAAATAGGGTAATGCTGCCAGCGATAGGGTAATACTGTGAAACCCAAGACCTTTTGCAGAAGGTGGTACCCCCTCATTACTGTGGTAAAGGAGGAGCCTTCAGTAACTTGGCCAGTTACAAACATTTTTTGGAGTGAATTAACTAGTCAGAAGATTTCGACACACCTGCCATTCCCTCTTAGGGTGCAATCCTATGCATGTTTAAATAGAAAAAAGTCCTACAACTCCCAGCATTCCCCAACTGGCTGGTGAATGCTGGGAGTTGTAGCAATTTTTTCTGTCTAAACGTGCATAGGATTGCACCCTTAGTACCGGTAACTTTTAGCTAGCCACTTTTGAGCATCCAGATTCTGCTGTTTAAGGAATGCTATTTCTCCCATTAAGCAGGCCTAGAGTTTAAAGAGGAACAAGTGCTCACATGCATTCCTTGTTACGAAGGGCATCCAGAATTGTGGCTAAGACAGAATGTTTAAATCCGCTGTCCTAGTCCTCGATACCATTACAGAGTCCCTAAATCTCATTACAACGTTCCCATCCATCTGGATTCATCTGTAGTTCAGTGTAACGGCTTCTTGGGATCTGCAGTGCCAAAAAAACTAGCAGCAAGGAACAGTTTGCAGCTGTTTCAGCCGCTCAGCTCCAGTGACTTGAGTAGTGAAGGCAGGGGGAGACAGGGGTTGAAGCCAAAGTCAGGATTACAGGAAATGAACTGAAGATGCAAAGCAAGAGGTGCCACAGGCCAAAGCTGTTTTGCTGGGGTACAAAAAAAAGGCTACCATGTTTTAACAAATTATTTTCCACCCTGAGCTCATAGGATATTTCTGTGTGTGTGCACGTGCATGTACACGCATGTGTGTATGTATTAAGATTCTGTACATTGTGTAAGTATACTGCACAGAATCTGATGCATAATATGGCTTCTGAGAAACTCAATTGTTGTTTTTTAAAACCCACCACACTAAAGTTTCTAATTCTCAGGGATGTGGGAAAGGTTTGAGTGTGCATACAGTTCATTTCCTTGTCCTCTTACCAAAATAATTCATTTAAAAAAAATATAAGCAGAGTTTACCACACAGATGTTCTCATTTTTACTTTTGCATAACTTATCCCCATTTCAGAAACTAGAGAAGAAGATAAAGAAGTGGAAGATTTTGAAACCCACAAAAGATCAGTGTCATCTTAACCTTGATGGCTAGACAATATAGAGGAGGCTGGATTGATGTGAGATAGAAGCTTGCAAGTCACAAAAATCTTCCTTCAGTAGGATGTTAAAAAAGAAAGTTTAACTATCTCTTCCATGTCCCTAAAACAACCTCTTATCTTGAAGGTCTCCATCTTGAATATGTATCTTTAAACTGCAGGATATAAGTGTTCAGTGGACAATTAAAGAAGTATTAGTTCCCCAGGGAAAGTGGCCAATATACTGTACATGACAAGGGAATATAGCAACAGAAAGAAGCAAAGGAGCAGTATCACAACACTAGTTGCTGCAAGTGGCCCTTTGAAAAAATACAAAAATCCAGCAACATGTTGAACCAAACTGTGGACAGACAATCTGGGACCGCAGCAGGCAATATAATTACGAGACCTGCTGCAATTATTGTTTTCAGATACCAGTTTGCACACTAGAGAGTTTTGCGCCCTGTCAATTGGTCATGCACGTCTAAGCATCTGACGAACAGGCAAGGGACAATCAACCTGACTGTTCTTATTAAGGCACAGTGGAAACCAGAGAAGCCTTAATGCCGCGATGAAGGAAAAGCTACAATCCAATGATGTCAGAACTCTCTGTGGGCATTTGCTCCTTGCACCTGTTAGTTGGGAGGGAAGGCAGGGAATCTCCCTTCACAGCCCAGGCTTATGGGCCTGGCAAGCACTGTTGGAAAAGCACATCAGCTCTTAAACCTTGTGAAGAACAAATTTACTCTGTTCCTCTTCAGGGCAAGATGTGCTTTCCTCCCCACTTTGAAAAGGAAATGGCTCAAAGCTAATCTGGTAGGTACAGATTTATGCAGCCATTTCTCTTTTAACTTTGGGGTATTTTTTTTCCTTTTCTTTTCACCAACTGGCCATGTTCAGTTTGTTTGTTCAGTCAGGAGAGAGAGAGAGAGAGAGAGAGAAACAGGTTGGGGGATAGGCGAGGATTTAATCAGTATGGTTCAAGCACAGGAAACAGCGGAAAGATGCTCCCTCTCCAAGGTTGCCCTGGTTATCACCTTCAACTACCTCAGGGATTTTTCTGTCTTTTCAGCAACAAATCCTTCCTTCCACCATTTTCCCACTGGAAATAATTCCAGTGCTAGGCACTCAAGAATAGATGCAAACTATCACGGAGCAGCAGTTTCCCCCAACCTTGACATCAAAAGCATCTTCACGTTTATTCACAATATAAGCCTCCCAAAATCTTCTCTCCTGCCCAATAGCTACAAATAGCCTAGAAGTGACCCCATGGCTAACCTCAGAACTACTCATGTGGCAGTGGTCAGTGATCCGATTTTTGACTCAGTCGAGAGACACAAACATTGGGCTAACTGGAATGAAGGAAAAGTTCACCCTTCCCTAGAGCAACTCTTCACACCTCCTGGGAGCATGGGACCTCATGCTTTGAAGACCATGGACTTTTAGCAATGGAATTCTAGCATGCCTCAGTAATTTTTCATTCACCATCTTATTTTACATTGGAAATTCCTGCTTCGCTTCTACTGTGCCCTGCTCCCCCAACCCAATCTACAAATCCACTGCAAGAAACAATATTGGTGCATCATGGAAACATCCCACAATGCACCTCTTCTGTTGGACCACGGCTTAGAGCCGCTAATAGGCAACACTATGGGGGAGGGGGAAATGGAATGCAAGGAACAGTACCAACACGAGTTTACACGTAGCTGGTTATTAGGTTTCACACATGTCTTATAAGGGTGGGGGTGGGGAATACTGTTGGCTCACTTTTTTATGAATAAAGGCTGCTCAACACCTTATTCGTTCTTAGGATCAGAGATCAAATCCAAGTAATATTGGTTTTAAGTAAAAGGCACAATACAGAACTATTCACACACAAAGAAGAATAATTTTATGGATATATGGAATCAATTACTAGATTATGTATTAATAAAGGGGAAGGGGAACATGCCTTGTCAAGATATGTTATATTTTTGGAATTTAGACTTTATTTGATCAAGAGGATGGAAGTATATTAATTGGTCCCTTGGAGGGTGTGTGTGGGGGGTGCACTTCATGATTTATTGTATGTTGTTTATGTTATATTTTTGTGTTATTCTTGTATTCTGTTATATTTTTTTGAAAAGTAAATAATATATATATATATATATATATATATATTAAAAAGAACTATTCACACACATAAAACCCAACCCACAAAAAAGCTTTGCCATCAACTCCAAATGTGGATTATGCCCTGGCCTCAGGTGCTGCTGATCTGTTCAATTTTTAATAAAGGCAAGGAAAAAAATATTTTATTCCCCTAACTTTTAAATGACACACTCACACACGCAAGCACGCATGCATGCACACCAAGCCTGATTCCACAATGTGAATTTTGGTTGATTGTAAGAAAGATGTTATTTTACAGACCCTATGAATTTTGCTTTAAAGCAGCATCTGCAGTCCTGGCTGCTGCTGACGACAGGATTAAGTCCTGCCAGACTCACAGGAAGCTGGGAGACAGCTGCCACATAGTCATTTATTACAGAGTGCCACTCCTCTCAAGTCAAGACAGAAACAGACCCTCTTATTTTCAGCTGTGTTATCAGCAGGGGTTTCTTTGCTCTGAGGGCTTTAGACTCTCCTAAACATATACCGCCTCCTCCACCCCTCCCCGCCCTCTTATCACTCTCATCCTCTTGTCTTCTGCTTCCAGTCAAACACAGGAACTCTTTCCCTTCTCTCTGACATCAAGCATTCAACATTCACAATGATCCAGGACTGGTGTTACGGAAGCCTCCACCTTTAAAGAGGAGTTTCAGTAGGGAACCGCACTAAAAACACAACTACCGTAATCATAATGCTAAGGTGTCCACATGTTTTGTTCATTTTTGACTGTGCTCAAATACTTGCCAAATTGCCTTTCATTTCTAGAAATAGTTGTGCTGCTCACGTCTCGGTATCACTGATCGAACAAGGATGGAAACTCAACTACAACTTGTTGGGTGAATACCACTAGCCTTAATTCCCTTGCCACCTGTGGCACAAAGAGACAAAACAAGACAGCTTCCCACCACTATATACCACAACACCACTATTAACTGTTATGGCACTTGGAACAATCATTTCAGCTGTCGCCAGCCTGGCTACAAAAGGCATTACCTGCAGCAGAATTAAGTCTCCCTGTGTGTTCAGTGGGGCTCATTTCCAGCTCTGCAGTCCTCACTGTACATTTACCCCATGAATTTGGTGAGGTTTAGACATGCACAGGACTGGGGCTATTTCAGCCTTCCTCGTCATGGCCCCTTCCAGACGTGTTGGACTATGGCACCCATCATTCCCCAGCCAGGGGTGGGGATTGTGGGAGGAGTTGTAGCCAAACACATCTGGGAGGGGAAGCCTGAGCTATTTGGCCCCTGACCTTGTGCTGCGCCTCCATAAAAAGGTCAGGGTACAGTCCTCTGCTCAAGCGTGGAGCTGCAAAAGGGGGCTGGAGGGATCTCCATCCTTCAGAGGACCTTGGAAGCCCAGCTCAACTGCAGGGATGATCCACCCACCTGGTTCAGAAGGGAGCTGGGGCTGATGTTGGTGCTGGGCAGCCACATCACCTCAGCTACACGTTGCCCAAAGCATGAGTTCCAGCCTTCCTTCCCAGCCTTAAGCTAGAGATATTGGCAGGGAACGTCCCTGTATTTACACTGCACCACAGTCTGAAGCTCAGTGCAGCTGCAAGGGATAAACCCCCACCCCTCCCCAACTCCAAGCAGGAGAGGAAGGTGGAGTTCCTCTCAACACCATCGCCAGAGGGCAATGGAACACTCACCATGGTGAGCACAATCATGGACTACTGCTTCGAAACAAGTGTAGGCAGAGCTAGCGCTTCTATGATGCACAAAGCTAGTATGATCCATGCTAAACTTTGTGGGAATGTGAAGTACAGTACTTTTTGCTCCCTGACCATGCAATTCTGTTTCCACAATCCCAGTATGTTCAGCTAGGTCTATTCCTTCTCCTACAGGCAATTTTGGTTAACAGTGCATTGTTCTCTCCTTTGCCATCCTTTTCAAGGACAGCTCAAGGTGAAAAAAGGGCAACTCTGCAGCAGGTATGGGGTATGTCCCATCTTTCTAATCTCTCTATAATCTAGCCTTACAGCATATGTAAGGCTGAGACCAAGAACATCCTCAGTTCGTTCAAACACAAGTTTATAATATAAGTTGGGAATTAGTTTTGTTGTAGTTTTTCTCTCTCTTAAGCCACCAATGACTAAACACAAAAGATGTGTGTGAGTAGGCAGGATGCAGGGTGGATAAAAATCAATGATATTTTTTTAAAAATTAAAAATCCGATTTTTAATTTTTAAATTTCATGTTTTAAATTTAAATTGGATTTTTTTTTAAATTGGATTTTCTTTAAATAAAATGCCTTTTGAGGAAAAATCTATCTAAAGATAGTTTTCTATTTAAGATACATTATAGTCCAAAGGTTATTCATCATGAAATAAGGATTAGTTTTTAATATTTATTTAATATATTTATTCACCGCCCATCAGCCAAAAGGCTCCCTGGGCGGTTTACAAAACAAGCAACACTAAAACAAAAACATCAAGAATACTAATATAAAAACACAGACATATTAAAATGTAACATAATAAAAACCAAGCAGCCAAAATAAATTCAATGCCAGAATTTATGTAGCATGAGGCTGTATATTCATGCAATGTTTAAATTTTTTGGTAAATGCATTCCATTAATCCATTCACAATGTCATGCTCTTCCAGAGGTTTCTATAAGATTATTGGGCAATTTTTCTATCTAGAAGATATTATCACAGATGCTTGGTTTTACCGTACTCAAAACTGTGAATGTGTGTCTGCAGAGATCACATGCCTCTTCTTCACAGCAAAAATATTATAAAATAAACATACAGAGTTGAGAAAAAGACCTTAATTCCATTGTTCCTTTGCAAATCTATGTACACAGAATCAACCCCTTGCCTCTTAAGTGCTAATAGTATAACCAAATCAGTATTTTTATATATATAACTGTAAAACTAATCTGAAAAGTTGTTATTCTAAAAATGAAACCTTCATCTGGTTGTAAATATTAAGATTATACCAGCAAGAATGAGTCTTTGGTAACTCTGAGTTGTGTAAAATATGTATTAAGCTTATAGCGAGGAAGAGTGCACGGGGGGGGGGGGGCACATGATTAAATTGAGTCTTTCTGAGTAGTGATTTAAATCATGATTTAAATAAAATAAGATTTAAATCAAATCCACCCTGGCAGGCTGATAAAAATGTCTGGGAGTTAGTCACTTCTGTGGACTCCTTTGCAAGGCTGGCTTTACAAGGTGCTAAAAGGAGAGAAGAAGTGGGGAAAAGAGGAAGCCGTCATCTCCAAACAAAGTTCTCTCATGCTAAAATGGTTAGCAAAATCTGAACGGCTGCAAACAGATGGCAAAACATACCTATCAAGAATTAAGCCCAGGCCGACAGGCTCACTTCATGGGATCAATGTCTAAATTAGGAAATGAGGAGCAGCAAGGAAGAGCCCACCGCTTGTCAACCAACTACAGCAGAAGCAACAGAGAGTTCTGGTTTCAGAGCTGCACTCCTGGTACAGATCCACACTCTTCCAGGAACCAAGCTCCCATTTTACCTGCTAGGAATGAGGTCAGAGAAGCAGCTATTTGCTCAAGGCCCTCTTTGCTCAAGGCCATTTGAGATGTAAATCGAGGGAAGCAAAGAACCCAGAGAACATTCTTTAAAAAGCAAAAAACACCTGTTTTTGAGCACCAGCCTGTGCAGGGTTAAATAAATTTCTCCAGTATTCAATATTTTCCCAAATACCTAGTCATCAGCATCAAGTTTTAGGCACCTAAGAAAACTAGGTAGCTGAGATTCTTGTGTAAGCCATGATATATCCCCACAAGAGTCCCAAACGAAGAATTAAAAGTGATAAACTCATTTTTCCATTTCTCCATGATAGTCACTCCTAAATGCCGGCTTCTGTTTTAAAAAACGGAGCAGATTTTTTCTTGCCGGCACCACCTGTACAGAATGTAACTGATGTCCCTTATGCCAAAAAGCGGACCGTTCTGCAGTGCCCCCTTATTTTGAGAAACCTTGATCTGGCAACCCTATTCATTAACTTCCTTTCAGAAGTAGCAAAGGACTTTAAAATACCAGTGAGATGGCTCAAGAGAACATGGCTCGATTCTGGGGATTACTGCACGTGGGAGGCTGTCAAGAACCTATATCCTGGCTATATTTCATTTCATACCTTCATGCACCCAAGGGAGTGATTAGTTCATGATATAACCCCATTCCCCGGAGTGCCTAATTGCTTAACTGGCTTAGCAAAACAAAACCAGCCGGAATCACACTAGATTAGAGGAGATGCCTCTTCCCCTTTTCCCTTTAGAATCTTGCCCATTGACCAAACACACACACAGCAAAAGCACACACCACTCGGGAGAGTTTTGAGAATGTACTTGCTGCTTAATTGGTAACAAATGTTCTGAAGCTTCCTTTGCATGAAGCATCAGTGCTATGGATGAGAAGGGTGGGGAGCAAAAAAAAATGGGGGGGGGAGAGAAAGAAAGGAAGGAAGGAAGGATGGATGCAGTAAATAGATGTCAGATTACTTTCAAATAGAGGTTCCATTCTGTTGTTTAAAACTTCCCTATTTATTAAGACAGCCTATAAACAACAGAGCTTTAGATATAAAATGAGGTGTTGGTAGGATGGGCGCTGGGGATTGGGGGGGGAGTATAACCTATTGCTGTTTGGTGCCATTAAAAGGGGGCAAAAACCCATCCAGTCAAATAAGCTAAAGGAAGAAAACATTGGTTCATGTGTGTTGCTGCCTGCATTTAATATCTGCGTGGCAGCAACCAATATTGATGCACATTAAAGAGATAGTGAAACACAGTCCTAGTGTTCCTGACCCCAGAGCACTACTGAGTCAGCATACAAGTCCTGCTTCTGCCAGCTCCTCCCATCTTGAATTCATAAGAAAAAGCACCCAGTCCAATCCAGGACAACTCCTGTTCTTTGCCTAAATTTACCAGCAAGCAATACAAGGGAGTCCCCTGGCCGCAAAAGCCTGTGTGTTTTTATCTTTTGCTGACCGCACAATGGCAGCTGGATTTCCTGATACTTTCCTAAAAGGGGCTGGTTCAACTTGCATAAATATTGCTTCTATTGAGATCTTTGGAGTTTTGCCCAAGCAATGTTACTGTACAGGCCTCTATGTTCCACCACATATTATGCTCTGCCTCACTAAGGGAAGGGCCTGATGCTATTAGATCTCACATGCTCTTTACATTTATTTATCTTTTTAAAGACTTAACCTCTTTCCACATGACACATTTTATTGCAAAGCCAGAAGGCTGACCCTACACACACTTTAAATTCCTAGCGATAACCTTTAAAATCAACCCCCCTCTCTCTTACACAGACACACCCCTCTTTCTCTTCTCAAAAATATTCCATTGGGAAGAGCTACTGCCAAGGGAAAAAACAGGCAAGTGCCAATGTATTGTTCATAAAACAGATGTCAATGGTCTATGTACAGTTTTATTTATTCATTTTATTTATTTGAAATGTTTATATCCCACCCTTATAATGTAGTTAATATTAGCTAATTACTTCGCTCACAAGTGTCACCAGAATTGTTGCAGAATGCAAGTCATACAAGTGATTCAAGTTATCCAAATTTGTGATTCTTCAACAGAACAGAATGCTGAAGCAGTTTCAAGCAATTCTCCCAACCAGGTCATAAAATATGAAAAAGACCAGTGACTTGCCAGAAAAAGTTGTGGACTTGGGTTCAAAAAAAATCCCACTAAACTGTAAAATATCATGGCCTTGGGCAAATCATTCTCAGCCCCAGTTGCCCGACCTTGATTGTAACAATGTTACAAGAATGGCAAGGAGGTTTGGATGTTTACTAACAATACACCTGTAATATTGAAAAGTGCTCTCTGCCAAATGATCTATCTGGCTTGGTGTCTTATTCCTATTAGGACGTTTGGATAACATGCGGCCCTAAAATAACAAAGCATCTAAGAAACATTGGTTTAAATTTCAACTCTTTAGCCATGAGGGCAAGAAATGCACTTTTTACTGAATATATAAAAGTAGTAAGATCCCATGAAATACAGACGGGAACCTTGGGGATCTAGTGGCTAACTTGATATTTAAAATTGTTTCAACCAGCTATACATCCACACAATGGTTGTTTCGGCACAAAAAACTTTGACTACTGCAGGCTCAGTGTATTATCTGGAAACCTACATCTGGCCCTGTATGCAAATTGACACCAAAGTGCCTACTGGACCCCCTAAAATGAAAGATGCTCCAAGCCAATTCCTGCGCCAGAAGAAAGCACTGGGGTTCTGCAAATTCTCTGAATCCTCTGCCTGAGCAAATGAAATCAGTACAGATAAAGAGACTTTTTCAAAAAGCTTTATTCTTAAAGAGAAAAAGGGAACAAGGAAGTGCAAGCTCATCTGTCCTGAATTGCGTGAAGTGCTTTTTCCATCCCCATCCCTTCCTTCCTTCCTAAAGCTTGTGTTTCTGCTCAAACCACCAGTAGCTTGCCTGGGACACAAACATGGCAGCAGGGTCAGTTCAGAGCTGTCACTTGGGCTTGTAACTTCAATCCCGCACTCCCAGTGGCCCAAGTAGAGCAGAAATAGCAATGCCATTTAGCACCCCATTTAGCTTGAGCATTCTGTGCATGAATGAAGGACAGATCTTTTAAAATCCATTCTGTTAAATTTCTGTGCAGAGAACAATTCAGACAGCTTTGCACCAAGTGCTGTTCAGAATTGTCGTGTGGAAAGGTGCCCCTTTGCATGACCTCATATATTAAAGCAGCAACAACCCACTAAAACAGAGGGGTAGCCAATCTGGTGCCCTCCAGATGTTTTGGACTACAACTCCTATAATCTCTTACTACAGGCCATGCTGCCTGGGCTGATGGGAGTTGTCGTCCAAAACATCTGGAGGGCACCAGGTTGGTCGCGGAAGATCTCTACTTCCCCCCGCCCCCTTACTAAACAAAATGCAAGTTTCTAGCTCCCATGTGCAGTTTTTCCACACATGGAAGCTAAACCAGATGTTTTTTAAAAGCAGGGAAGAAGTGCTTGTGCTGGATTTGATTTCAGTAATGATAGGTGAAGATTTAGTGCAATCTACCTCTCTTCTCATGCAGGCCTAGTTCCATTCTTTTTACTGGGCCTGCTGAGCTGCTACTCTTCTGCCCACCCACCCACTCCAGTTCTGGGGGCTGCCAGCACTCCAACCCAGATCACTGTATTCCCCTGTCAGCCAGGCGATCACTCGTGACCGAGTAAGATTGTCTTCCAGGATTAAAAAAAAAAAAGAAAATTTACAAAAAGGAGATTTTAAAAAGGAGGAAAATTCTAAAGAAAATTGTGTAGACTCTAGCGATGGGTCCGTAAGTGACTGTGGAGGCCAATTCTAGATCCACACAGCTTCCCACAGTGAGGACACAGGTTACCAGGTTACCAGATGGAAGATGGAAGATCAGTGTATTCCCCTACACTGCACATATTTACACATACACTGCAGAAAAGGTACACACATGCACGATATTAAGAAATTTTAGTAGCATGTGCTGAGGTGGTAGGAGCTACTAGTAGGAGCAACAGATATGCAATAAAGCCAAGAGCCCCAGGGCAACCATTGTGGGTAGCTTGCTCAACTATTTAATTTAACAGCCATTGACTTATATACCTTTTTATGAATCTCAATCCTTCTTTCTCCAGGTACTCGACATACAAAGAAGCTGAATTTCAAAAACCGAAATTCAGAAATCCAGAAAAGCAGTGTGAACTATGAAATTATGCAAAGCAACTGGATATGTACAAGATTTCCTTTGGCTTATTTGACTGGATGGTTTGCAGAATGCACATCTTGGAACTTTAGGGTGTAGAAGTAAATTTTATCCAGGCCCTAACAGAGTCAGACCCCTTCTTGACCTTTCCAGGAACAAACTTTCCAAAGAACAACCCTGAGGGCAAATCACTCATCTACTGATTTTGCCTAGCCTCTTCCCTTCTTATGCTAAAAGTACTGTGAGCCATTATCACCTTGCAAAAGACTGTACTGATTACCATGAGGTCTAGAAGATGGGCAATACCTGATCTTTTGTTCTTGTCTAAGTGTCTCCTTTTGAACTGTCTCTCAGTTTCTTATACTGATTCATTGTCACCTGAACTCTACTGATGCTATTTAATATAAATGGAAGTGTCTCCCTTTCATTCTGGTTGGCATTCCTGACAGGGCCGGTGCAAGGCAGTTTGGTGCCCTAGGCAAGATCAGATATTTAGTGCCCCCCCTTCCCACTTGAGCCCTCCCTCCAGCCCTATGCCCATTATGAAATAAAAATCCTATACACACTCCCTTAAACTGCAAGTCTATACTCACTTACCTGGGAGTAAGTCCCATTGAACTCAGTTGGGCTTACTTCTGAGTAGACTTGCATAGGATTGCGCCACAAAAGGACTAACGTGAAAATTAAAAAAAAAAAAGTTGGACTGCACTTCCCACACAAACAGTGCTGGAAATGCAAATCTAGGGACACTTTGCCGAAAGAAAAGGCTTTGTAGAAGAAACCGCTGGCGTTTGATACGATAGGATTGGGGCCATAGATTTCACATTAAATGTGAAACTCCCTGATCAAGTAGGTTGAAGATGGTTGTCACATAGCACCTCTTATGACATTGAAGTCTGCTGCCCTGATCGGGTGTTTTTCTTCTTTTTAAAATACGTGATCTCTCTCTCTCTCTCTCTCTCTCTCAGATGAAGCTGATAGTTTTACAGACAGAGGATGATGGTGGCTGTTCTGATTTTCGCTTTTACGGGGCGGGGGCAGGGACTGATGGCTAAGGGCGCAACGCAGCTGGGAAGTTCTCCTGCACAAGCAGACTATCCTCGCGCAATGAATTTCAATGGAACCTGTGCAGGGGACGTGCGCGCTGGATTCCGCCTTAAGCGGCTTTGCTATGGCTACCGCGAACACCTGTATCGCACCTGTATCCCACCGAGGTGGGGGCTTGTTTCTAATGGCAACAAGATATCTGGACCCGGATGTCCCTTGCTGCTTCAGTTTTCTCTAAAACCTTCTCGGAGGGATGCTGACCACTTTCTCCTGCGTTATATAGGTGGTTTCAAAAGCCAGGAGGAGGCATTTCTGCTTCGCCAGTCTTGGTGTGGTTTGATCTTTCTGAACCCCTCCAGGCGCTGTAAAATAGTGAGTGCGCCACCACCAGATTCTTGCAATGTTTTCCCCTCAGTCTCGTTCTGTGAACATCAGTGGGGTTTTTTGTTTTTCATCAATGGGGATTTTACCGCTCCTTTATATACGAGTATTCATAGATTTCATAGATCATAGAGTTGGAAGGAGCCTACAAGGCTATCAAGTCCAACCCCCTGCTCAATGCAGGAAACTAGAGGAGGGGTCTCCCATCCAAGTAATAACCAGGCTTGACCCTGCTTAGCTTTCCACACTCAGACAAGCTTTCCTCCGTTCGCAGCCTCCTACTCCTTTTTCTGGACTAGTCTCGTGACGTTAAACAGAAAGGAGCGTTGTGCGCAGTGAGAGCGCTTTGACAACGGAACGTATGAAACAATCGCAGATTCTGGGATCTCTAGAAATCCTGAGAGCGGCTCCCAAAATGGGCAAGGCAACCTCCCCCCGCTCCGCTTCCCAGACCATCAATTGGCTGTTCATTCGTCCAGCCATCCCCAACTCTGCATCTGGTCCAATCCCTTGGTGAAAAGGCAACACCTGTCCCCCCTCCTCTTTCGGCCCGACACAATCGCAAAGCACACACTCAGCAGTGAGAGCCAAAGAATGTTCCACATGCTGCTGACATAACCTCTTCCCCACCCCCTTCCCCGATGGTCCCTCGTGGACTCGATAAAAGATTGCAGACTTTTCACCCTGGGAAGCCCCCCCCCGAGCCTCCCCCTCCCCCTTGGTGTCAGAGATTGCCAGCTCCCTCCAGGAAGGTCCAGCAGGATCCAGATCATTCCAACTTTCACCTTTATTCTCCATCCAGAGGGGCAGAGGGTTTTTAAAAAATGTTTTAGTTTTGGCACGAGAGCAAAACTGAGGAGGAAGCAGCTCTCCAGAAGCTGCTGAGAAAAGCATAGAACCCAGCTGTTTATGCAAATAGAGGGGCGTGTCTGGAAAGTGGAGAGCGGCGGGGGGGGGAGCGGCGGCAGTGTCCATATGCAGATGAGAGGGGCGTGGGGAGCGGAGGGTGACTCGGATCCCTGGAAGAGTGAGGAACCCCATATGAAAAACTACTGAGGACCTTTCCAAGCAGAAGTAGCGAAAGCTCTAGAGGCAGCCTGGCGGCAGCGGAGAACTACAAACAAGAACCGCTCTCTGGAGAAGCGTGACCCGCTGCTGCTGCTGTGCACTGGCGGAGGAAGGGCACGGGCAACGGGACATGACTGCATTTAAGTAAAGAGAGAAAGCATAATAAACTCAAAAAATATATTTCACTATTTTTTTTCAAGGCGGTTCGCCCCGTTTAGCCCGGCGCCCTAGGCAGCCGCCTAGTTTGCCTAATCGTAGCACTGGCCCTGATTCTTGACTGTGCTCAGATGCCATCCATGAATTCACTAATAAACTTTCCTCTCTAAGAACCTCTCCAAAACACAATGCAGTAGATCCATTTTTCCACAACAAGGGGTTTTGTGGGAGTGCATAGCTGTAGCACATAGCATTTTTCAAAACATACACAAAAATGTTCAAGTGTGATGCAATGCATCACCAGCACAAGAGCACCTGGTCAAAAGAGACTATGGTGCCATAAGGGCCAGGACCGGGGCAAGACAGTTTGGTGCCCTAGGCAAGATCAGATATTTAGCGCGCCCCCCCCCCTTACCACTTGAGCGCGCTGTATTTTTTTTTCAAGGCGTTTCTGGTGCCCCTTTTAGCCCTGCGCCCTAGGCAGCCTAGTTGGCCTAATGGTAGCACCTGGCCCTGATGAGGGCTTTCCCATTACCTCATTATTACAATGAACACAGGCAATTAGTGAGCAGCAATTTAGCAATGCCAGTCTCCCAACATGAATTAAAGGCTCCCTTTGCAGAAAACAAACTTGATCCCTACAGGACTACACTTGCCAAGTTCTGACAAAACAAGCCAACCAAGAGTGTAGCTTGAAATCGGCTAAATCTCAATAATTGTTGAGAGGTACTAAAAAACCAGCCTACATTTTACAGGCTACCTGTAATTTTAGCACCACTGGGCCTCAGCAGCTCCATTTCAATCCTGGAGCATCCCAAGACAGCCTTCCCCAACCTGGTGCCCACCAGACTGCAATTCTCTTCATTCCCAGCCCTTGCCTTCTGTTTTGGGGGTAGCCATATCAAGGATCATGGGGGCCCGGGGATGGTGGGAGTTATAATCCAACATCTCTGGAGGGCACCAGCTTGGGAAAAGCTATAGTAAGATATTAACCGTTATTATATTCCTCATGCAACAGTGGGGGAAATTGGGGTGGGGAGAGGGATGGAGCCGACTGTCTGGGAAAATCCCATCTCCATACAAGAAGCTTTGAAACCTACCCGAGAGAAACAGCTCAAAGCTTATAGGTGTGCCACATTCCTTTTTCGAAGCATTCCTGCTGTGTAGAAGGGAAGGTAAATATTGCTGCAGTGTACTCCATGCACACAGAGACGGCAGCTCCATAAAGATACATCCAGTCAAGCAAACAAGGAGAAAATGCAATCCAAGAAACACATTCTGGAAGAGAACTTCACAAGGACGGCCATTAGTACCATCTGATACACACATCCTTTTAAGCTTGGGGCCAGATCTACACACGCAGCAGAATGAGGTGGTCAAGTCTTCTTGAGGTTGTCAGATCAGCCTTCTCCAACGTGGTGTCTTCCAGATATGATGGACTACAACTTCCAGCATCAACTCAGGCGGGCCCCCGGGGGTGCTGAGAGTTGTTGTCCAACACATCTGGAGGACACCAGGTTGGGGAAGGTGGCTGTAGATGGACCACTTCAGACCAGGGGGGCAGGGCGCAATATAGCTTCTGAATACTCCCCTACATTAAGAACTCCCTGCAAGTAAGGGAGGAAACCTACGACCACATCAGAGGAAAGTGTTCTAGCCCAAACCTCTCCTTACAAACAGAAAACTAGCATAGCAGGGAGTTCCAGACATGGAAGCATTCAAAGAATCTGGATTCCTCAGCTGAAGAGGTACAAAGTAAGTCATTTTGCTGCATGAGTTACTTTCACCTCCTTCTCACACTGCTCAGGCAATGGCAGAAGCCCCAGGCCATGCCATGTCCACACCATGACTCGTCCCCACACCAGAGTAACGTGCCCCAAAACGGGGGCATTGCTGGCATGGAGATGATGTGGGATGGGTCCTCTCTCCCTTGTGGCCCGGGAGGCTTGTCTAACATTACCTGAAGCGGTGTGGGAAGAAGCCACATTGCAGCTCCCATGCCGTGGAGGCCACCGTCAGAAGGGGCAGGAAACTTATTCCAGTAGACATATGGATTTTACACAATGCTGTAAAAGCCTGTGCCTTGTCCCAAGCCTGCTGTGCCTTTAAAGAGGTGGGCACTCTGTGGCCCTCCAGATGTTTTGGCCTACAACTCCCATCATTCCTCAGCTTGGCTATGCTGGCTAGGAATTATGGGAATTGTAGGCCAAAACATCTGGAAATCCACAAGTCACCCACCCCTGCTTTAGAGCTACTCTCAACTACTTTCACTGGCAAACTCCATCTACAATGCATTGCCATCTTATTGTTCTGGCAGGGTTAAGCAGCCATGGACTACATGAAGCAGACATTTTATTGGACTACAACTCCTAACATCCCAAGCCAGCATATCCATTGGACCTGCTTGCTGAGAAGTGATGAGAGTTGAGTACAAGGGAGAGGGCCTTTTTAGTGTAGCACCGCGCCTCTGGAATCAGCTACTATCTGGGGTTCATCAGACCCAGCGCCGGGGCAAGGCAGTTTGGTGCCCTAGGCAAGATCAGATATTTAGCGCCCCCCCCCTTCCCACTTGAGAGTGCTGTATATATTTTTTCAAGGCGTTTCTGGCGCCCTCTTTAGCCCGGCGCCCTAGGCAGCTGCCTAGCTGGCCTAATGGTAGCACCGGCCCTGATCAGACCCCTCCTCTGCAGGTTTTCAGGAAGGCTCTGATGACTCACCCGTTTTCGCTGGCCTTCTCATAATCTGTGTGCAACAGATTTTATTGTCACAATCTTGCTTTTATAGTATTTTCATAGTATTTGATTCTATATTTATTTCTTGCCTATGTGAATACTTTTGTATGGTTGTTTTTTTTAAATCCTGTACACTGCCTTGATAGGGTTTTACCCTTAAATGTGGCCTTAAAATACTGTTGAATTAAAAATATATAAATAAACAAACAAACAGTTTGGAGAGCACCATGCTGGAGAAGGCTAAACATGTTTAGAATCAGGCTGTTCTGCTCTCAGTCACCCCTTCCTAAGCTCTTTTCTTTAAAACGAAAGAAAGATAGAAAGAAAGAAAACATTTAAAAAGTGGTGGGGTGAGGGACAGTGCAGGTATGCATAACCCATCATGTAAACGCTTAAAAGTGGTTAATTTGCAACATGAATAAAATTAAGTATTGCTACTGGTACACAGCCATTATTACTGTAAAGAAATGGTGGGTGGTGGAGTTATCTCAACCTCAAACTGCCTATCATTAATGGAAATGCGCACATTTGCGGGGAGAATGACAAAGCACCTGCTATGTTCCTGTTTAGCAAGCACTGAATGTGGGAAACAACTTTTGCCTGTATTCTCCCTCTGAATCTTGAAAGGCAAGCTACAAGCTACATTTTCATTAAAATTTGAAGCAGATGGGAGAGCTTTCAAGTTTGATATATATATAAGGCAGAAAATGAACAAAGAAATACCACCACCCAGCTTTCTATAATTACCCTGGGACAAACTCTGAAAGACATGCCTAAGTTTTATTTAGGGGTGTAGCATCTTTCCTTTCAAAAGATGCACGTTTTCTGGGTAAAGGGGGGGGGAGCCACTTATCTTCCCTTTACAAATATAATCAGAAAACAGGCCTGAAACTGAACAAGGCAGTTTGAAACACGTTTGATCGGTGGATTATATAACCCAATGAACAGTGTGTTAGACTAGTGGTTGCCAAATCCCTACCAGGGGAGATCCCTACCAGGGGAGATTCCTATACTGTACCTTTAATGGCATAACAGAACAATTTGAAAGATGGTACAGGAGAAGAGAACTGTCCTCCACTGCACAACTATTAAAGACACCATCATCCTATCCAGGGCCAAACCGTATTATAAGCCACGTTAAGTGGTTGATTTGGGGCACCATTAAAAGGGTAATACACTTATGATATATATTTTAATGTTCCGAGCGGGGAGAAGATAGAGCCTATTTGAATTTCCCACTGTAGCTGTTCTGTTTTGTCAGGACTTTGATTTCATAGATTTCATAGATCATAGAGTTGGAAGGAGCCTACAAGGCTATTGAGTCCAACCCCCTGCTCAATGCAGGAAACTGGAGGAGGGGTCTCCCATCCAAGTAATAACCAGGCTTGACTGTCCTTCAGTGAATTTTCATTTCTTTTTTGTTATTCAGAATGCTTTGGTTTTGCCTTTATTTTGCTGTGATTTTATTGTATTGTTTTAAACTAAGGGCTCCACTGGGCAGGAAAAGCCATTTATAAATACTAAAAACAAAAAACAAACAAAATGAATTAGGCTGGCTGCATCCCCATTATTAGACATCAGCAAGGCCAATGTAGTTAACACCTCAGAGAAGTAATAGAAGTAACAGAGGCACAGAACAACTCTCCTTCTCCCTCCATTTTTTAAAAAAGTGTTTTTTAATCTTTCTCAGGCTGTGTCTGTTTTTGAACAACCTGGTGGGAAGGGGGAGGAAAGAGTGTTATGTACACCTTTCCTTTCCTAACCAAATTTGGGATACATCATCCCTCTGTTTCCAGAATTATTTTTAGACAGCTGTATTACCATAAGAATGCATTATGTATACTGAATTTCAATATACCCATTTATTTGAGCTTGTTGTCTGTTGCAAACTAAACTCAGTTTTGAAATGTAGATATGGACATCAGTATTGTTTTTTAATATGACTATGAACTAATAAAAGCAGACAAGTTTCCATCCAAAAGGCCTAGACACTTTCTTAAGGTACATTCAAATTCTAGATTCTTAAATCCAGATTTCCCCCTCCAATTCACAGTTAGAGAGATCAATCCTGGCCCCTTTTATAGCTGCTTGTTAATGAAAATGTTAAACATCTGATTAAAATAAAGCAAAAGAGACAAGCTTTTAGCAAAACATCTGACTAACTAAACCAACTTCTATGTTCTCAGGGCCCCTCTGTTCTGTCCACCACAAACTAGTGCCTGCACAATAATCTAGATTCCTCATGGATTATCTGATTCTATAAAACTGGCATCACTAGCAGCAAGGGATGCAAAGGTGTGGAGAGCATGACCTTGGATGGCACATGGTTCTCAACTGAGGGATTCAGAAAGAAGTAGCAGAGAGAGAGAGAGAGAGAGAGGAGAAGAAGAAGAGGAGGAGGGAGACAGACTGCCTTTTCAAATTGTGCCTGAGATTATAAACATTGGGTTGTTGTTTTTTTCTTTTCCCTTTTGTTGTTGTTGCAAGACTGACTTATTTACAAGACTGATCATAAAATGAAGGAGTGGGGAGGGGGGGGAAGAGAAGAGTTCAAGGGGGAAGTGCACCCTCAATGCACTTTTAATCATTGTGGTTAAAAAGTACTTAAAGGGCCAAGCTAATCCACATAAAGTGATCTTGAGTGCAAGTTAGGCCTGAGCAGAATTTGCAAGGTTACAAGGGAATGTGAAGCAGTGACACTACAGTCTCTTTGCAAGGACAAGGGATGCATTCCAAAAAAACAGCTGTGAGGATAGCCCTTCCATTTCTTCACACAGTCCCATACCCATGTCTGTAGAAGCACTCCCAGCAAAAGCTGTCCTCCTCCCTCCTCCAGACAAAATGACAGGTTCACATTTGGGAGCAGCAAACGCTCATCCAGTCTTCTTTTAGACAGTGCCGTCACAGACTCTCAAGTCAAGCTCGGAGTCAACAGCTACGTGCAGCTTGCGTTTGTCACCACCGCAGCAGCACACTGCCTCCGTTTCCTTCTCAGTAACTCCATGGGGAAATGTAATGCCTTAAAAGTTGTTCTTCCCACCACACCCAGTTCTCTCTCAAAAGCACAGCCGCTCCTTGCTTTTTCTAATTGCAGAGAAAGGTTGGAACTTCCCTGTTTCGTGGAAGTGGCATGTCCTTCAAGGAAGCCTATTAGTTGCTCCTCACACGACACTGCCTTATATTGAGCACTGCCTTATATTGGCCTGCTTAGCCCAGTTCGGTTCTGCTCTGACCGGCAACATCTCTCCAAGGTCCCAGGCAGGAGTCTCTCTCGTCAGCTGCGACGTCAGGTGCTTCCAGACAGACAGTCATTGTTCTTCCGCTGTCAGCTACAAGCAGAATTGTGATGGATTTTCCACACTATCAGGAGATACTGTGGACATTTTCTGTGTGTACATTCCAGTATGTTCCATCTGCACCAGTGACCTTAGCGCTACTATTCTATCTTTTTAAGGGTCACGGTTTTGACGTGGGTGGTGACTTTTCAGTCTATCATAGCTCAGCACACATTCACTATACCCTTTGCAGTGGGCACTATTTTTTTTTTTATCACCTGTGTATTTTTTTAATCAAAAGGTGTTTTCGTGCCTTTTAAAAGATTGATTTTAAAAATACACAGGTGAGCAAAATGGTGCCCACCACAAAGGATATAACAAATGTTTGCTGAGCTACGACAGGTTCATCTACCAAAAGGTCACTCCCCACATCAAAACCACAACCCTTTTTTTAAAAAGACAGAAGATTAGCACTAAGGACATTAACACCTGTGGAGATCATGTTGCTCTCCTATCCTTCTCAAAGTCAGACTTTCTGCAGTAAGAAATAAAGATGGAAGCAAGTCTGGGAAAACACAGGAGGATTACAAATGGATGGCGATGTTGTGTGGACCCCCAGTAAAATGTGAATGAACATGGCCATGCTTGTCTGGAAACAGCCAGATACCCATTTAACTGGAAATACCAGAGATTCAACCTGCAACCTTCTGAGTGCCCCCATTGTCTAGCCCCTGGTGCCCCTTCTTATGCCAAGGAACAGCACAGGTGAAATGTTACATTATCATTAATGTAACAACCTAAACATTAGACAGTAGGAATTAACAAATTTATTTAAACTAGGAAGTCTCCAACCCCAGGAAGTATGGCTAAGAGACTAATCTGTGAGAGCCAGTGTGGCGTAGTGGTTAGAGTGTTGGACTGGGACTCAGGAGATCTGGGTTCAAATCCCCGCTCGGCCATGAAACTCACTGGGTGACTTTGGGCCAGTCACTGACTCTCAGCCTAACCTACCTCACAGGGTTGTTGTGAGGGTAAAATGGAGAGGAGGAGGAGGAGGATTATGTAAGCTGCCTTGGGTTCCTTTCAGGAAAAAAGGCAGGGTATAAATATAATAAATAAATAAATAAAAAACAAGGAAGTTCCCTGTTGGATATGAACTCATTAAGCAGCCTTAGGCAAGCCACTACTTGTTAGGCTCAGCACCCTATCTACGATATAGGGATAATATATTTTATTTATTTATTATTATTATTATTATTATTATTATTATTATTATTATTATTATTATTATTATTAAATATAATAATATTCACCTACCTTACAAGTTGTTGTAAGAAATACTAAAATGTATGAGATACTGTGCACGTACTACACAGGAGTGTGTGTGTGTATGTAAATGTTATTATAGTACTCCTACTATTCATCATCATCAGGCGATCACTCGTGACCGAGTAAGATTGTCTTCCGGGATAAAAGGAGGAAATTCTAAAGAAGATTGTGTAGACTCTAGCGATGGGTCCGTAAGTGACTGTGGAGGCCAATTCTAGATCCACACAGCTTCCCACAGTGAGGACACAGGTTACCAGATAGAAGATGGTCCTGTAAAGGATTCATTTGACGTGCTTTTCGCTTAGCACGTTTCTCCCTTTCACCTTGCACTCGGGCTTCTTCAAAGTCCATGGAACCTTTGTGAAAGGCCAACCTCCATTTAGATCGTTCATGGGCCAGAGCTTCCCAGTTTTCGATGTTTATATTGCATTTTTTTAGATTAGCCTTATGAACATCTTTAAACCTCTTATATTGACCACCGATATTCCGCTTTCCATCCTTGAGTTGGGAGTAAAGTAACTGCTTTGGGAGGCGGCAGTCAGGCATTCGAACAACATGACCGGTCCACTGAAGTTGGCGTTGAAGGATCATTTTTTCAATGCTAGTAGTCTTTGCTTCTTCCAGTACACTGACATTTGTTCGCCTATCTTCCCAAGTAATTTGCAGGATTTTCCGGAGGCAACGTTGATGAAACCTTTCAAGGAGGTGGAAGTGACGTTTATAGATAGTCCATGTTTCGCAGGCATACAATAAAGTTGGTAATACAATGGCTTCATAAACCAGTGTTTTGGTCTTCTTACAAATATCCCGATCCTCGAACACTCTATGTTTCATTCGAGAAAATGCGGCACTTGCGGAGCTCAGACGATGCTGGATTTCACTGTCGATGTTAGCTGTAACAGAAAGATAGCTGCCAAGATAGAGAAAATGATCGACATTTTCCAGTATTGTCCCGCCAAGCTGGATAGATGGCATCACCAAAGGGTTGGCTTGCACTTGCTGATGAAGCACTTTGGTTTTTTTGATGTTAAGTGAGAGACCAAGTTTTTCGTATGCTTCTGCAAAAGCATTTAGGATAGTTTGGAGATCGTCCTCTGAATGTGCGGAGACCACATTATCATCAGCATACTGAAGTTCCACAACGGAGGTTGTAATTACCTTACTTTTTGCTTTCAGCCTGCTGAGATTAAAAAGCTTTCCATCTGTTCGATATATAATTCCCACACCGGTGGAAGGTTTCCCCTTGACAAGATGTAAACCATGGCGATGAAAATGGCAAATAATGTTGGGGCGATAACACATCCCGTTTAACACCTGATCCCACTTTAAATGGAGCACCATGAGAGCCGTTGTTGTCCAAAACCGTTGCCGTCATGTTGTCATGGAGAAGTCGCAAGATATTCACAAATTTATTGGGGCATCCAATTTTCATAAGGATAGTCCAGAGAGCTGTACGGTCTACAGTATCAAAGGCCTTAGCCAGATCGATAAATGCCATATAAAGGGGTTGATTTTGCTCCCGGCATTTTTCTTGGAGCTCCTACTATTTTCTTGGAGACACTCCTACTATTACTTGTCTATCAGTCCATATACATATAGACTATGAAGTTAAACCCTACCCACAGTAATCCTTTAGAGCAGGGCTCTCCAACCTTGGGTCCCCAGATGTTGCTGGACTACAGCTCCCAGAATCCCTTGCCATTAGCCTTGCTGGCTGGGTATGCTGGGAGCTGTAGGCCAGCAACATCTGGGGACCCAAGGTTGGAGAGCCCTGCTCTAGAGCAATTTAAATAAAAGATCAGTGCCTTATTTTGTTTTCTTATACACACTATGACAGAAAACGCAAGAGCACATGTAAAATAATCAAATGCTTTACTATAAAGGTTACTATCCTACACATGGAGGCCACTGAAATCCTATTGAATTCAAGGAGATTCAAGCAACCAAACTGTGTGTGTGTGTGTGTGTGTTCTAATAACAAAATAATATGGAAATTTTGTATAGCACTTTCAAGCGTCCAAAGTGTGTGTTCACATACATTATCTAGCTTCAATCCTTAAAAGAACCCTGTAAAGTAAGATTTGAACCAGGGCCTTCGTAGCTCAGTCTTAGCCCCTTCGCTACACCGGAGCTCTAATTATCACAGACACATCACTGGTTTGCTTGGTTCAACAAAGAAAGAAAAATGTACAAGTGTTCTTAACATGCATGGATTAGAACACAGTTCTACAATGGGACATGACAAGCACCAGGTAACTTTTAGAAAAGTATCTTTCCCTAAGCAAAATAGGGAGAGATATCCCATCCTTGCCCAATGATACAATTTTGCTTATCTAGCTTGAGAATCACTGGAATCTCACATTATCACCAGCACTTTTAATGTGAAATGATGCAATTAACAGCTGCTTAATCATTGTGAAGTCACTCCATTATCCTTAAGCCCTCCCATCTTAAGATCCAAATAGCAGTGAAAAACTGAAAGCAGGGAGAATTAAAAGCAAACGAACTCTCAAACACTACAGAGTTTATAATGAGTAAATGCAGCACAGAGCAATACTTAACAATGTTTAATCCACCTCACTTCAGGAACAGTAGTGGTTATTTATTTATTATTTTCTTCATATTCTTGAATTCCCTCTATCGAGGAATAAAATTATTCAGCTTTCCTTTTGAGTGCTTCCCCCAAGTGCTTACAACTAGACATTGCTACAGGAAACACATACAGACCTTTATTACATTGGATGTGCTCTAAGCCATCTGTAATTGAACATATACAACATAGGCAGCTCAAATTAATTTAACCTCTTCAAATAATCTTTATTTTGTAAAGTTCTACTATGGTTTTGTAGGTGTTTTAGCTATTTGGAATGAACAGTTTCCATTCGGAAGAGTGTCCTTTCAGCCTAAGCATGTGATTCAATGCAGGAACAGGGATGTATGCGAAACCAATCTACACTAAAGACCAGGGTCATGAGCCCAAGGAACCTTGTTGTGGAAAAATTAATCTACTGCTTTGTGTTTTGGAGAGGTTCTTAAAAGAGGAAAGTTTATTAGTGAATTCTGGGATGGCATCTGAGCACAGTCAGGAATGCCAACCAGAATGAAAGGGAGACACTTCCATTTATACTGAATAGTATCATGTAGAGATCAGGCAACAATAAGTAAGTTACAACTAAACAAGACAATTCCAAAAGGAAACACCCTAGGTCTGACAAAAGGTCAGACATTGCCCATCTTCCAGCCATCATGGTTTTACATAAGGTAATCAGTACAGTCTTTTGCAAGGGGGACATGGCTCACAGTACTCTTTGGCATAACAGAGCAGAGGCTAGGCACAACTGGATAGATTTTCCACAACAAGCTTGGTGCCTGACTTGGATCACTTCAAGGGCTTAGACCTGGCTGAAACAGGGAAACACCACTGAACTCTCAGGCGCCAAAACCCAGGTAAGAGACCTTTTGAAATCTCTACTGGGTTTTTCAGGGTGTGTCCTTCTGTTTCTCGCAGACCATCCTTTCCTTCCAACAGGATCTGAACTTTGAGTCCATGAGGTTTTAGAGATGAAATAAATTTCCTATAGGACTGTATGTATGTCTGCAAAAGTATGATTGTTAGATTTATGAGACACTGATCAGGTCTTGTTAGATTTATGAGTCGCTGACCAGGTCTGGTGTAGAAAGTATAAAATGCCTATGTAGTGTGAAAATATATAATGTAACAAGTATTATTCTGTTTTAAATGTAATCTCAGAACTTTTCCTTACCAATACCACAAAAGTCTTGCCTTTTGAAGAGACAAGTAACAGGACTGACCCCTCATGAGATATTAATGAGACGCCCAATGCAAATACCCAGCTCTCCGCCCAATCTAGGCCTAGTCAGACATATACACCTGCTTGATGATACAATTCAAAATTACTGAAGATGTGTGAAGACTTTTCATTCACAGGTAAAGGCGGCTCAGCACCAACCCAGCACTAAAAGACACTATTGAACCAAGTGACTGAATTCATATTAAAGTACATCAAAAGAGATCATCACTAGACCCGAAGTGGAAAAGCCCCATACCAGGTACTTTAAAACGCTGTGAAGTGCCAGAGACTCCAGACGTAGATCCATGCCTCCCAATGTAAGAAGACATTTCCACCCCCTGCTGAGAATGAGGACACAATAAAGCCTCCACCAATCCAGGGTGAATGTGCTAGTAACCTCTCCCCTGAAGCAGAAGAATTTGTGCCAGGACATCGATATCATCATCTCAGACCTGGGACAGGAGGACCATCAAAGACAACACCCAGAGGATTTAAAAAAAAACTCCAGCTCAGCCTGAGTCTTTAGTACATTGAGGTCAAAACAAGAAGAACACTTGTGGTCGTGTTCTTAGTAGTGGCCTGTGATTCTTTTTGTCTTAATTGACTATTACAATATCTCTTTTGATCATGCAGGAAAAATATGTGAAATTGCTTTGTTGCCTTTAACAAAGGCCTGTAAATATGGTCTTAGCTAACAAGCTAGATACCAAACCTAAGAAGTTGGGTAGAGCAATTGTTCATAGATTAATAACCCTGTTGCTTGTATTTGTTGGGTTTTATATAATACTAGCTTTTTTTACCCGCCGTTGCACGGGTCGTCATTTTCCTATAGGCACGATTTGTTCAAAATTCCTTAAGGTAGCTGTCTGCTGTTTTGAATCTCTCCATAGGAAAGGTCCCCCGGGGGCCACATAATGGAATCCCAGCTCCCCCAGGATTACACAATGAAATCCCAGCTGCCTCGGAACTACCAGCTCCCCTGGGACTGCACAATGAAATCCCTGCTCCCCCACCCCGGGACTACACAACAATGAATTCCTTGCTCCCCCCCCCCCGGGACTACACAATGAAATCCCTCCCCCCGGGACTACACAACAATGAAATCCCTGCTCCCCCTCCCCGGGACTACACAACAATGAAATCCCTGCTCCCCCCTGGGACTACACAATGAAATCCCTGCTCCCCCCCTGGGACTACACAATGAAATCCCTGCTTCCCCCCCCCTCGGGACTACTCAACAATGTAATCCCAGCTTGCCCCCCCTCCCCCTCAGGACTACCCAACAATGAAATCCCAGCTTGTCGTCCCCCCCCTCCCCGGGACTACCCAACAATGAAATCCCTGCTCCCCCTCAGGACTACCCCACAATGTAATCCCAGTTTGCCCGCCCCCAGACTACCCCACAATGAAATCCCAGCTCTGCCCCCACCCCGTGTAGGCCCCGGCTGCAGTTCATATGAACATTCTATATGCCAGTGGAGCGATTTGCATAACTGCTCCTGAATGGCCCCTGCAAACATTCCAAGTGACGCCATTGGCTCTCATCTATTTTGGGCCATACAGGCGCAGCAAGGGTTTTTCAGAGATTTGAACCCTGCCAGTCTTTGTCCTTGGGTGATGGAGAGTATGCGTGCCAAGTTTGGGGCAGATCCATCCAACCGTGTAGGAGCCTAAGCGACGCCTGTACCCAGCCAGCCGGCCAGCCGGAGACACACTTCCACATTTATATAGTAAGATTATTGTTAAGCAAATGTTTTACTACATGCAGCAGAAGCAAAAGCTCTGTATTGACTCAGAAAGAAATGATGATGATGCTTGAAAAGATTGATCAAAGGGGGGGGGGAGTAAAAGAAGCTTTAGATCCTGAATTACAGAATATTTGCATAGAATAAGTTACAAGTGTTAGTTGTGCTATAAAAGCACAAAAGGGGAATGTAGAAGTAAAATTTTGTCCAGCAGACTTTTCCTTGACCTTCCATGAGCAACCCTGGGCAAATCACTCATCTAGTTGTGCCTAGCCTCTGCTCTGTTATGCTAAAGACTACTGTGAGCCAAAGCCATGATGGTTGGAAGACGGGCAGTGTCTGACCTTTTGTCAGACCTAGGGTGTTTCCTTTTGAAATTTGTCTTATTTAGTTGTACTGAATCATTGTTACCTTATTCAGTATAAATGGAAGTGTCTCCCTTTCATTCTGGTTGGCATTCCTGACTGTGCTCAGATGCCATCCCTGAATTCACTAATAAACTTTCCTCTCTAAGAACCTCTCCAAAACACAAAGCAGTAGATCAAATCAACTACACCACTGTGATGATGCTTTGTGGAGATCCTGCAATGGAGAGATGTTTATCTTCAGTGAATGCATTTCTTGGGTTTAGCTCTTTCACCCACAAGCGATATTTATTTATTTAATTTATTTATTATATTTATACCCCACCTTTGTTCCTGCAAGGAATCCAAGGAGGCTTACATAATCCTCCTCTCCATTTTATCCTCACAACAACCCTGTGAGGTAGGTTAGGCTGAGAGTTAGTGACTGGCCCAAAGTCACCCAGTGAGTTTCATGGCCGAGAAGGGACTAGAACCTGGATCTCCCGAGTCCCAGTCCAACACTCTCACCACTACGCCACACCATTTTCTTTGCAGTCCCTAGCTTCAATTTTCAATATTCCAACATACAGATTTCTGAAAGTGCATACACAAATCACACTGCCAATTTCATGAAAAATAGGAATGTATGCAAGGGCAGAGGGGAACGATTGTTTTGGAAAATGAAGTTGCTCTCTCGCTCACACACACACTCGCACAGGTAGTACCCCTTTGCATCCAGTGCTTACACTTCAGAACAAAAGGATGGGTGCTCTACTGCCCTGACCATATTTACACTGAAACAGAATTACTGCAAATGCAGAAACTCGTTACACCCTTGTCAAATAGGCACAAATCACCAAAGGAAACTCAGAAACGTCTGTGTGAAGTCACTGGAGAGAGCCCAGCAAATTAAAATTATCCATCTCTTAATAGATTAATAGGAAAGTGAACTGAATTTCAAACTCCAAGTCTATTTATATTTATATAGATTATGCACATGCACTCACAGTGCTGCAAGCTAAACATATCTCTACCCAAGTAGGTTGTGGGAAGAACAGCCTGATCCTGGTAGTATGTATGCAATATTTCACACTGCATAGTTATGCTGGAAAGACAGTCTGACCCCCTCCCCAAAAAGATCAGAAATTTTCTATAATGGCAGCTGTGAGCTAGGCAAAATATAGCCTATGCCAAGAGGGAGGAAATTAAGCTTAATCAGGATGACTAGATCCAAAGGAACATAGGGCTGCTGCACCTTTAAGAGTTGCGTAAGAAGGGGAGTTTCAGGAGATCCATCTTACCTCACAGTACTGCTGAGAGGTGCTTTTTTCCCTTTTAAACACAAAACACTTAGAAGGTACCCAAGCCTTGCCCTATTTTGCACTTGAGCCTCTCTTATCATCATTCCTCCCCTCAGGTTACATTTTGCCCCACTTTCTTCAGCACCACTTGACTGAAGATAGAATTTGGGCCCAAAACTGAACCATTACACCCACCAACACCCATTTATATGCACAGATCACCCCTTGTAAGTAAGAACTGGTGCCTGGGTTTTGCTTTCTTCTTCCTCCTCCTCCTCCCTCCCAATCTCTTTTCCTTTTGTGTCATGTCTTTCAGATTGTAAGCCTGACGGCAGGGACTGTCTAATATTAATCTTTGTAAGCCACTCTGGGAGCCTCTTTTGGCTGAAGAGCAGGGTAAAAATGCTGTAAATAAATAAATAAATCTTTCTGATCTCAGAGCAGCTTCATGCTCCAGAGGCGTTAATACCATAAGCCTGAACCTTTCCCAGCCTGGCGCCCTCCTACAACTCCCATCACCCCCTCCAGCATAACTGGCATGATGGGAGTTGTAGTCCAACACAACTGGAAGGCACCAGGTTCAAGAAGGCTAGGCTAGCAGGAAGCAGTTGAAAGTATGGAATTCCTAGGTTGCTACAACCATGAGGAGACTGTAGAAACCCAGTCAAAACAAATGCTTTTACCTTCAATACTGATGCAGGAGTGGGAATTTCTGTAGTTGCAGCTTTTCTCACCCCTCCATGACAAGTTGCACATGCCAAAATTCCACTCCTACACCACTATTAAAAGTTACAGGAGCGCTGTCTGTCAGGATCCAAATCTGGAGCTGGAGCAGAGTCCTTGAGGTCAGTGGCCTGAGGCTTGAATGGGAGAAGCTAGAAGCTAAATGCTCTAAGACAACAAAAACAAGAGTACTGCTGTTGTTATTTTTCCTGGCCAGGAAAAGGACCAGGCTCCCAGTATTTATACACAGCTTGGCCAATCTAGAGGCTTCACATTGTCCTGCCAGAGTACTACACATGGTCCGCTTGGCCTGGCTCAAGCCCCATTCCCCGCACTGCTCTCTGACATCTGAAAAGAAAAGCCAATCTCTTTCAAATGAGGGCCTCCCAAAAGTTTGCTCATTTACAACTCATCTACAGTGTTTTACAGGATCGCACACACAATTAAATGTGGAGATGGCTTGAAGTGTGTGCATAAACCTGTATTTAAAAGCAGACAAGGGAGCATGCGCTGAGATGCATATCTGCTTCACATGACTGCTGCTTTACCTCACAGCTGTTCAATAACTGGACAGCTTGCTTTAAGGCAGTCTACAGAAGATGTCCTTAAAGGACGATTCGGAAGATTTTCTGGAAAGGCCAAGATGTTAGAGGGTGTTGTGTGCACAAAGATGCAACTATTAGAGAGACCACAGTGCCCTCATTTAGTACAGCAAATAGGAAAGTGGTTATTCTGTTCTGCTTGCAGCTTTAGTAACTTCTCAAACAAAGAAGCTTGATGAAGGCAGACAGAGAGGGACTTATCAGCTTAGGAAATGGGAAGGATGCTCCAATTAACTACCAAGCAGTCAGACGTAATTCACTCTGATGAGGCCAATAAGAGAAGACAAGATGGAGAAAATGCGGGGACCAACCACTTAGGTGACACTCAAGCATTCCCCTGCAGGCGGCAAGCCGCCCACTCTTTTCTCCCACCAACTTTTCCCAAAGGGAATTCCCAAAGGGGTGCTCCTGTGCAAAGCCAGTGGCAGAGATCTTTCCCCATTACTTCAACACCATCTCTGCTAGGAAAAGCTTCACCAGCTAAAAGAGCTGCTGAAGGTAGTGGGACCTTACCTGCAAAAAGGTCTGACAAATGTAGTGGTTTGGGAACCGTGCCTGATTATGTCATGGTCCCTAAGGCAGGGGTAGGGAACCTCTTTCAGCCCAAGGGTCAAATTAAATTTCAGAGAAGCTCTGGGGCCACATTCCAGTGGTGGAGGAGACCAAAGGCAAAAGGGGAAGGGCCAAAAATACCAGAAGTATCAGCCTATTTTAGCCTAAAGCTCTTCCTGCCAATAACTAAGCCTTAGCAGCAGAGGCATTTCAACCTTTTAGAATGGGCCAAAAAAAAACTGTGCAAAAGCTGGGAAACCACTATACAATTGGTGGGCAAGGGGATGGGGGTGTAGCCATCTGGGAAACCCCAGGCAGGTGGGACATGGGCCAGAGGTTCCCCACCCTGAGGCATTTAAACTTCTCCAGAGTACTGCTGGCAACACAGGGCTGTTGCAGAGAGCAGACATTTGTTGGGAAAAGGCATTACCACCATACAAGGTACCCATAATGCAACACTCTGTATGTATGGATTCAAATGACTTGTTTGGTGCAACAAGTGACATGCTAGAATCACAGATAGCCACATGACTAGGGATGAGCGCAGAGCTCGATTGTGGGGTGGAAGTCTGGCGAACTTGCCGGGCTCAACCCCCCCCCCCCCCCGAGCTCTGCTCTCCCTACCTTTTCCCCGGCTCGACTCACGTTCTCGCGAGCCGAGCCGAAGAAAGTGACTTCCAGGTTCCGGCGCTATGTTATTTACATAGAAAATGGCCTAACTTGCGCAAATTATGGCCTAACTTGCGCAAATTAGGCCATTTTCTACGTAAACAACGTAGAGCCGGGGACCCGGTCGACCATTCCTACATGACATGGCCTCTGGTTTGAATGTTTTGACATGTCACAGACACACTAAGACTGGGCATGACACATCTTGGAAAATGAGCTGTGGGTTAAAATCGGAACATGGGGAGTTCCAACATCATCCTCTACAAAGGTGTCAAAACATTAAAACACAACAGCCGCTGGTACTTTGTGGCTACCGCCACCTAAAATTAGTCATCTGAACTGAATTTATAACAATTGTGACTGCTCGCAAGGATATTCCAAGCTCAATACTACTGCTTCCCCTGTATAACTTTCACTATCTTGGCAGCGGCCTGCTTAATGTTATAGCTAGTGTGAGGAACCCAGTTTAGAAATTACAACATGTGCCAGAATTACTACGCAACTACTGCACTGTATCTGTGCAGTGGCTCACCACAACGACCAGGCAGCTTCCCCCCCGCCCCACACCACCTCAAACTGCCATGAAGTGAGACCCACACACAGCATCCTCCGCATGAGAAAAAATACTTCACAGAAATGGCTCACCAAGTGTTAATAGCCACCATGTGGCACTAATTTAAAGTGGCCTGCCATGGCAGCTGTAATGTATAAACCCCATCCCAAGTTGCTCATGGCTCAGGCTTAAGAATATTTCAACACAATCAGTTTTAACAACAGAGTATATAGCTGTAAATGCCAACCTTGAACCATTTAATTCTAACGCTCAACAAGATCTGCCACGGACGGCCTTCTCCTTGTCCCATCAGCCAGAGCAGCCAGGCTGATGGGGACTAGGAAGAGGGCCTTTTCTGTGGCGGCCCCCAAGTTATGGAACTCCCTCCCCAGTGACCTTCGCCATGCCCTCTCTTTGATGAGCTTCCACCGTGCATCAAAAACATGGTTTTTCAAGCGGGAATATGGGGTGGGTTCGGATTTTTTTTTAAAAGCTTATACTGTTTTAATTGTGTTTTATTATTGCATTTTATTCTATTGTACATCGCCCAGGGTGGCCGGGTGACCGGCCAGATGAGCAATTAAAAAATGTAATAAATAAATAAATAAATAAATAAAACGCTGCACATCTGTGGAACATCCTCTTACCAAGCCACTGACTTACCTCTTCCTTTGCATCCTATTTAGACGGTCCCACCCTCTGCCCCCTACCACCAGAGCCCCACAGAAAAAGAAAAAACAACAACAACAACAACAAGGAAGCAATTACTAGAGGAATATATGCACTGTAGCTCTAAATCAGCCCAATTCCTATTTCTCAATATAGCCCATCTAAACTCTTTATACACCATTTAAATGTAGTTATCTTTACTTGGTTTTTTTTTTTTTAAATGCATTAAAAAGAGACGGAAGGCAAAAGTGAACTGGCTCAAAGAATTTCCACCGTGCCACTGCTATTCCTTTGAGGATACGATACCATTTTTTAAGTCATATTACAAATTTCTGAAAGTGAAGTCTACTACAAGGGAGAGCCCCTTTGTTCCATAAGAACATAAGAAGAGCCATGCTGGATTAGACCAAAGGTCCATCTAGACCAGCATTCTGTTCACACAGTGGCCAGCCAGCTGCCCACGGGAAACCCACAAGCAGGACATGAGTGAAACAGCACCCTCCCGCCCATGTTCCCCAGCAACTGGAGTACATAGGCAGACTGCCTCTGATACTGGAAGACGGTATCAGGTATCAGAGGCAGTATCCAAAGGGAAGGTGTGGGCGGGTGAAAATGCAGTTCCTCATCATCCAATAAAGTAACTTCTTTTATACAGCCCTTTATTACGGGTGACCAGCCAAATGGGCAATTAATAAATATAAGAAATAAATAAATAAATTACTATTTTTTTTCAGTAACATTTTTTATTTACTTTATTTTTATCTATTTGTGACATTTATATCCCGTCTTTCCCTTCAAAGTACCAAGTCAACGTACATGATCCTCCTCCTCCTCCTCCTCCCCCGCATTTTATTCTCACAACAACCTATCAGGTAGGTTAGGCTAAGAGTCAGTGACTGGCCCAAATCACCCAAAGAGCTTCATGGCCAAGTGGGGAATTGAACCCAAGTTTTCCCAGTCCAACACTCAAACCACTAGACCACACTGGTTCTCAGCTGCAAGGTATCATGATAAATGATGCATTTCATACTCGATGAGGGCCAGCTCCAGGTTTTTGTGGGCAAGTAATACAAGGGCGGGGGGGAGAGAGGACGGAAACTGGGCCTGGCCTATTTGGAGGGCTGCTCCCCCAATTGTTGTGTGGTGCTCTGAGCAGACAAGATCTGCCGGGATGGTCACAGAAGCCTGCCCTGCTGAAATCTCCATGACCAGGAACCTGGGGTCATTTCGGGTATGGAGAGCTTGGAGTTTAGGCTCAACCAACCTCCACAGCAGGCTCCAGGTTAGATTAATCCAGAATGCTGGCCTGTGCCTCCATCGCAACGGAGCCAGCCAGGAGATTCAGGAGAGTGACTGGGACAAAGCTGGCATTTCCTTCCATGCATGCGTGTGCGCGCGCACACACACACGGCCCACCCTTACTAATAAACATCTTCCATCTCAGGAACCATGCTATGGATCTGCTCTTCACTGTCCAGCAACTTATTCAGCTGACGGAGGCTCAGGCCACTTCACATCCACTGCCAGGTTGAGTGCAAGAACCCACAGTGAGCTGGCCAGCCCAGAAAAAGGAAGCCTGGGCTGCCAACTATTCAAGTCGCTCAACTACCACTCATACTTGTGCCGAGACTAGATACCCTCCCTCGTTCCTTTGTAGCTGCATTTAAACCTGCATATATGCGTGTGCAGAAAGGAAAAAGCCTTTGGAAGAACTGGTCAGCAATGGCTTTCCTGCCCGAGAGTGGGCCCAAGCAGATGCCAGACTTAGCTGACCTTTGACACTGGGTCTACATGTTTGAGCAGGTATGTTGAGGCACTGCACTCTTTAAAACACATATTGTGACATCTTTACCTGCTAGACAGTCAAAGAAAACTCTGTGTGTGTGTGTGTGTGTGTGTGTGTGTGTGTGTATGACCGACGGTGCTTTTCTATGTGCACATGCACAAGCATGCATATGTATTCCTGCAGAGGCAACCTCACAGTGGGATGCTGTAGCAAGCAAAAACCCAGGCTATATATGGTATGGTGACTGAATGATCTGTCATAAACAGGTTACAAAAGGCAATGCTATGCAGAACTCTCAGGTTGGATCCTAGGCTTGTAGCTGAAATCTGCCTCCCATTAATTGGCCACTAATTCTTTACACTTGATTTGATTGATTGACTGATTGGTTATTTTCAGAAAGGTGGTCGAGAAATACAATATGGCTTATTAAAAGTTCAGAAAATAAAAACCATAATCAAATGAAAAGCACAGTAAAACCTTAAAAACCCTAACTATTTTAATAGGTAAAGTTAACAAGATGCATTTTGACCCCATTCCTAAATGCAGAGAGTGTGGGGACCAGTTGCAGTTCCAGAGGGAACATGTTCCAGAATTTGGGAGCAACACAGAAGAACTTCCCTTAGCCATATATATGGCCAGTCCCATCCTGGCTGATTTAATTAGCCAGGATGGGAAAGGGTTGAGCAGACAAGTAGTAGACCTCACCTTTCCAGGAACCTTGTCCACCTCTTCAAGATCAACAAGTTGAAAAGCATCCAGACCAACTGGACAGACCACCACCAAGGTTACATCCACCTGCCCTGCCCCAAGGTTGGAGACCAAGTCAAGGTGAATCTGAGTGACTTTATCCGCAAAGAATGAGAAAATTGTTCACAGAGCACCTCCAACTGCTCCGGCTCCCCTTTTCCAGCATCCTGGTGAAGAAGGCCTTGCACAGTGTGGAAAAGCATCACCAGTCTATTCTACGTGGAAACGATGGTGGCAGCAGCGATACAGGCTTTCTTAGCACCGCCACAGAGTAGGTCTCCAATTGGATTCTAGTCTGTGTTCAGTCAGATTCGCCCTGAGGTTTCCTCCAGTGGCACTCTAGCCTTTGCCCCTCCTGTTTTGTTGCCCTTAGCTCCCTGCCAAACCAGGGAACCAACCTGGCTCTCTACCAGGGATGAGAGGGCGCTTAGGCACAATAGTGCCAACTGCCCTGGCCATTTCCATATTCCACAGATCAGCCAGGGCTACAGCAGGGCTCCCGAAGCGCATTCAGAAAACCATCCGGATCCATCAGGTGCCTGAGCAGACCATTTTAGTCAGCCCTGCAGACGTTTAAGCCAGCACAGCCAGTCTAAAATTAACCAGGAAGTGATCCAACCATGACAATGGAGTCACAGTCACGTGTAGCTTCACCTTCAGAGCACCACCAACTCCACCTGAACAGGATACCAAATCAAGAGTGCGCCCTGCTACATGGGACAGCACCATGGTTGTCCTGGCAGATATGAAAACCTGAGCCTCTCCTTACATACACACACACACACACACACACTGAGGATTCCTGAAAAGCCTGGATCAAGCAAGCAACTTTACTAAACTGTACCAAAGAACGAAAAGCTATCTGTGGAACTATCAGCGCTGTTAGTTCCACCCCAACACACTGCTCCTCCTTCCCCTTCTCTCTCAGTCCATTCACAAGGCAACCCCAATAGAGGGCACGAAAGTACAGCAAAGAAGGCTGCCTGTTCCAAAGGTTGACAAGCACGGACAAGTGGGACAAGTGCACCCTCGACTTTCTTAAGGAACAGCTGGGAGCAGCAAAGAGTGCTGTAGCTCTCTGCCCACCCCACGTGCAAGCAGAGAGTGTCTTTGTAAGACTATTTCATAACAGGCGCAAAAAGAAAGAGGGGGGAAGTTGTCTAAAGGGGTGGAGAAAGGAAGGTTTACTGGAGATGCCTTAGAGCATGGAGAGCAGACTCATAACTGGATTTAGAGTCCTGTCTAACCTGTTTTGCGGTATGTACCGTTTAACTGTGTGGTGTTCTCTCCCCCCCCCCTCCCTTCTCCTTTCTTGGCAAGAAGATCGCAGTCCCTTTCCTGCTCTCTTTCACATGTTAACAGAACACAGGCCCCTGGGAAGGTGACACTTTGAAAGACGCCCCTCTAAGCCCATCAGACTGGCAAAATATTTATTAAGGCATGAAACATTTATACTCCATACCTCTGGATCTTCCAAGCCATTCTACTTTCACAGTTGTTTCAGGACACATCACAACCATAAAACAAAGCAAGAGAGGCAATGTTTTAATAGAGCATCTATTAAAATGAAGTCTAGTCCAACACACACATGGAAACTCCTCCCAAGTGGCAAAAGCAAACACATTTACTTCAGCATCACCAGGGGACTTGCAGTCACTGGACAGCCTCAAAATCAGGTATTTGCCTGCTCAACAATAAAAAGCAACAACCCTATTTACGTTCTCGGACTCGGAGATTGTGACAGGAGAGGAGGAGGCATTTCAGTGACAGAAAGGAAAACTGACCCTTAAGCAGCTAACATCAATCATGGCAGGGAAGTAGTTAACAAGAAGGGAGCAGAAAAGAAAAAGAGGAAGGCAGAAAGTAAGCAACCTCACAAAGCTTAGTAACATTATGCTGTAATTTACTCTCAATGCGCTCCAAAGATGCTCAGTGCAAACTGACTTGGATAAAAAAGAATGGATATGAGGCTAGACACAAGAAGTTCTGAAACAAGCCTGTGTGCCGTTCAAGACTCATCAGGATGGGGCCAGGTGCCACGGACACGCTTGGTTCCAAACTCCAGCATCATGCAGAAAATCTAGTGTGGCACAACTCCATTGTGGCCACAAGCTCTGCAAAGGCTCATCTTCGCAAAGTGTGCATAACTTCTCCAGGGGATATCTGTTGCTAGTGGGGCCAATCTGTTTTCCTCCATTTATAATTTTCAACCAAAAGCATGAAAGGAGTCCTTCAGGATCTGGCATATTCAAGCCCTGCCTATATATGGACAGTGCTTTTTCCATGCACGGACAATAGCTAAAAAACTTTTAAGGGAGACCCAAGGTAAAGCTCATGACAGGCACACACCATCTGCTTTCAGACTGTACCAAAACGACTTCTGGTACTCCAATTTGAACAAACTTGAATATTTTTGAAAACTGGCCCCATATACATACATACATACAGTATATCTACACACACACACACACACACACACACACACATATATATATAGTCATGCCTTGGATTGAGAGCATAATTTGTTCCGGAACCGTGCTTGTAATCCAAAACACTCTTATATCAAAACGAAATCCCCCCCAAAAAAAATTGTACAGAGATTTTTAATTTAAGCCGTACTACAGTACTTGTATTGCAAGACGTCGCTTGTATATCAAGTAAAAAAAAATATTAAATAAATATTTAAAAATTTGCTTGTCTTGCAAAACGCTCTCAAACCAAGTTACTTGCAATCCAAGGTATTACTGTATATTTCACAGAAGTCTGTTTAAAAACACCTCTGTGGGGTCAGTCCTACACAGTGGGTCAATGCAGCCATATGCTTCCCTCAATTCTATGCAGGCTATACCAAGACCAGACCAATGGTAGCTCTCACACTCAATCAATGCAATGCAGATTGAACATGCCAGGTCAGCAACCTGCCTTCTAGCCCAGTCAGGACAGAAATGGGGCAGGAGATCAAGAAGGATGACTGCCCAACCAAACATGTGTGCCTCCTTCAGGAGCTGAACCTTTTACTTGGCAACCCCATAGTTTCTATGCAAATATGATGTGCTTGATGCACCTCCCATAAGAGTAGAAAGCAGGCGTGGTTCTCTTTCTGGGCATGCAATGCTGCTTGGCTGCCTTGGCAGCTTTCTCATCCATTGCTAGACGGGGGCGGGGGGGAATCCTTAGTCACAGTAGGTCCATGTAGTAAATCTTTTTCAGTTATTAAGTGCACTGCAGCCATGAATTAAGAGTTGCCTCTCTAATGAGCAGGAGGAAGAAGAAAAAGAAAGCCTGACAGACACACACACCCTCAAAAAAATTAACATGGGTGCACATTGGCTTCTCCTTTGTGGATGTGCATTTGATTTGGAAAGCAAGCAGTGTGTGGTTCTGTGAAAAGGGTGCCCAAAACAAGACCCTCATCAAGGTTCCACAGGTACTGTTTTGTTTAAGACTGGAACATGCAAAGGGTTCTAGTTACTGTTTATTTTAAGCAGTCTCATCCTTAAGACCTTCTGCCATCTGAAATGAAAAGGCTAAACCAGTTGCTTCGACCCTTCGCACATGCACACCAGAGTGGCCTTTTGCTCCAACACATCAGCTGCAAGATACCGTAGTGCTGAGAGGCACAATGCATACAGACTCCCAAGAGCAATAGGCTCTAGGATCTTAGATAAGATAGCAGCACTTGAATAAAGTAAAATAAAATAAAATCACTCACTCTTGGAAGCCTGAGCTTCCAATCTTAAGTAAACACTGGAGAGGGGAATAGAGTGAAAAGACAAAGATGATATGGGTATTAAAGACCAAACCATTGAGCATCAATGCTCCTAAATGCTAAATTGTGAACAATGTTCTAGAGCAGATCCTGCTAGTCTAGATTTCTGCACCCATGCAATGAAATGGAAGCAAGATAGTCCGATACCATTGCTAGACATTTCCATGTATACATGTGCTGCTTCTGACTCAGAATGACAGAACCAAGAAAAGTGCAGTAAAACTCCCGGGTTTTCAGGCAAACTGCAGCTTCTGATATCATTCTAGTAAGGGAGGGAATGCTTGTATGTAGATTTTGATATCACTGTGCCCATGCAGTGCAGAAAATTCACTAGCCCGGATGGCCACTGCCTGCCACTGTATAACTACTACACAGGGATTCAAGGGAATATTAAATGATACAGTGTAAGCCAAAAGTCAACACCCTGCCTGAAGTGTCCCTGCAGACAAGCTCTGTAGCAGGGGTTCACAAGTTTTGGTTGCTGCTGGTAACCGGCTAAGATTTGTGCTTGCCATGACGACCTGGTTTCCTCCTGCAGAGAGAGAGGCACGGTCTTGTTGGACATCACACTGTGCTTAAGGCCCAGCGCAACTGGGGTGGAGTCCTTAACCCAGGGGTGATGAACCTCCGGCCTGCGAGCCAAATCCTTCCCACCTTGCGAGCCAAATCCAACCCTCCAAGTTCCCTAGATGGCTACAGTCCCTTCCCCCGACTCCACCTCCTTTGCCCTGATTGCCAATTGGTGGTTTCCTGGCTTTTGCAAGGCTTTTCCCACATTCTAAAAGGTTGAAATCCCTCTCGTAAGGCTTTACGCTGCTTGAGGTTGGTAATGGGCTGGATGAGGGAGAACAAACTGAAGTTGAATCCAGGCAAGACTGAGGTGCTCATCATGAAGGGTCCTAACTCAGGAATTGAGGTTTGTCAACCAGTTCTGGATGGGGTTGCACTCCCCCTGAAGGAACAAGTTCATAGCTTGGGGGTACTTCTTGACCCAAACCTGCTCCTGGCACCTCAGGTGGAGACGACGGTGAGAAGTGCCTGTTACTTCCCACCGGTGTGGGAATTATATATCGAACAGATGGAAAGCTTTTTAATCTCAGCAGGCTGAAAGCAAAAAGTAAGGTAATTACAACCTCCGTTGTGGAACTTCAGTATGCTGATGATAATGTGGTCTCCGCACATTCAGAGGATGATCTCCAAACTATCCTAAATGCTTTTGCAGAAGCATACGAAAAACTTGGTCTCTCACTTAACATCAAAAAAACCAAAGTGCTTCATCAGCAAGTGCAAGCCAATCCTTTGGTGATGCCATCTATCCAGCTTGGCGGGACAATACTGGAAAATGTCGATCATTTTCTCTATCTTGGCAGCTATGTTTCTGTTACAGCTAACATCGACAGTGAAATCCAGCATCGTCTGAGCTCCGCAAGTGCCGCATTTTCTCGAATGAAACATAGAGTGTTCGAGGATCGGGATATTTGTAAGAAGACCAAAACACTGGTTTATGAAGCCATTGTATACAACTTTATTGTATGCCTGCGAAACATGGACTATCTATAAACGTCACTTCCACCTCCTTGAAAGGTTTCATCAACGTTGCCTCCGGAAAATCCTGCGAATTACTTGGGAAGATAGGCGAACAAATGTCAGTGTACTGGAAGAAGCAAAGACTACTAGCATTGAAAAAATGATCCTTCAACGCCAACTTCAGTGGACCGGTCATGTTGTTCGAATGCCTGACTGCCGTCTCCCAAAGCAGTTACTTTACTCCCAACTCAAGGATGGAAAGCGGAATATCGGTGGTCAATATAAGAGGTTTAAAGATGTTCATAAGGCTAATCTAAAAAAATGCAATATAAACATCGAAAACTGGGAAGCTCTGGCCCATGAACGATCTAAATGGAGGTTGGCCTTTCACAAAGGTTCCATGGACTTTGAAGAAGCCCGAGTGCAAGGTGAAAGGGAGAAACGTGCTAAGCGAAAAGCACGTCAAATGAATCCTTTACAGGACCATCTTCTATCTGGTAACCTGTGTCCTCACTGTGGGAAGCTGTGTGGATCTAGAATTGGCCTCCACAGTCACTTACGGACCCATCGCTAGAGTCTACACAATCTTCTTTAGAATTTCCTCCTTTTATCCCGGAAGACAATCTTACTCGGTCACGAGTGATCGCCTGATGATGATGATGATCAGCTTCAGCTGATACGCCAGCTACGCCCATTCCTGGAACATGTGGACTTAGTAATGGTGGTGCATGCGCTGGTAACCTCTAGGCTTGATTTCTGTAATGCGCTATTCTTGGGGCTGCCTCTATATTTGGTTCGGAAACTTCAACTAGTGCAAAATATGGCAGCCAGGTTAATCTCCAGGACATCCCGTGGTTTTAAGATCTTTACACTGGCGGCCGATTTGTTTCCGGACAAAATATAAAGTGCTGGTTCTTACCTTTAAAGCCCTACATGGTCTGGGTTCAAGGTACCTTAGGGAACACCTCCTCCCCTATGTTCCACCACGCCACTTAAGGTCCTCTGAGGGTCAGCTGTTGCAGCTGCCCAATGTGAGACTGGCAGTTATAGAAGGACTTTTTCCTTTGCTGCCCCTCAGTTGTGGATTGAAATGTGTCTGCTGACTTCTCTGAATGCTTTTAAGCAGGCACTGAAGACTTCACTATTCTGGCAGGCCTTCCTTTTATAGTATTTTATTACACTTTTATGGAACGTATCAATTTTTATGGAATCTTATGGAATTTTTATTTTGTTTTTATGCTTAATTGTATTAGTCAATTTTAATTGTATATTATTGTATACAGTAATACCTTGGATTGCAAGTAACTTGGTTTGAGAGCGTTTTGCAAGACAAGCAAATTTTAAAATATTTATTTATTATTATTTTTTACTTGATATACAAGCGACGTCTTGCAATACAAGTACTGTAGTACGGCTTAAATTAAAAATCTCTGTACAATTTTTTTTGGGGGGGATTTCGTTTTGATATAAGAGTGTTTTGGATTACAAGCACGTTTCCGAAACGAATTATGCTCTCAATCCAAGGCATGACTGTATTTGTTTTGTCTAAAATGATTATAATCTTGTATGCCGCCTAGAGTATTTGTGTATAGGTGGGATATAAATTGAATTTTAAAAAAAAAAATTAAAAAAAATATATGAAGGTATTTCCCTACCCTTTTTGCCTCTGGCCCCATCCACCACTGGAATCTGGTCCCTAGGATCTTCTCCAAAATTGAACTCTGCCCTTGGGCTGAAAAGAGTTACAACACCTCTGCTTTAACCTCTTCCCCAGCAATGACCTGGGAAAGTGGGTGGGGTTGAGGGCCCATATTTGTCATGCTGTGTCTCAGAGACAAACCTTATTGCTTTCCAAGAATCTCCAAAGTTACCGTCAGGGAGACTCCCAGTCCTCCAGGCCCAGAAAGAATACAGGAATTCTCCTGGACACTGTCTTGTCAAGTTAAAAGATGCACTCCCTGTTGGTGAGCAACAGATCTGTGGCTATGCTGTGGTTATGCTAGAAATGGGTAGATAGCCACGGGCAAAGGAGCAGAAGGCGCCTGCACCTTGAACGGTTGTGCAGGAAGGAGTGGGAATTTCTATAGCAGCAGCTTCGCTCACTCTTGCATGGCAACCTGTACCTACTGAAATCTCCTCCTCTACCCAACAATTAGAAAGGTACCGGAACCATATCCTCCTTTGCATCGGGTCTTCATAGTAACAAGGTTGTACTGAAATACCTTTTTGGTCTATACAAATGCGCACGCGCACACACACGCACACACACCACTAGGGACAACAGCTTTTATTTTCACTTTCCCCTTTCACGCCCACTGCCCCACACTTGAATGAATATCCAGCTGGAGGAAGGGGGGGCGGGGTTTGCAAAAATTTAACTCCTGGATTTGAAATGCCAGTTGGTCCAAATAAATGTATTGCCCCACTCATATTTTGCCTCTTCTTCTGTGAAACCAAGGTAGGTACGGGTAAGTAAGATTTCGAAGCCCATTCACAGCAATAGAACAATCATCCCCAAGTCTCTTGCAAATGTTCCAATATCTACAGTTGACAGCCAAGCCATGGAGGTTAAAATATAGTGACGGCAACCTTGCTGGTTAGGTCAGACAGCTCCTTCTCTGGTCCGAGGAAGGGCTTAGCAGGTGCTTCATATCAATCAATGTATCTTACCGAGTAAGCTCAACAGATCTACCAGTGGATCATTCCTGGGTGTTCATATTTAAAATACTCCCAAATGTACGTACATAATACAACAAATTACAGCCGCTGCTTTCTGAGCATGCCTGCTAAGTCACAGTTTTCATCTGTACAGCAGCACATTCTATTTTAGTCAAATTTGCATCTGAAAAAAGATATACAACTTTTTGTGGCCTAGAGAGAAGGGGATAACAGAGTCAACTGTCAAAGACAAAATGGTGCTGTTTGATACAAAAATCTGGTTTGTGCAAAGACCTTCTGCAGGCCGAACTGGTCCCATGCAGAGTGGGATGCAGCCAGTTAGATCGAACAGTTGTGCTCCCAGCAACAAACGGGGCATTCATAAAGTCTGGAAGAGCCTCTGTTCTGGGGCTTTAAGTTCTGCAAATGAAACAATCCGTTGCTGACGCTTTTCTGAGGGAGTGTTTAAAAAAAAAATTGGCAGGGTATGTGTGGGGTGGGGGGTGGAGAAAGAGAGATGCCTCAGCTGCAGAAAATGTTATATGCAAAAGAAATATCAATTTTTAAAAAAAACACACCACACATCAGACACTCAAAGTGAATAAAAGCTACTGTTGAGCATTGTCACCCATTACTGGCTTAGCTGGCAATGCAGGAAACTTTGCCCAAAGGCAAAATACACAGTATAATAGAAAATGCATGGAAAGTTGGGGCAGGGGGAGAGATGGTAGAGAGAGGGGACTGGAGGAAGAGGAGGGGAGGGGTAGACGAGGACACATTTTGTGCTTTGTAAGTAAATTAAGAATAAGCATTTTGAAACAGACATTCCAAAATACAGACTTCACATTTTGATCGGCCAAATAAAGGCTACCTAATTTCATGTCTACTACATTATGAGTTATGCTGCCTCCTCCACACTTGAAACATCTGGTACTAACTAAATGTCATTGTAGACAATCCCTTATAAATGTTTTAATAGTTGGAGCTATTAAACTGGAGGCCATTGACACAAAATGGTATCCCTTCAATGGACCATGTTGATAAGGAAACTCAATCCAAGCAGCCACCAGTATATTATGCCCTCTACGTGATGGTGTGGCAGCTCTGCAAATCCTGCACGATAAGCATATATGAAGATGTATGTATCTAAATATTTTCTATCCATGTAATTGCACTGTATGATGCCACTGAAAAAAGATCTTAAAATAAAATCAAGTTAAAAACATTGCAAGAGAGCAGGTGTAGGCAACCTGGTGCCTTCCAGATGTCCTGGACTATAACTCCCATCAGCCCCAGCCAAGCCAATTGTTTGGGTGATGGGAGTTGTTATCCGAAACATCTAGAGCAGGGTTCTCCAACCTTGGGTCCCCAGATGTTGCTGGACTACAGCATACCCAGCCAGCATAGCTAATGGCAAGGGATTCTGGGAGCTGTAGTCCAGCAACATCTGGGGACCCAAGGTTGGAGAGCCCTGATCTAGAGGGACCCAGGTTTCCTACTTCTGAGTTAAAGCAATGCTACTGGTACATGGGTGCGAGAAAGAGTCCACATTTTGCACAACCAGTACCACAACAGCTGCAACATAAGGGCTTTAATGTAATGCTGCGTATAAACACTGCTCAGATATCCCATTTTATCCTCCCACTCCCTCATTTACCTGTCAGATATTCCAGTTATATAACAAACATATGCATCACCTTCCATTTATCATAGTGGCTTTCATCATGTACAAGATGAGCGGAGATTAGGATGCTTATTCAGTATGTGAAACCACCAAGGAAGTTAAAGAGAAATCTGAATGGGGGTGGAGGGAACACAACAAGTACTCCGAACAATTTCTGCCTGTAAGTTCTTTCACAGTTACGACTCCGTGTTTGGGGGGGGGGGGGCTGAGTGACCTTCATAGCTGACCAAAGGATATTTTCAAAAAAGTAATAACTCTCGCTCAGTCACTAATGCCAGTGTATGCCCTTTCCAACATAAAATAGAATATTCCGATTATTTTGCTGAGTGATGTCAGGCAATCAAACCCACAGCATGAGAAACTTCCTCTTTCTGGCAATAAAGAAGAATGCAGAGCCTTGCCCATCACATCCAGCTGTTCTGTTCTTATAGGGGTTGCTCTTTAAGAACATTTTGGTCCACAGGCCAGCTGTATGGAGTAACAGGTGCACTTAGAGAATAGGGCCTGTTAGCAATAAGAAAAGCGCAGGGAAGTCTTCCACAGATATTTATGTATTGAGAGAGAGAAAGAGCAGGAGTGGAGTGCAAGTTAAAGATGGTACCAGCCAAAGGTTGAGACAAGCTGCTCCTAAGTCGTTGGCAAAGCTAACAATTTGCAGAGTAGAGAGTTCTTTATGACCTTATCTGAAGTACACCTTGAAGACACCACATACAGTGTTGCGACAGAAACAAGACTTATACAGTGCTTTCACTAAATACCCAATATGCTTCACACAATATTCTTAATACTAACCCTGTAAGTTAGGCCAGTTTTATTCTCCCCATATTGGGAGGGGCAGAGGCTGAGAGACAGTGGCTTGCCGGTGGCCTCTTTGTGAGTATGGCAGGGGTGAGATCTGAACCAGGTACATCATCCTCATCATCATTTATTTATTTCATTTATATCCTGCCTTTTCCCTCTTGCAAGGAACCCATGGCAGCTTACATGGTCCTTCTCCTCTCCATTGTATTCACACAACCACCCTGTGAGGTAGGTTGGGCTGAGAGTCAGTGATTGGCCCAAAGTTACCCAGTGAGCTTCATGGCCAAGCGGGGACTAGAACCCAGATCTTCGAAGTCCCAGCCTAACCACTACACCACACTGGCTCTCCTAGTCCACAGCTCATTCTTTTACAATTCTGTGCTAGCTCCCTGGGCAAGCCTGCCCAATGTCAATGCCTACAGAGCCCAACGTAGACTGTCATATGCACACCTCCTGTTCAAGGCACTGGCTGCTAGAAGCATCCATCAGTAGCAGTGATATGCTAATACCGGTAGTTTATTTTATTTTATTTGAATGATTTCTCTCACTCTCACAGCCCCTTACACTGCAACAATTTAACACAAGAAAGATCTAACAAAAAGAAACAAAACAATCAAGTAATAATAAAGCAATAAAACGGAGACAAGCGCAGCAGATAAAGTCTAAAAACCCAGGGATTGGCCACAGAGATCCCAAACCTGGCAGATCAAATGCCTACTGGAATACAAAGGCATTTTGTCTAGGTCAGTGGTTCTCAACCTTTTTTGCTCCATGCACTGCATATGTCAGAATGTCATTCCCCCCTTTCCAAGATTGTCTGACTTCATCTGTGCCATACAATAAGGTGTGGTTGTCCTGTAGATTATGTACAATCCGTAGAATTGTAATTTGTAGAAAGATCAGTATTCCAACAGTTTGAGTCTGTGGTCCCAATTCTGCTCCTGAAACCCTAAAATCCCCCCCGGGGGGGGAATTCTCCACTGGTTGAGAGAACCCCTGGTCTAGGTGGTAGAAAGCAAGGAGAGAAGGAGCCAAACACACTTCTAGAGGCAGGGAATTCCACATTCTCCACATTCTATGTGCAGCCACAGAAAAGGCCCTCTCCTGCGTCCCAGCCATCGTGCCTTGGCCACCATCGGGAAATGAAGAACCGCCTCCCTAGAAGACCTTAGGGAGCAGGCAGGCTGGTATGGGAGGGGGCGGTCCCTTGGGTATACTGGGGCCAAGCCATTCAGAGCTTTTAAAGAGCTTTTTAAAGCTGCTTTTTTTTAACATCCAGCACTCTGAATTGTGTCCAGGAACAAATTGGTAACCGGTGCAATTGCTGTAAAATGAGTACAACTTGCTCCCATGGCCAAGCACCCAGTAACACCCTCACTGTGACATTCGGGACGAACTGCAGTTTTTTCGAAACTCTTCAGTGGTAACCCCCACGTAGAGCATTTCCAATCTGGATGCGACTGAAGCTTGTGTCACCATGGCCAGCTTGGATGCAAGAACTGTCCCCTGTTGTCAAGACAGACAAGACATTCTGAGCTAGAGCTTGCTAGAAAGGCATAGAAATATCCAAGTATGCAACAGCTGCATACACACACAGTTTTCATATTGTGGCCGCAATGAGCGTTGGCACTGCTCTTGCTGCTATACTGTCTTCTCCTTCCAACTGCTAACTGTGGAACTCCCTGCTGAGGGAGGCTAGGTTGGCTCCCTCTTTGCTGTCCTTCTGCCAGGAGGCAAAGATGTTTTTATTCAAGCAGGCCTTTGGCATGTAACCGGGTCTGTTGGGTTAGATGCTGTCTTTATTCTGTGCTTGTTGTCTTTTTAACTGTATTAAATTTGTTAATTTGTTTTATTAGTGTTTTAATCAAGTTTTATTCGCCTATGATTGTAAGCCGCCTTGAGTGCCATTTTCTTGGTAGAAAGGCAGGGTACGAATCAAATCAAACCTCAACCAATCAATCTGTATAGGCGGGATATAAATTGTATGAATGAATGAATGAATAACTCGAATGGGGAGATGGAATTGTCATTATCAGAGCACTGAAGAGCAGAACTACCAAACTTCAGGCTAACAGCTAGAGCATCAGCAAAAGCAACCTTCAGCTCAAGGCCCGGCACCAACATCCAGCAAGGTGGGGCAATGCCAGGGCCCCACCACTACAGCTGCCTGCTGATACAGCACAGCTAGCTAGCAGCTGCACCAAGCAGAACTCCAGCCATGCATGGAGTGGCCAGTGCCGCCCTGCTAATGACATTGGGGTCAAGCTGGTGTCCTTAGCACCGGGGTGCAGGAGGCCACACAAACACACACACACACACACACCGAATTTTGCTTGGTGCAACTGCAGCCAGGCTTTCACCCCACAGTTTCTGCTGGGCGGCCAAGGACCGGGTGAGAAGCGCCACCGCGGCAAGAGGAACTCCCACCCTCCACACTTATACCAGCTGGAACTGCCCTGTTAGGAACATGGGAAGCTGCCTTATACGGAGTCGGCCCATTGGTCCATCTCGCCCAGTACCAGGCAGCAGCTCTGCGGGGTTTCAGGCAGGAGTTTTCCCAGCCCCACCTGGAGTTGCCGGGGATTGAACTGGGGACCCATGAGCTGTACCAGTGAGCCACAGACCCTCCCCTACAAACAGAGTATTCTATAAAGAAAAACTTGCTGAGGCTTGGCTACTGCCTGTATAACTGGAAGTCAGCCATGGACCAACATGATTAAAGTGTAATATGGCCTTCCCCAACGGGAAACACCAGCCCTGCCCCTATTGTATGCACATGAAGGGCAGGACTCACACCATAAACAGGGCAGCACCAGCCGGTACACATGTGCCAAGTGAGCTTGGGGATCCACTCATTGCCACATCCTGCCCCCGTTAACAAATAAGGGGTTCCAGCACACTGTTGGGAGGCCACCATGGGCAACTTGATCAGACCCCCACCCAAACCTGGAAACAGGCCTGCTCAGCTCCCAACACAGAGAGAAAAAGGGAAATGGCCACATGCCAAATATTACTGCAGATAAACAAGTCAAGCGGTGGTTTTATTTCGCGGCCTCGCCTGAGATGTATTGAACTGAAATACTTACTGCAATGTAACGAAGTCTCCACAGCCACCGTAAAACCTCATCATTTCAAAGCTATATATAGCTTCTGCTCACCGGGCTGAAACTGCCAGGAACAGTAAGGACACTTTTTTTTCAGATTCTCCAAAATGCTTGCCATGTTCTACAACACACACACACACAGTCCTATGAAAAATGGGAGAGGATCCTGCTACTTGTATTTGAGGACTGACTTGTCTGACTCAGTTCATTTGTAACCCAACCATCCGCAAACTGATGGCCCTCCACCTCCCATCAGCCCTAGCCAGCATGGCCAATGGTCAGAGATGCTGGGAGTTGTAGTCCAAAACATCTGGAGGACACCAGGTTGGGAGAGGCTGTGCTAACCCATTAAACTAGGGATTCGCACGTTGCTAAGTTTTGTGGGTTTGGAGTTTGTTTGATTTTAAATAAAATGTGGTCGTTTCTCTTATTTTTTACATGTTCTCCAAACTACCAGGTGCCAATTGTAAATAAATAATGGAAGTGAATCACTTACTCACAGATCAAACCTGTAGTCTGATCGGTGTCCTGAAACAAACACTTGGAACACATGAAGTTAACGGGCGCGTCTATGAGTTAGCAATTCACCTATTTTTAAGCAATGGCACAACTGCTTCTTGCATCAGCGATGCCTACTAACCATGTATCATTTGGGTCGGTCCTGAAAATGTTCTGGCAAATCATTTGGGGGCACTGGGGGGGGAGGGGGAAGAGGGTTATGATCATTAACACAGAGAGACAATGCTTAACAAAGTTTGATGATAAGTCAAACCATACCTAACAAGGCTACCTTTAACAAAATGTTGGTTTTTATTTTACAATTCCATTTTTTTTTAAACCTAGATTTGTCTGGACTGACAAGTCAGCAAATACCAAGAAACAAACAAACAAACCAAAAATAACTAACCGCATTGCAATTACGAATCTACATACTAGAACACATGCCACAGTAACCACAGCAATATAATTCTTCTTTAAAAGGGGGGGGGAGGCTTTGTTGTGAAGAGTACTGTTTGGATGAAAATATCACCAGTGTGGCTGAAGTCTTAAAGGCTCTGTTACTCAGAAAAAAAGCTCTTAAAACTTTTGCGGTTCTCCATTTACTAGTTTCAAATTAATTTGTTAAATGCCAGTAGTATTTGAATATCTGAAACGATCGGTAGTTATATTTTCAGTTGCAGCACCCATCTCTCCAAAGGCTGAAATGGCAAGGCTGCCTTTTAAGTGAAATCTCTCTCCACTCCCTCTCTCCTCCCTTCCAGAGCTACAGGCATGAAGATGCAGGCCAAAGTACAAGCAAGGAAAATGAGCCAACCGTAGCTGCAGAGGCTCACCTCCTCCCTACCCCATGTGGCATATCTGGACCAATCATTATGTTCCACCCAGCTGTTCAGCTCTGCTCCCGCACCCAATGACTGACAGCAGTGCACTGTTACTGCAGAAGGTGTCATCCATCACTGGAGAAAGAGAGCGTTGCAGTGTACCAGAAACTTTAGACATCTTAAATCCATCCTAACATCTGCATTTTCTCCCTCCACAACCTGCTCTTTGTGGGGTGGGGGTGGCAGAAATGTATACACGCACACACACACACACACACACACCAAAAGCAACCAAAAATACCCCTTTCAAAACATTTGGTGGCCTTATTACAACAGATGGTTTTTAGTCATTAAACAACAACAACCACCCTGTGCATATTGACAACTTATTTCAGCTAGGGTCCAAGAATGTTTTCTCACAAGCCTCTTTCCTCTAATATTTTATAGCACCAGGCAGAATATACACACTCTTTTTAAGTCTGCCTCTCTATGTAACTCTAGGACAGCCTTCCCCAACATTGTGTCCTCCAGATGTAATGGACTACAGTTCCCATCATCCCCAGGCCCATGCTGGCTGTGATGATGGGAGTTGTAGTCCACCACATTTGGAGGGCGGCACATTGGGAAAGGTTGCTCTAGGAACTACTAGTGGCATTTCTCCCAATCTCCCACTATAAATACAGAAAAGAAAGAATCTAGTAGAGTATAAAATATGCCCAGATGACAGAAGACTGGCTTGCGAAAGGCTCAGGGGCATGGAAGATGCTTATCAAGTGAGGCAGCTAGTATTTCTGATGTGGAGACTCCTCTAATTTCTGTTCACTGAATCTATTTTTAAATCACCAGTTACATGCACCCTCGTGTGTGTGCACATGCACAAGGTAGGACTGAACAAGCATGAAGTTCCTCAGTATTTCACAAATTATACTTTACAGATATTTTGTGCTTTCAAAATTTAAAACACACACACTTTTGTTTTGCTTTCCTATGCAACTTTACAAGAGGCACTTGGGGCTAGGAAAAGGTGCCGTACCTCTACCTGACACAGGGTCAGCCCTACCATTAGGCAGGGTGAGGCTTCAGGCAGCAGATGCTGGGGGGCGGCAGCAGTAGCTCCTTGCCATTCATCCTGAGTCCCCCCAGCCTTTCCCCTCTGTTGGACAACAGAACCGTGTGTGCTACATGGCCCATCCCGCACCCCCTGAATGAGCTTGCTGCCTTAAGGTGCAGTGGAGAAAGCTATCCCAGTGGCAGTGTTCAAGTAAGATTTCAGCTTTTGTAGATGGAATGGGGCGGGGGAGGGTTTTTTCCATCATCTTGTCCTTTGCCTCAGGCGGCAGAACGTCTTGGGCCAGCCCTGACCTGACACCATCTACACTGCAAGGGAAACAGTGCAGCGAGACCACCCCATCATTCTTCCCATGTCTGCATTTCTATCCTTTCCTGTATCTCTAAACTTATGAAGAGCAACTAACAGACTAATGAGAGCAGGGAGGTGAAGCTGGAAGTATGGCTAGAGGTGTGTGGACGTCTAGATATGTTTGTCTGTGCACATGTGAGCACATCAGGTACAGCTCTCTCTTCATGTTCCATTTATTATTTTGAAAGCCTCTTACTATTCTCATGCAGACCATTTCATCTTAATGGTGCTTAGTTTGTACAATAACACACACACACATATCATTTCACACAGTTCAGTACATAAGCAACCCAAGAGTACACACACACACACACACACACACACACACACACAGGCCTCTGAACAATTTAGAACTACCCCGCAGTCACACAATCTCCCAAAAACTCATATAACCAGGATTCGGCATCATGTCAGTGCTGATCAGTTTCATTCCCAAACAATCACATGATGCAAGAGCAGCAAGGCTACAGAGCGTGCTCAGAGAGGAACAAAGTGACCACCAAGCCTGTTTACTCTGCCCTATATTTGTGCTTTGCGTTAAGATCAGGAAAAAAATGAACTCCGGACAATTTTATTCCAACATCATTGCAAACCAGAGAAATATGCTATAAGTACAAGCCTTGCTGCAGACAGGACAGGACAAAGAATTTGCATTTAAACTTTTTTAGTCACGTAGTAAGTCAACGCAGCATGCGTGTCAAGGAACACATTTTGGAACAGAGGCAGGCAGAATTCAGGCTTGTCAAATATACTTTGTTCCTGTACTAGAACCTGGAGATCCACCAACCAGAGCCAGGTGCAAAAGACGTACACTTAGGATTCAAGAATAGGGTGCCTCTGAGCACATTCCAAGCCTACGCATTTGAACTGAGCTCATAGTCCCTTATAAAATTCCACTTCTGGTTACCCCAAACTTTCTTCATTCCAGCAGTCTAACGTGGGGGAGGGGGCATTTTGTTGCTGCCATTGTTAAACAATTGGGAGTCAGAAACCCTTGCCAATGTACTGCAAATCACCCAGGGATCTACCAGTAGATTTCAATCTACTGTCTCCCTACCCCTGCTTTAGAAGTACCTTTTTGATGTGGCACTGGGCAATTTAATCGCATTAATAAACCCTCTCTTGGATGCTGTTTGAAGTTCAACTCCTCTCTTTGCCTTTTTACCAAGTTACAACTTCTTAGGTATGGGAGAAAATAAAAGCGAAACGACTCACACCAATTTGCTTTCTAATTCCTATATTCACTTGTTTAACACCCCCCCCCCCAAATAAAGTCTTTCATCCTTTTGACCTTGGACTTGTACATTTTGTCGGTGTCTTTCAGCACATTCTCTTTGCTAACCATTCAACAGACTGTGAGCCCTGATAAAAGCGGTTAATGTTTACTGAAACCTGCGCATGAACTGTACTAAACCCTATTTTGAGGGGGGGAGGGGAGGCAAAGTTCTACTTACAGCATCTATGACCAATTTTGTTTTTTAAAGCTGCACATATTATGACTTTTTAGCAAACCACTTTCAAATAAATGCATGCATTAGTAGTGGCAGGGGGAGAGAAGGGCAGACAGCACCAGACAGGCAGGTGCAAGCAAAGAGAACAATAATGTCTTGTCTACCTGTAGAGCAGTGTTCTCCAACCTTGGGTCCCCAGATGTTTTTGGCCTACAACTCCCAGCCTGCCCCAGGCAGCATAGCTGGCTGGGGCAGGCTGGGAGTTGTAGGCCAAAAAACATCTGGGGACCCAAGGTTGGAGAACACTGCTGTAGAGCAACTGACCAAATGCTAAGACCTGTACCAAATAAGTTCTTCTTTAAGCTATCCATTGTGTTTGGTTCCTACAAATGAAGGGAGCGCTGGAAGGGAGGTAAGAAATTAAAGATCAGGTCACCTCTGTACAGGTTAGTCAAAAAGTCATTCTCAGAAGATGCATGCTGGCATCCTAGGGCTCCTTACACAGGGCCATAGGTGTGACATGCCATGCCATCCCACTAAAACTTTTGCAATAAGGGAGCACCTGCAGTTAAGCTAGTGCACATCTCTAGCAGTTCCTGTGGTGCTGGCATAATGCCGCATCACAAAGAGATAAGCCAAATGCCAAGGTTCAGGGGGCCAGAATAACTGAATTATTCACTCACATCTCCGAGTTAGGTACTTTCAGCTTTTACTAACCAAGCTTCCTTAGGCTTCCCTAGCCAAGCCTCCTTCTCAACTGCCAACAGCAGAGAGAGGGGTCAACCCCAATTTTCGATATGATACTTACATTGGCTATAATTTTGTACAGATTTAATCACAATCATTCTGCGCAATTGATTAAATAGTCCCCCCCCCCAAGAGTAATTGTTCCAATCTGGATGAACATTAAAGAAAAAGACAAGTGCATTTTAAATTGTCCCAACAGTTTTGCACTACCAATTTTTCATTCCTTTTTTACATCATCGATGAGGGTAATACAAAGACGACATTCCCATCACCGCTATTGTTTTAATTAGGAACCATTAACATACCTCTGCTTGTACAGAAGGATTAAAACTCAAACTTCCAGTGGTGGAAAAAAACCCTGCTCTTTTCTCTCTCTCTCTCTCTTTTGGTTAGAGCAAGATGCTCCCAGGTGTTTAAACCAACTTTTTTCCCCTTCCCTACACAGCAGCAATAGAACCACAGTCACCTTGGAAACAAACATTGCCCTGTGTTTGCAGAACAAACAATGGTACCTTTTCAGCCAGTATGAAGCAGGCAGGGCAAGGGGCAGCCAAGCAATTCTGGGGCTTACAGGAGTGTTAACATATTGCATTCATTCAGTGAGTCAAAAAATAGTTCAGCACTAGAAGTGAGACACTCTCAAAGAGTGAACCTTTGGCTGGAAACCACTGCCAGACAATCTAGTGAGAAGGTCAGCCCCATCTGACAAAACTAGGTGGCAAAACTTCACTGCGCAGTTAATCTAACAATTATTTTTAATTGCTTCATGCAAAGGGCAAACCATTTAGCTCATCTTTCCAAAGCAAACTTAAAGGGTGAATACATACACACACAAATTTACACCCTTATCTTTAAATGTATTTACTTGGCAGTTACTCCCTCCAAATTTCACAAGTACTTCCCACCAGGTAACTCTACTTAGGATTGCAGTTTATAGTTCAAGATGTACATTTCTTTTATACTGGATGTAAAAATATGCAGGGACGTGCAGACATCTCGTCATGGACCAGGTGCCTGCTTCCAGAGATGCTGTGTTCAGTTGACAACCTTGCTGATTTATGAAAAGCCACAACCCCAACCTGAATATATGAGCACAGCAGGAGATGTGAGACACAATGGTAATCATGATTATGTACAGAAGATAACAAAACAAGCTATTAAAAATGATAGTTCTTTAACCCCTCACAGAAAGCAAAGACGTTGTATCTGTAGAGCTGCAAAAATAAAAGTTCTGTAAAGAAATTGAAAAACACTACCTCACCACCCTACCCTCAATTAATGCAGGATCAACTACTTTGCATAGAGGAATGAGTAGAAGCTAAGATATGAACTATGCTTATGAACAACTATATGTTATAGCAGTGGGAGGCAACCTGGTGCCCTCCAGCTGTTTTAGACAAAACTTCCATGGGAATTGTAGTCCATAACATCTGGAGGGTACCAGGTAGCCTAATCCTGTGTTACAACATCTCTACATCCAGTGCCAATGTCTAGTTCTCTCCAGAACCAAAAAGAAATGAAATGTCAAACTGCTGATATTTTTGTGCCATGTGAACTTGAAGTCGCCGCTGCTAGAAACATGCACACAAATTAATGTTTTAGGCTGTGGTGCAGGGGCAAACTCAATACCCCCTTAATTTCGGTTAACACAAGAGATGAAATCCACAATCCAGCATGAAAAATATTCAACACAAAAACGTGGGAGCCTTTTTGAAGAGTCACGTTAGTTTCTTGGTTTCTCTTTGGCAGCCACAGCAACTGATGTAAAAAAAAAAAAAAAAAAAGCAACAACTGAAGGGATTAAACATCCATCACAAACCATTTCTGAGTGGAACATATCTGTGCTTTATTTATCACCAGATAGCTCTGCCCTGGAATCCTGGCCACATTCCTCAAAACTATTACTTCTAGGGAACTCCTATTTATGCAAATTGCATTACTCCAGGGAAGCAAACAGCTTTAAAAATAATAAATAATTTAAAAAGCTGCCACTTAGCTGGCCTTATTATTGCATCCCTGGAAAGCCAAATCTATTTCCTCCTTTTCCCCCCTTCACCAACAAAGCCACAGAGGCTGAGGAGGAGTTAAAAGGTACATAAAACATGATTCACAATTACCCATCACTCAGTTAATAGCAGTGGCACACAAAGGAAGAGTGCACATGACTAAAAGCAGATATAACTTGTGGCTTCTATGCCTATGAAACACTCTGCACCTTTTGAGGACAATTTGTTGTTGTTTTTTAAAAAGGAACAGTCCTAATGGTATGAAGCCAAAACTTTCCCAGCCTTATCATTTCACATCCTTTCCCCACCATTTGCTTCGAATGGATCACTCTTTGGCAATATATATTGCAGGTGCCTGGGGGTGGGGTGTTGATCTGGGTCAGGAATGCAGCAGAGAAGAGGAAAGGGTTGAAAGTCCCCCACCACCACCACACACACACACACACACACACACACACACACACACACGGGTCCAGATCTAGATTGGGGCCCGGTGCTTAAGTTTGAGTTTTAAAAAGGAACATGTGCTTTGGGTCGTAGCCTGTTCCTTCCTTCCTCCTTCAGCGATGGAGTTTAAGTTTGATCATCTCGAGCTTGAGAGCGCTAAGGAAAGAGAAACAAGCAGAAGGCAGAGGTAGGTGTGTGTGTGTGTGTGTGCGCGCGTATGTGTGCGCGAACACACACACACACACACACACACGGAAAACTAAGAGTGAAAGTTATTTAGAACCTTGAAAAACCGCACCCTCAGAAAAAACGCCTGTGAACTACAAACACAGACAAGCAGAAGCAACAGTTACAGTGAGGTACTGAACAAATAATCTTCTGCCCCCCCCCCCCCCACTCCACCCTATCACAAATCCTCAGACTGCTGGCTGATAGAAATGTTTACTAGGCCTGGGGGTGGGGAAGAGAAAAGAGGCAGCCGTTTGTTCCTTCTACCCCCCACCGCATACATCACTCCCATGTGCCTGTATTATTCCCCACTGCCCTTCACAATAACCGGGTAACATCTTTACGCCCTTGTGGCCCCTCCCTGCTTCTGCAAAGCAATGATTATTAACTGTTCTGTGTGCAGCAATATCTAAACATCTACAGCTTCCTTCTCTGTGTGTATCAAGCCGCATTCCCCTCCCCAACACATCCCACCCACCTCCGCTTCCCTCTTTACAGAGGTGACCCAACTGTTCTCTTTGCAAAGGCCTGTTCCTACTTTCTGGAAGATCAGGACAGGGAAGCCAATGTGTCCCAACTCTTCCGCAACTCCAAATTACCTCAGGCACCTTACAAACTGGTCATGTCTCATTGTTTTTAATATTTCCCTCACAAGGACATTTAGCATGAAAAAATATATTTTTATTTTTTTTAAAAAGACCTACTAGTGATGATGCAATGGCTGCTAGTTATTGTTTCTTCTTTTTAAATAGGCTTTAAACTTGATCTCCAGACATTAGCAAGAATTTATAGTCAATGGTGAGAAATGATGGGAGTTGTAGGCCAAAACATCTGGAGGACCACACTTCTGCTTAACTCCTCTCTACAAAAAATGTTTTATGTTTTAGAAAAGGAAGGAAACTCCAAATTGTCCAATACCACCCAACAGAGCACACAATACAACATTCAACTCCACCCAGGTTTCACATCCACAACACACCTCAGCTTTTGGCCATACCTGCTTCAAATTACACTTTTTAAGGAGATGATGATGGGAAGGGGAGCTCTTGACTCTCCACCTCTATTCAAACGTGGCCTGATATCAAAAGTAGAAAAGTGACATAATACCGGTTAGCAAAAAGAAAAACCTATCAGTGCAGTTCCGGGACCAAAACAGGCATTACTTTAAAGACGCAACTGCTGAAGCAAGTGGATCACTATTTTGAAATAGAAACTGCAGGCGCATGGGTGGGTGGAGATCCAGATCTGGCCCATAGTGGGAGGGAAAGGGTTGAAACTCCCCTATCTGTCTCCCACCCACCGATGGTTCCAGTCCGGATCAGAGTCCCTGCACCTACTGTAGAGTAAAAATGAAATGTAGCAGCTATTTATTTAACATAACGTTTGTTTTGGCCCTTATATTAGGTACATTGGTGCTAACTTATTCTGCCCAATGTGTGTGGGGTTGCCAACTTTTCAACTAATTGCTGCACATTTAAACAGAGGTACAGATTACCACATCTGCCCCCATGCTGTGAAAACCTTCACCTGCTGATTTCTGCCCTTAAAAAAACACAAGAGCAGGCCTGGCAAGGTTGGTTGGTTGTGTGCAGACAGTTGGCTATCCTCGAGTAAGAGGTGGATGGCCACTGATCTCCATGGCAAACATGTACAACTTGTTCGCCTGAATCCGAAACACATCACTATCAAAGCATGTGCCACTGATTCTAGCAAAGTTTACTTTGACCCAAGTGTGCACAGAGGCAGTCTTTTTCCAACATAAGCAGCTGACCAAAGTATGATAGTAAGAGCACATGATATAAGCAAGAAGCATTTACTGAAGTTCAAGCAGCTTCAGACTAAAAAGGATGTCACTGAACGTTTAGGAGTTCCTCATACATCTCTCTTAGCCATCTTTGCAACAATTCTGCACGGTAGGCCAGTATTATTCCCATATTGCAGACAGATAGAAGCCCAACGCTGAGAAGAGAGTAGCTTGCTTAAGGCCACCTAGTGAGTTCATGGCTGAGAACTCAATTATTTTTTCCAACCAACATATTTAAAATTAGTGAGCAGCAAAATAATATTCAGTATTTTTATCTACTGTGAGGCAGAGCAAGTGTTGAACCCCTAAGATCATTTTTACAGTATATATATATATAGATGGATGGATATTTTTCCAGCTCTCAAGGAAACCACACAAATTATATGATAATGAACACAGAACTGCTACAGTTGGTTTAAGGGGGAAGGAGAGAAAAAACACACACATTAAAACTGCATGGATTATCTAGATATAGTGCAACTGATGTGTGACAAATTCTAGCAGACTTCTCATTAAACTAGGGATACTGTTGGGACTCCTACAAAAATCAAGATGTTAGTTCAAAGATTCATTTGTTTCTAAATTTCAAAGTTATTTTTTTAATGTGTTGAAGGCAGCAGCAAACACAAAACAAATCTAAGACTGCATTCAAGACACCAATGCAGTAGAGTTCACTTATATCTATGTGTTTTGTGCTAGGTTTTGTATTTTTTGTTAAACCCTGCATCTCTCAATATATCAACTTATGGTATTTACATTGCAAGTACAATAGCCATAAAAAGCTTACTATTTACACGCAGAAATATATTAATCACAACCCATTAAACAAAATATATTGACTCCAATAATTGAGTAGAGATGAAATTGCTAGAAAAGCCAACATTCTCTTCCAGTGTCTAATTACAGCTGCATTAAACACCTTCCTGAAACCTACCGTAATCGTATAAACCAACTTCATTAGATTTGCTGTATCCTCACAAGCCAAAGACGTATTGAAGATAACAACAATAGCCCATACTCAAGTTTGCTTCCAGTATTCAGCAACCAATGTTTTTGCTACTGCCAAATAACTATTTTGCCATTTTATTTTCTGATTTTGTCTTAATATAGATAAAATAACCAGAAATTGATCTAACATATACTTATGCGTGGACTTTTATTATGGATAACATGCAGAGGGCTTTATAACTCCAACTAAGTTTCACTTTGTAATGACCTTGTGACTATTAACTCAATTTTACAGAGGCGTAATGTGAAGCTGAGAGGTACCGTAAGCAGTTTGCCCAAAACTATCCAAGTGAATCCATAGATGACAGGGGATTTGAACTCATGTTCCCCAGATTCAAGTCCACCTCCCTATCTATCATGGTACAACCCAGCCTCCCCCAACCTGGTACCCTCCAGATGTGTTGGACTACAACTCTCAATCTCCAGCCAATGGCTCTACTGGCTGGGGATGCTGGGAGTTGTAGCTATAGGTTGTTCATGGTTAACAACCCATATTTAAACTAAAGTGCAGGGTACGCACATAACCACCACCCACGATTCAATGACAACCCATACTGAAGCCATACTCTGGGTTCTCGTTATGTGCGAACCAGGTCAATAGTGTCCCTAACAACATGGTGGAGACCTATCCATAAACACTGAAGCATTACAGACAGCTGATGCTCATCTCAGATTAGGGAAAAGAAAGGCTTCCCTGTCAGGCTAGTACAAACTTTCCTGTGTCACCTCACACCAAGACACTGCAGTATGTAGCAGATTTCTGGAGTATGTACCTAAAAGAAAGAGACACACTTGCGTTGCCATTTAAGCATTACAGAGATCCAAGCTTTTTCCAATACAGAGATTAATCTCCGTGTCAGAAAAAATGTACATGTACAGGCCAGGAGTGGGCAGACTTTAGACTTGCAGGATCTACTGTGTTTTTTCACTAGAACCCTAAGATCCATGACATCAGAGCCTGGTGCAAATGGCATGCACTTAAAATAAAAGAATTCTGGGCCCAGATAAAAATCCACTCCTGGTTACCCCAAGCTTTCTTCGTGTCAATAATATAATTTATGGCATGGGGAGGGGGGTCATTTTGTTGCTGCTATTCTTAAACAACTCAGAGTCAGAAATCCTTGTCAACCTACTGCAAGTCTCCCAGAGGCCTACCAGATCTACCTTCCACCCACACCTGCCTTAGGCTACTACTTACATCAGTGGTGGGCAACCTCTGGACCTCAGCCCAATCAGTGGTGGGCAACCTCTGGACCTCAGCCTCTGCATGTGATCTGGCAAGAGTGATCTGTCTCTCTTCTGCCAGCCTCCTGGGCAGGGAAAAAACACAGAGAAAAGGGAGGGAGGGAAGGGTGGCCCTTCCCACTCTTGGCTCCAGTGCCATCCACCTCAGGCATGTGGCCTCCAACAGAGGAAAGGTTCCCCACCTCCAACTTATACCATCTCTCTATTTATAATGATACTTTTCTGTAGGAGTGGTTAGATTATACAAGCATCTCTATCCACCAATCTCCAGTAAAATGTCTAGATCTGCCATGTAAAAAGCTGTGATGGATAGGCAGAAGAAGAATGCCCCTGTGAGTTTATTTCTACATGATTCATCCAACATCTGTTCATAAAACAGATGCTCAAAAGATTTACTACCTTGAGGCAACTGAGAAAGGAGCAGAATCTTTCCATCTCTTTTGCATCTTCCTTGCACTAATCACTGGCAAGTCACAAGGAGCAGGAACAATCTGATCTCTGCCACCAAATCCCATGCCAGTTACCGTAGGTAGCAGGAACGCAGCAAACACTGGAGGGATCATCAAAACCAAAGACATCCATTAATTTGACCGGTGAGGGGGAAGGCTGCCCCACTTAAGAGGTGACAATGCGTCTCGGAAGACACTGAACAGGAGCGGGCGGTGAAGATGCATAAGCATGGAATAATAATTCACATCATGTTGTCAATGTACACAAAGTGAAAATCTAGGAAGAGTGGATCTTGATGGGTCTACACATAGTGCTGGTTTTCAAACTGACTTTATACTCAGCATTAGAACAGAATAAAGGTTGGGGAACCAAAAGCTTATGTTTCAAGGGGATCAATACAAATCCTCTGCCAAATACTAAGCTTGACTTATTCACACTTTTTCATATGGTTTATTTGTTCCTTGTCCAGAGCTCTAGTTCCCCTCAATAGTGTTGGGTCATATGATTCGATGCCCATTAATGCCAAGAGAGCTCTTATACCTCCTGTTTAAGACATGTGACACACAGTGGAGTGGCCATACATCCTTCCATGGTTCAGATCCCTCCACTTATTGTCTGTGTTGTGTTCAACAAAAAGGAAGGCTCAAAAATAATACAGCTGGAGTAGCCACAGCAACACTAAATGGAGGATCTGTAAGCCCTTAATGCCACTGAAACAAAAAGGAAAGTTCTATAAGCTTTGCTCATATCACTTCTGGGGAAAGCAAGTCCTATTAGCTCAAAGAGATGTCATGAGAGGCTGACATTTTATAAGACTGGCAGGGGAAGAGATGTCACTAATAAAAAGGATTCTAATACTAACGTGAACCCATGTTATGGTTTTAATCTGTCTTCCACAAACTGGTGCCTTCCAGTCACCATATGGCTACTCCCAAAACGGAAGGCAATGGCCATGCTGGCTGGGGATGATGGGAGTTGTAGCCCAACCCATCTGGAGGGTGCCAAGTTGGGGAAGGCTGGTCTTAATCAAATGTTTCTGTTTGACAGAGCCTTATGAATCCAGTTCTACTTCCAAGCAGTAAAGCTAGTATCACCAGGAAATTATTTGGGCTTGTTCTTGCTCCTCCTGGGCATTGTCCCCAGATAATGAGAGATTGTCACCCAACTTATCCTATTAGGGTGAAGACAGACCAACATACTAAGTATGGTGGAAATAGTTTCAACTCACATCTGCTGCATTCCAGGGGATTCCCCCCAAAAAATGTGGGTCGAAACCACTTCCCCCAGTCTCTTCACCCTTAATCTTTTTATCAGATCTCTTCACTGTTCTCTGCGCAGATTCAAGATGGTGGCTTGCAATTCCCTATTTTCAAGGTAGGCTAAAAGTCCAATATTTAAAGATGAAATGAGACACTTCCTAATTTATTGTGAATGAGATTAGAAAAGCAAAATACTTCATTATAGGAGACCATATACACAGTGTGTGTATGTCTGTGTCTCTGTGTGTACACAAGAAATACATTCACAAGATCTCAGAAATTTTGGAATTAATCTGCAACTTTAAACTGCTACTGCTGTAAAATACTGGTGGTGAAAAAAACCTTGCACCTGAACATTTATTCTCTTACAGACACAGGATGCCAAATAGGATCACTTCAGCAGTCTTTACAACTGACCTGCATGACAACCTTGCAATTTTCCATTCACCCAGGGCAAGTGGCAATTGTTTCTGGGCAAGCAAGCCCTTGAATGACAAATCCAAACTGTTCATGTAGCCAATGAAGGGTTACTGCTTGAAGGTGAACACCTCACTAACTCACCACCAGTTTAGAAGGCTCATCTCTCTCTCTCTTTTGCTTTAAGGGCTACTTGGGGAATATGGGGTGGGTTAGGATTTTAACATTTTATACGGTTTTAAATGTATTTTAGTCTGTTTTGTTTTATTGTATGTTGTACATTGCCCAGAGTGGCCGGGTACTGGCTAGATGGGCGATTTAAAAATACAATAAATACAGACATACTTTGTCATTAGAGTAACTAGGTTACCTTCCCTGATGCAAAGTAAGCAATCCAGCTCTACCCCATCCCTTTTCACCTGGAGCTGTGGATTGAGGTGGGAAATTAGTGTCTGTACTCATCTCCCCAGCTGCAGGAAAGGAGATTATGGAAACTGAGCCACCTACTCCTGCTGCCTCAGCCAAAGGACAACTGGATGAGGGGAACCAGGAAGGAGGAATGTGGGACAGGGCAGTTGGGCACCACCACACATTTCGGTGGCAGGTATCATCTTACCTTCTAAGCTACCTTTTGAGTACATCCACACATAATACAGGCCTGTGGCTCACGCTGGCTCAGCTTGTCTGAGTGTGGAAAGCTAAGCAGGGTCAGCAGGCCTGGTTATTACTTGGATGGGATACCCCTCCTCTAGTTTCCTGCATTGAGCAGGGAGTTGGACTCAATAGCCTTGTAGGCTCCTTCCAACTCTATGATCTATGAAACATACATAAATCAATCACAGTAAATAGTTTACCTTAGATAAGTACGTCCTTGATGTGGTTACTCCCAGAATAGAAGGCAACTCCCAACAGTTGGGGAAGGGAAGCTATTCATCCACTTCCATTCTTGAAGGAAACTGGAGCAAGGAGTTTGGAAGTCTCCCTACCACTGGATGCAGCAGTCCAGAGCTTATTATTTTATTTAAATATTTGCAGGCTACTTAGGCTCCTAAAAACTTGATCTAGACATTTTAAATATTCTCTTAGTTTTGTACAGGGCTGACGCTTAATTATTTAATGATGGCACTTCAAATATTGACTTTGGCTCCCAATACAATGTGGTCTTGAGGCAGGAAGCATTCACAAAGTAATGGGTACAGAAGATATATAGATATGAAACACACCCACCTCCACCTCCACCACCACCCCCAGTCTAGGAGCTACCTGTTTCCTCTTTCCCTAAGCTGCATGCATTGGAAATGGTAGTTTATGTCTATAATGTCATCAGTCAATGAGAACATAAGCAGAAGTCATCTGTCTACCACTAATTATACGGACAAGTTCAGAAAGGAGGCTAAAGTGCTTTGAAGAGGCAACCAATTGACATTAAGTGTTCCTGAGTGTACACCCCAACTCAGTTTTAGCTCTGTACTATTATTGCTGTGGAGGAACGAATCCTACAGTGCAAGATCATATCCAGTGGCAGCTACCATAATCCAACTGCAATTATTATTCCTCTAAAGTCAGAGTCTCAACATAAAAAGAAATAATCACCACGCTACAGAAGACTATCGCACAAAGTAAATACTCCACCATTCTATCATTGTAGTAAATTTGGCAGAGTGGCACCAATCCCACTTGGCTATGTAATCAAAGAAGCAATTAAAACAATTTCCTGCTCATTTTTTAACACAGTCATTTGATTGGATCAAGAGGAAACTAAATGGCTAGCTAGTCTATGCTGAGCAAAGACATGTTCCAAACTTCTATTATCATGTGCAGACCAACTAATGTGGACACAGGTTGAACTGCTCAGACAACACGTTCGCAACACAGGAACAGCACACATCAAAAATGTTTATGCGAAATCAAATCTTGGCTGGATGAGTAATATTCAACCTGTTCTGGAACGGGCTGCACTCCCCCTAAAGCATCAGGTTCACAGTTTGGGGTGCTCTTGGATCCAGCATTGTCACTAGAGGCACAGGTGGACTCGGTGGCACAGAACGCCTTTCATCAGCTTAGGCTGATAGACCAACTATGTCTTATCTGAACAGGGACAGCCTAGCTACAGTTATCCAGGCTCTGGTAACCTCTCGGCTGGATTATTGCAATGTTTTATACGTGGGGTTGCCTTTGAAAACGGTCTGGAAACCAGCTGGTCCAAAATAGGGCAGCGAGATTGTTAACGGGGACTGGCCAACATGATCATAGCCTTATAAACCATTGTGAGCTCTAGCAGCGCAGCTGGAATAAGGAAAAACATCTAAGATTCGGGCAAGTATACTTCAGAGTAAGACCTAGTCACATCAATGGAATTACTCTCCAAAAGTGTGTAGGAGGTTGCAGTGTTAATTCCGCTGAATGAATATGGAACTTTTCTTTTATGAACAGATTGTAATAAAAAGTTATACAGTAATACCTTGGATTGCAAGTAACTTGGTTTGAGAGCGTTTTGCAAGACAAGCAAATTTTTAAATATTTATTATTATTATTATTTTGACTTGATATACAAGCGACGTCTTGCAATACAAGTACTGTAGTACGGCTTAAATTAAAAATCTCTATACAAATTTTTTGGGGGGAATTTCATTTTAATTTACAAGTGTTTTGGATTACAAGCACGTTTCCGGAACGAATTATGCTCTCAATTATGCCAGTACTTTTCCATCTGCACTGGCTGCCAGTCCACTTCTGAGCCCAATGCAAAATGCTGGCATTAACATTCAAAGCCCTAAACGGCTTGGGGCCAGGTTACCTGAAGGATCGTCTCCTCCCATATATACCTGCCCAGACCCTAAGATCATTCTCAGAGGTCCTTCTCCAGGAGTCCCTGCCAAAGGAAGTGAGGTGGGTGGCTACTAGGAGGAGGGCCTTTTCTGCTGTGGCACCCTGGTTGTGCAATGAGCTTCCCAGAGAGGCTTGCCTGGCGCCTATGTTGTACTCTTTGGGGCGCCAGGTGAAGTCCTTCCTATTTTCCCAGGCATTTTAGTCTTTCAGTTTGTGTTTTAAAACTATTACTGTATTTTAAATCTTTGCATTGCTTCTAGGTTTTACTTTGGTTTTTACTTCTATTTTATACTATCGTTTTAAACTTTAATAATGTATTTTATAGTTTTAATTGCGCGGAACCCCCCAGAGAGCTTCAACAATTGGGCAGTACAGAATTATAATAAATAAATAAATAAATACATGGTCACCTAAGAAGATGGCTTTTCCAAGACCCTGGAAAACTGAACAGCTACCTATCTAAAAGTCACTAGCCAAATTCATTTTAATTACGTAGGTCAAACAATGCAGGAGATCCATGTCTGCTGTCAGAGTGATAGAGACAAGAAACATGACCAAACTTGTTAACAGCAGTTCAATAGCATGCATCCATTTTCTGTTTTAGAGAACAGTCATTGGTGACATACTCACATCATATTTTGAATAGCCATTAAAAAAAACAACTTAGTTGTTTCTTGAAAAAAAAATACCGCTAGCCTTATAAACCATTGTGAGCTCTAGCAGAGCAGCTGGAATAAGGAAAAACATCTAAGATTCGGGCAAGTATACTTCAGAGTAAGACCTAGTCACATCAATGGAATTACTCTCCAAAAGTGTGTAGGAGGTTGCAGTGTTAATTCCGCTGAATGAATATGGAACTTTTCTTTTATGAACAGATTGTAATAAAAAGTTATACAGTAATACCTTGGATTGCAAGTAACTTGGTTTGAGAGCGTTTTGCAAGACAAGCAAATTTTTAAATATTTATTATTATTATTATTATTTTGACTTGATATACAAGCGACGTCTTGCAATACAAGTACTGTAGTACGGCTTAAATTAAAAATCTCTATACAAATTTTTTTGGGGGAATTTCATTTTAATTTACAAGTGTTTTGGATTACAAGCACGTTTCCGGAACGAATTATGCTCTCAATCCAAGGCATGACTGTAGTACCATTTCCAAAACCCCTGAGGTTCAAGAATTCAGATGTGATTTGGTCTCCATATAATACTCAGGGATTAGTTTTATTTTGTATAAGCACTACAATTAAGTTTTAATCCCCTCTAGAGATACGTTTGAAGTAATATACATCGCTTAATAAGATCCTCAGCTTCAGAAAATGCTAAGGTGCAAGGACCACATGCAATGTATCTGAAGACTCTAAATTATTTCAACTACAGGATTTAATAACCTGGCACCCCACTTCTAAAAATACACATATCAGCAACAGAACACAGGCTAGCTTATTACCAAAATAGCATCCTATGCAAAGCAAATGGGGCATGTCCATCTTGCTATGCTGCATATCAGTTCCAACACCTTTTTATGGACAAGACGGCAAAAGGATCAGTCAGTTCTATCTGCCAACTTTTGTACTGCACTATGGCTTTACGTATGTTACTAAGCCACATGTGACTATGGTGATCTTTGCAACATTGGGGTGCCAACCCACTACATTGTGCATGTACAGGCAGTCCCCAAGTTAAGAACATCCGACTTACAGACAACCCATACTTAAGAACGGACTTCTGGGTTCCCCGGTGCTAAGTCGTTTACGTAGAGTACATAGCATAGTATACTATGCAATTTGCGTAATTTACGCAATTCGCATAAATGCCGGTTTTTAACGTATAGAACGCTATGCTGTTCCGACTTACATACAAATTCGACTTAAAGACATTCTTAAGAATGGAACTCGTTCGTAACCTGGGGACTGCCTGTACTGCAATGTGGGTCTTCTCCCAGTGCAAACAATACATCAGGCCACAACATGCTGACACAGCAATATCACCATAAAATACTTAAGTAGCAATGAAAGGGCAAGTGTAAGATTTTCCCTTTTTAAGTAGCTGTCCTCACCGTGCCCCCAAACTGTTCCGCCCAAGCTCTAAAAAAGTACAAATGATTTGGCATGGAATTTTAAAAAAAGAAAGAAACCAGGGGACAGGAGAGAGGGTATAGCATCTCTCTTTAAAAGGCACTTGCCCCAAATCCCTAAGTGCTAGTTGAACTCAGGACAGCTACATAAAGAGTTCTGTGGCATAATGACAGCTAGATAAAGGATTGGGAGTCATCTGGCCGAACGTCTTGCACTCTAATTTTATGATGGTTTAACTAAGAATCAGAAAGATCTAGTTATCATCATCTGCTGATTTTATTTATTTATTTATTTATTACATTTATACCCCACCTTTTTTCCTGCAAGGAACTCAAAGCGGCTTACATAATTCTCCTCCTCCTCTCCATTTTATCCTCACAACAACCCTGTGAGGTAGGTTAGGCTGAGAGTCAGTGACTGGCCCAAAGTCACCCAGTGAGTTTCATGAGGCAACTGGTGGCCTCATACATTATGGTTGTAGAATTCAGGGAATTTTAAAAGCAGTTTGGGAATTCTGTGAGGGCAGCTTCAGATAAGAAATCTCTTTTTTAAAAAAACACAAATCCACTGTGCACACAAACAAACCCCCTTTGCATTGTAGTCATTCCATATCCAATATCATGGCCATTAAGCACAGTGGCTCATAGCATTAGGATGTTCAATTAATATTAAACAGGGGCAGCATGAACAATCTCTCAGTTCTACATGCTGAATCAAGACACCGTTGTTAATATATTTGCTTCACATCAGGGAAACAAAACAGGCGCCGGTGGGCATCTCTTAGCACCGCGGTGTGTCTAATAGCTGGCTTTTAAGACATGAATTTCAAATCAATATACAAACTCCCATCAGTCCGTAGATAGCCTTGAGCTGTAAGTTACTAGAATTATGGCCTAGAGCAAGAACGTGCCCATGCCACCTGAGGAACCAGCCCCAAACACCCCAGTGAAGACATAACCAGGTACTATGGTGGAAAAGTTGATCACATAAATAGGAGTATTAGTTGTTGTTTCTACAGCAAACCATACAAGCATGTTTACACATCTCATAAGAAGCTTTACTCGTGTTATTCTCGGCCACAGATTCCAGAGGGGTAGCAGTCTTGGTCTGTTGCAACACAAACAACTCAGTTGGTAAATAACTACACTGGAATTGCTAGGCCAGATACCACTGATGAGATAACACTAGATATAACCAGGCCCAGTTGGTGGTATAAACTCACATCAGCAGCACTACTTTCTTACCAGCAGCTGTGAGATAACTGACTTTGGCTCCCACACACCACACTCTATATGGCCAGCAGTGCTTAGTTACGTTAATACCCCTAAAAGAGATAAATAGATTTCCTTTGTGTGTGTATGTTCCAATGTGGTCTACTTAGACCTGGGCAATCAAAGTTTACATCTCTGTTCAGCCACATTTTTTATTTTAAATATTAATAATATTTAATTAATATTAAATAGCTTTTAAGGGCCATAAAGTACTCTCTCAAAGCAATTTACACAACAGCGTAATTATAACAGCATCCTAAAACATATCATTATACAATACGAAATCTTTATAAAACCCACAACATACAATCTAAAAACAAACAAATAAACACGAAAACAAGCAGCCACAATTTAAAGATTATCATTTTAAGAACCTGAGTCACTTTTAAATTAATCAGTAAAAGCAGATGTAAGCAGCCTGGGTCAGCCAACCAAATTTCCCATGGCAGAGAATTACAGTCATGGGGCAACCACTGAAAAGGCCCTAACTCTTGTGCCTGCCAGCCTGATGAACCTCACGGCAGGCCAGAGAACAGGGCCACTGTGGCCGATCTTAACAACCAGGCAGTCTTGTATGAGTGCTGGCAGTCCCTTCACTCAAATAACCTGGTCCCAAGCTGTTTAGGGCTTTAAAGTCAACAAGCAGCACTTTGAACTGGATCTGGAAATGCACTGGAAACCAGTATAGCATTGGTGTTATGTACTCCATTTGCCTGGCTTCCACAAGCTGTGGGAAGCTATGTTTTCTACCAGCTGAAACTTCTGAACTGTCTTCAAAGGCACCCCCACATAAGGCACATTACAGTAGTCCAGTCAGCCAAAGGTGATAAAAGGCACACTCTGTTGATGCCACTTCCCCACACCCCATCAATAGTGTCATGTCCAGGAGGACACCCAAGCTCCTCACCTGACCCTTATGGGGGATTTCAACCATCCAATTTTGGTTGAACCCTCTCTTACGTATTGGCAGATTTCCCTACACACACTATCTCTATCTTATCTGGATTAAGCATCAGCTTGTCACCCTTCATCCAATCCAGAACTGCCTCAAGACCTCCACAGCCTCTGTAGGATTCGTAGATGGAAATGCAAAGAGGACTGTGTGTCATGTCATCTGATGACAACTTAGTGGTTACCGTAAGTTACTGCCAATAACTAAGCCTTAAGAGAGGCATTTCAAACTTTTAAAATGGGGGAAATGACTACACAAAAGCTGGGAAGCCACCAAATGACTGACAGGGGGCAGAAAGGAGGTGGGGACAAAGGAGGGGGCGTGATCCTCTGGTGAATGCCAGAGGGCCAGATTGGGAACTCACATGGGCTGGATTTGACCCTTGGGCTTGTGATTTGAGATTCCTGCCTTAGCCCAGCCCTCCAGAATCAATACCCTCAGCATAGCCTTCCCCAGCCTGGTGCCCTCCAGATATTTTGGAGTACAACTCCCAGCATTCCTGACCATTGGCTATGCAGGCTGGGGCTGATGAGAGCTGAAGACCAACACAACTGAAAGTCACCAGGTTGAAGAAGGCTGCCCTAGCAGCTTCAAGTAGATTGTTAAAAGCATAGGGGGCAAAATGGAACCTTGAGGCACCCCACAAGCCAAAGGCCACTGGTGGACCACCTCCAGTGTCTTCCCCTCCAGGAAGGGTCAGAGCCACCATAACATCATGCCTCCTAGTCCTACCCAGCCAGGCAACCCAGAACAATACCATGGTAGATGGTATCGAAGGCCGCTAAGAGGTTTAGGAGAAATAACAGGGTTGAACTTCACCTGTCCCTCCCTGGGGTATGCCATGCACTTTGGTGACCAAGGCAGTTTCTATCCCAAAACCAGGTAGAAACCAGACCTGCCTTGGCATTCTTGAACTAATTTAACTTTATTCTCTTATTGCCTTCTGCAAAAGATGCAAATGATAGCAACCTATAATACACTTGCAGGCTAGCTGCAAAAGTGAACTAGACAAATAGTGGCGACAGTATACACAATTAAATGAAGCAAATGTGATTAAATGAGTTCTTACACCACTAGCAAGAAACAAACAAAAGATACAATCAGGATAACTGGCTCAGCAGTCCTGGGAATTGTTCATGACTGTGTTCTCCATATATAACCAGCATGTACACACACACACACACACACTCTTACACTTCCAAACGATTTGTGGTCCAAAGACTTTGTTCTGCTTTATTAGACTTTGTTCTAATCGGTAGCTCATATGAAGCTACCTTGTTCAAAAAGCAGGGGTGGGCACTTCCTTCACCCACTGTGACACCTTCCCTAAATGTAAGAATTGAATTGCTAGATCAGACCAGAGATCCTCCTAGTCCAGTGGTTTTCAAAACTTTCTGCCTACAGGGACCCCTTCCCCCCATTATCTTATCTGCTGACTGTGTATTGTAGAGGAATCTGGGATATAGAGAAGTCATGTAGAGGCCCACACACTGAGCAGGCATATTGGGCTTCATCACCACCACTTCATCTCTTTTTTGAGGAACCATAGCTCAGAGCGCATGCTTTTCATGCAGAAGGCCAGGTTCAATCCCTGACATCTCAAAATTAAAAGAATCTGGTGGCAAATGTGAAAGACCTCTGCTTGAATCGACAGTACTGGGCTTGCGGAACAAAAAGTCTGACCTGGTATAAGGCCGCTTCCTAGGATTCCAGGCCAACACTCTCTTTCCAACAACAGCCACCCAGATGCCCTTGGGAACTCACAAACATGAATATGAAAGGAATGGCCATCTGCTAGTGTTTATCCCACCTATATGGTCAGAAGGGTGCTTCCTCCATTACATAGAGGTTCCATGGTTAATAGGAACCTACCTAAGTTAATAGGAATAGGAACCTACCTAGGTTAATAGGAACCTACCCTTCCATGAACTGGCCTAATCCCTTTTTTTAAAGCCACCTAATCCAGTGATCATCACATTTTCTGGTAATGCATCCCGTAAATTAAAATGCAACTTGCTGGGCAGACTTGCCTTAAGTAGGTCACTATGCCACAACATCTAGAGTCAGAGTTTTTTGTCTACACAGCCCAACTTGCTGATGTCTTGAAATGCAATGCCACACAAAACAGGGTGGAGCAAGACTCTTTGGTAAGGCAGCACAGGCAAAAAAAATAAGCTAGGTTTTGAACACAAGACAGGCCAAATAGCATGGAGTGTGTGATGCCCACTCTACTCTAAAGAGACATACAGGATGATCATCAGGCGATCACTCGTGACTGAGTAAGATTGTCTTCCAGGATAAAAGGAGGAAATTCTAAAGAGGATTGTGTAGACTCTAGCGATGGGTCCGTAAGTGACTGTGGAGGCCAATTCTAGATCCACACAGCTTCCCACAATGAGGACCCAGGTTACCAGATGGAAGATGGTCCTGTAAAGGATTCGTTTGACGTGCTTTTCGCTTAGCACGTTTCTCCCTTTCACCTTGCACTCGGGCTTCTTCAAAGTCCATGGAACCTTTGTGAAAGGCCAACCTCCATTTAGATTGTTCATGGGCCAGAGCTTCCCAGTTTTCGATGTTTATATTGCATTTTTTTAGATTAGCCTTATGAACATCTTTAAACCTCTTATATCATAGAATCATAGAAAAGTAGAGTTGGAAGGGGCCTACAAGGCCATCGAGTCCAACCCCCTGCTCAGTGCAGGAATCCAGGTCAAAGCATCCCTGACAGATGATTATCCAGTTGCACCTTGAATGCCTCCAGACTAGGAGAGCCCACCACCTCCATAGGTAGTTGATTCCATTGTCTTATTGCTCTAACAGTCAGGAAATTTTTCCTGATGTTTAGGTGGAATCTAGGTTCCTGTAACTTAAGCCCATTATTCTGTGTCCTGCAAACTGGGATGATCGAGAAGAGATCCTGGCCCTCCTCTGTCTGACATCCCTTCAAGTACTGGAAGAGTGCGATCATATCTCCCCTCAGTCTTCTCTTCTGAAGGCTAAACATGCCCAGTTCTTTTAGTCTCTCCTCATAGGGCCTTGTTTCCAGTCCCTTTATCATCCTTGTTGCCCTCCTCTGAACCCTCTCCAGTTTGTCTATGTCCTTCTTAAAGTGTGGTGCCCAGAACTGGACGCAGTACTCAAGATGAGGCCTAACCAGTGCAGAGTAAAGGGGAATTATCACTTCCCGCGATTTGGAAGCTATACTTCTATTAATGCAGCCCAAAATAGCATTTGCCTTCTTTGCAGCCACATCGCATTGCTGGCTCATATTCAGTTTGTGATCTACCACAATTCCAAGATCCTTCTCACTTGTAGTATTGTTGAGCCAAGTGTCCCCCATTCTGTAACTCTGCATTTGGTTTCCTCTCCCTAGGTGCAGCACTTGGCATTTATCCCTATTAAATTTCATTCTGTTGTTTTCGGCCCAGCGCTCCAACCTATTGAGGTCACTTTGAATTTTGTTTCTGTCTTCCAGAGTATTAGCTGTTCCACCCAACTTTGTGTCATCTGCAAATTTACATTCCCTGTACCTCCTCATCGAAGTCATTAATAAAAATGTTGAAGAGCACTGGGCCCAGGACCGAGCCCTGTGGTACCCCACTCGTTACCTCTCCCCAGTTTGAGAAGGAACCATTGATAAGCACTCTTTGAGTCCGATTCTGTAGCCAATTGTGGATCCACCTGATAGTTGTTCCATCTAGCCCACTTTTAGCTAGCTTATCCTCACAACCGATATTCCACTTTCCATTCTTGAGTTGGGAATAAAATAACTGCTTTGGGAGACGGCAGTCAGGCATTCGAACAACATGACCGGTCCACTGAAGTTGGCGTTGAAGGATCATTTTTTCAACGCTAGTAGTCTTTGCTTCTTCCAGTACACTGACATTTGTTCGCCTATCTTCCCAAGTAATTCGCAGGATTTTCCGGAGGCAACGTTGATGAAATCTTTCAAGGAGGTGGAAGTGACGTTGGTAATACAATTGCTTCATAAACCAGTGTTTTGGTCTTCTTACAAATATCCCGATCCTCGAACACTCTGTGTTTCATTCGAGAAAACGCAGCACTTGCGGAGCTCAAACAATGCTGGATTTCACTGTCGATGTTAGCTGTAACAGAAAGATAGCTGCCAAACTAGAGAAAATGATCGACATTTTCCAGTATTGTCCCGCCAAGCTGGATAGGTGGCATCACCAAGGGGTTAGCTTTCACTTGCTGATGAAGCACTTTGGGTTTTTTTATGTTAAGTGAGAGACCAAGTTTTTCGTATGCTTCTGCAAAAGCATTTAGGATAGTTTGGAGATCATCCTCTGAATGTGCGGAGACCACATTATCATCAGCATACTGAAGTTCCACAACGGAGGTTGTAATTACCTTACTTTTTGCTTACAGGATGATAATGCACTGCCATACCAAGAAGGCCAGTGTGGCGTAGTGGTTAGAGTGTTGGACTGGGACTCGGGAGATCCGGGTTCTAGTCCCCGCTCGGCCATGAAACTCACTGGGTGACTTTGGGCCAGTCACTGTCTCTCAGCCTAACCTACCTCACAGGGTTGTTGTAAGGATAAAATGGAGAAGAGGAGGAGGATTATGTAAGCCGCCTTGGGTTCCTTGCAGGAAAAAAGGCGGGGTATAAATATAATTAATAAATAATAAATATTAATTAATAAAAAGGCCATGCAAAAAGGCCATGCTAAAAGTCCTTTTTATGCCATAAATATAAGAGCCATGCAAAGAACATAAAAAGAGCCATGCTAATCCAACACTCTGTTCACACAGTGGCTAACTTGCTGCCTGCTGAAAACCCACAAGTAGGACATGAGTGCAACAGCACCCTCCCGCTTGTGTTCCCCCATAACTAGTGTGCATAGACATAACACCTCCAATACGGGCAGTGGCAACTAATCATTGTGACTAGTAGCCTTATCCTCCATGAATTTGTCTAAGCCTCTTTTAAAGCTATCCAAGCTGGTATCCATCGCTACATCTTGCGGTAGAGGATTCCATAGTTTTACTATGCACTTTGTGAAGAAGTACTTCCTTTTACCTGTCCCGAATCTCCCACAATTCAGCTTCATGGGATGACCCCGGGTTTTAGTATTATGGTCCCTATCCACTTTCTCTACACCATGCATAATTTTGTACACCTCTATACATGTCTCCCCTTAACAACCTTCTCTCAAAACTACCAAAGAAAGCTTCAAGTTAAGAACAGAACCATTTTAAGTCTCTTCAAATGGTTATTGAAATAGAGCAAACTGTCTCACAGTGCTAATTCTTCTGAGGCCCAAGGGCAAAACAAATACAATAAAAGGGAGCAAGGCCACAGAAGCCTGCAGAAGTCTTAAGGTCCCAAAGGCATGTGCCTCAGAGTAGCGAAGTGTTGTAATATAAGGTTATCCCACTAATCCTTCCAGAACAGTCCAATACCACAGTGTGTCTACACAGTTATCCCCTTTGCAACAACCATGAAAAGAATAAGTCAATATCCTGCCCGGTACGATCCAGACAAGTACAAACTAAAATAGGTATTATCTGGAGTGGCACAGAAAGGGAGGACCTTGCACATATTGACCTGGTTCACACACAACAACCCATCAGTTTAAAACTGATGGGTTGTCGGGGACTCAGCCTGCAGTGTGCCCGCCTCTTCCGCTTTAGTCCACAACCCATGATCAGTCTGACAAATGTCATAGCTTCTGAGGCGATACCAATTATCTGGTTGTCTTCTGTATGGAAATAACTCACACCCACCACAGTTACACCCCTTCCCCTCTGTCGCTAGATTGAGAAACATTGCTTTAGCCTAGGAATCTACCAGTCCTACAGCCTAATCCTAAACATCAAATGAGATATACCAAGAGCTGTGTCAGCACAGAGTCCTGGGACTTGTGTAGGATGGAGAAACCAAATTTTATAGATCAAACCCAAGTGTTGATCACAAAAGACCTTACATGGTTTGATTCCATAAGGGGAGATACATTATACTTTGTTGTGGCAAAAAGTCCTGCTGTGGCAACTTAAAAGCCTTTTTTAAAAAAAATGATAAATCATGGCATGAGCTTCCATAGTCAATAATCTACTTCCTCAGATGAATCTGGGAGAGTAGGCTCTCACATTGAAAAATTAGGAAATATGTTTGGTTGTCTTTCAAGAAGCACAGGATGCTTGCTTTTAAAGTAGAAAGCTACACATTTGGCACTCACTAAAACAATTAGATGTAATGCAGACACTGATCTAAGGCAAGGGGAGAATACAAAATCAAAAAAATCATCATCTTCAAAGCAGTTAATAATCCCCCTTTTCAGTACTTAAACACAACAATAACTGTATGGGGGGTTTCAATTGCTTGTCTGCACCCTGTTGGTACCACCCCCTTGGATGTCTGCAGGTGAATCCTTCTTAAAACTATTCAGCTGCCCTGTCTCAGAGGCCTTCAAATTCCCATAGCATTACTTACTTGAATCACATTGAATAAACAGCCTCCACCCATCGCCTACTTCTTTTGTGTTCAGCACCTATTCACAGAGAGCTACCTTTATTGACTGCAAGGCAGGTTAGCATTTAAAACTGGAGAGGTAGTTAGAACAAGATACACTAGAATGACTTGCATCCTGCTGGAGGCAACAAAATCCACAGGCTATTCCACTGGTTAGAACAGAAGACATACCAAGATCTGCATGGTCCAACTAACAAGCCTGGTACCGGTTAGCTTACTTCCCACTGCTACAGAACTGAGCAAGTCAAGAGCCCTTCTCAAACTGCAAAATTTGCAAAACTCTTTTTTTTTTGTCCCTACCACAGCAAGGCAATAACTGTGGGACACAATCCTCAAGACTAAAAACATCTCAATAGGACTTAAAGTGCATAACTTTGACCGGTTTGTGTCTATATGAGCCATAAGAGGAAAGATTCTTGCAAGAACAAAGCCAAAATGCTTTGGTTTGGCTATTTCTGCAGTAACAGCTATTGCTGTATGCTCCACCTTTAAACCACTGCTCTATTTAACATCAACAGGAGGCTGAAATGGAATTAGAACAAGTGCTAATACCACCCCAATTTCTCCAGAGGTTTTGGACAGATTAGCCACCCCTTCTTTTTAATGTCCTTTATTCCAGGAGTGGGCAGACGGTAGATCTCCAGATGTTTTGGACTTCAACTTCCAGAAGCCCCTGTCAGAATGGCCAATAGCCAGGAATGCTGGGAGTTGAAGTTCAAAACATCTGGAGATCTACTTACACACACACTTTATTCCAAAGGACATTTCATACCATAGAATGGTTATCCTTTGTTGCAAAACCTCCAGGCTTTGTACAACAGCTAGCCATAACAGTAGGACTCCCAAGTTGTTGAGCATTTTTGACAACTAGATTTAGTACCTTTATCTCAGGCCTACTTATTTTCCCACACAAAACACAAAAGACCCAAATCTTCCCAAATTCCTCTAGTTCTTTAGTATCCTACAGAACAGCACTTGCCCTCACACACACTTTCGACACTGGCAGAGATAAGATTGTAGATTTAGAACTTCCCTTAAAATGCCATAGCAAAAGCCAAGAACACACTTTAACAAACTGATACAATATGGTTCCCTGCAGGACCGTCATGACTATCCCCAAAAAACATCATGCCCCAACCGAACAGAAAACTCACAGAATGCAACTGTTTAAGAAGCCTGCAGAAAGTCAACAGGCCAGTTGTCAATAACCAGTGTGATGTTGCAAGTAGAATGTTGGATTTGGATGTGGAAAATCCACATTAATACCCGATAGCTATAATGCTAGTAGACCATGGCCACATTGCTAGCTCTCAGCCAAACCTACCTCACAGGGTTGTTGTGAGGCTAACATTCTGCTTTGAGCACCTTGGGAAGGGCGGGTTACAAAGGCAACAAATAATAAATACAATAATTGAATGCATGGGTTTGTTTGTTTGTACTATTCATCTAAGCCATACTTCATAAGCTACTAATTAGGAACACAGGAAGCTGCCTTATACTCAGTCAGACCCTTGGTCCATCTAGCCCAGCTTTGTTGACACTGACCATCAGCGGCTCTCCAGGGTTTCAGGCAGCGGTCTTTTCTGCCCTATGTGGAGATGCCAGGGATCGAACCAGAGACCTTCTGCATGCAAAGCAGCTGCTCTACCACTGAGCTTCAGCCCCTCCCCTTCCACTTAAAGAACAAATATATCTATGGACAACAGGGGCCTTTAAAAAGCTTAGGTGCCAGTGTGGCTAACTGTTTTGGCAGGGCTACATATGAAATATCCCATAAGCCTAATTTATATATTGCTTTGCAAAGTCTTGATGACATAAATGTATTTTTTGTCGACCGTGTTTCAATCTTTTATTATTTGCTTCAAATCTGAATTTTCATTATTCAACTTTTTGCCACAGCCATGAGTACAAACCCAGGCTCTCAACAGGACCCTGCAGACCGCAAGTAGCTCACAGAATACACGATGCCCACCTTGATGTCAGTAAAAATAAAACTACTTTTTCACATCACACTGGAGGCTCCACTTTAGACCACAGTCCTGAACTACTCTACACATCTAGAATTCCCAACCTTGACAGTTTTCCATATCAATTAATAAGAAACTGGGCTATCGCCATAATTTCCATAGGAGAAAATCTTTCATCATTCCACTTATTTGATTTCCCAAAATACTTCTCAGCAAGACTGCTAGCAAATGTATTTAAAAGGGGGGAAGGGGAGAGAACATAAAACAATTCCTACCCCTTTCTAAGCTTCGGTTTGCTCTTCAGAAATGCACTTTATATCTGTAATAGGAAGAGAAAGAAAGTAAACGTTACTCTAAGAAGTGCAGTGTAAAAAACTGTGTGAAAGTAAAAGAGAGCGATGTATACAAGAACAAAACATTATTCACCTAGTAGGATACCATAGTTCATCCAAGGCAAAAGAACAGGCTTAAACAACAATTGAGGGAAGGCGGGGGGACTTTGAGAATATAACTAAAGCTACACATCATAACTCTAACTGCACTGTAATATTCTTTGTTTCCTACACAAATCCTACTACTGTTTGAGGGAGAAACATTACATTCCACCTGTCTTTGAACTCACTACATTAGCCAGTACTGTGGGTCAGGGAGAGAGAAAAACAAAGTCAAGGAATTTCTGATTTTTTAAAAGTGCTGTAAAAAGTTCCTATAAACTTGGAAGCAAATACATTCTTAGACTTTTCCTGATAAGTTGTCACTGCCAATCCAAAAATATACTCATACGGAAGCACAACCCATTGATTTATACAGACATCACCTGTATCTAAGGCTTCAATCCTATATACAGTTTCCTGGGTCTAAGCCTCACTGAACTCAACGGGACTTACTTTTGACTTACTTTTGAGTAGTCTCGTACAGGATTGCAGCCCAAGGCTGCTGACCTAATCACACTTACCAGGGAGAAAATCTCACTGCACTCAATACGACTAACTTCCAAGAAAACACTATTAGAAGAACCATGGTGCCATGTGTTTACTCCTCTAATTTGTACAACTCTATAAAAGACATTGATTAAAGCATCATGTGTCATCATTTTGCAGACACTTCTATTCACACCCAAAATCCCTAAATGTATTTCCAATGTTGACCATCAAGTGTTGGGTTTGTGTTTGGTTTTAAAGTTAGGGATACCCAACATTTTAATTAAGAACAAATGTGGTTTCATTTTATTTTCAAAAGGAAAAGAGCAAGAGAATGAATCCCTGATAGATGCACTTGGGTTAATTTTAGCATCCTTCTGTTTAGCTGCTTAGCAACACTTATCCTATGACCTTCCACGCAGCACCTACTTTCGCAAGGGATAACGCGTATAACCTGAGAGATCTAGCAATGATAGCCAGTTCTGACTAGGTGTGCAAGACTGTGGATGTAAAACTCAGCTTTTACGACAAGGGGAAAAAATCCAGACAAGGGTGCCTCTAATAAGACACCATCAGTAATGGAAAAGGAGATCTTAAAATGTAAGATGCAATTAGAATATAAGGTCATTTCAAGCAAGTGATGGAAACCCATACAAGCCCTGGAAGAGGTGGGGGATGTTTTCAAACACACTGTCTGTTCATAAGCCAAAACAGGTTTACCAAAGCCACCAGTAATGCATGAAAGACTTTCAGTTTTCACATCTGAGGTTTTACTTAAACAGGATCTTGCCCCTCAAAAGCCAAAACACCATATGATGTAGAAATGCAGGCATGGATGGACCACCTGTACTAGATGAATAAGAAAGAAATCTCAACTGTAGTCAAGTTAGCTCTTATTCAGTTTGTTCATTTTCATACAGCGATCCCAAAAGTTTAACATCCAGGAGTGTTTGGGTTCTGAAAGCGCTGCATTAGAATCAAAGTATAAATGAGTTTTAAAAAGAGTTTTTAAAAATGGACAATCTAACTGAATACTAATTAAAAATTATTACAAATTGCAATAGACTTTTGTTGTTTTAGAAACTACAAGAAATTGAAACAGTGCATTACTTTTCAAAGCAAAGAGATCTGTAAAAGTATGCTTTAATGCCAATTTAGAATATTACATTTGTACATGGTTGGGATTGCTATCATACACACACACACCAGTTTCTGGCCAATTGCACTGAAACAAGTAAAACCATTAGGTGTGTCTTCTTTTCATCCTTCACTTAAGTGTTGTGGTAACTTGATTGATTGGATGATGGAGCCATGCTGTTTCTGAGTTTCTAGCACACAAAGGGGTCTATTCTCCAAGGGATGTACATAACACTGGTTAATGCTAATAGGCATTATGCACACACATCAAGAGAAGACTATACCCCTAAGCCTTCAAAGGGAAAATAAAACCCTAAAACAAATATGGCTGGTGTGATCAGGAGTCACTGGGTGCATCCCTCTCTCCCCGATTGTGAACACAACACACATTCATCTGTGGAAAGGGAGTGCTGGTAATTTTTTCAACCCCTCCTAAACTGCACCAGAACCTCCCATTCCTAATGGGAACCTACCACCATAAACTCTCAAGTTGGCAAGTCAACTACTATTAGCAGAACTAAAGTGTTATTGGAAAGGCAACCACCTTAAGCAGGCCAGCAATCCAGAAGGCTTCCTGTGAAGAGCAGAGCTCCCTATTATTCCAGTTCACAGATACTATTTTTAACCCACCAAAGGGTTGAAAAGAATTGCATGAACCACAACTGATCTTGTCTAAAAGATAAGGTATATGCAAAGCAGGGCAGTGTGAAAACTAGGATTTAAGTGCCCCTCCAGAAATTAAATCAATTGACTTCTCAGGATGAACTGAGTGGTAAATGTACCTGTTGCAGCTTCCCTTCCCATGCCACAAAACTCTTTTCTCCATCTCAATAATAAAAATAATAATAATAATAATAATAATAATGCAGAGAGGTACAATTCAGCCAATTTGACTGACAAGTGGTCTTTTAATAAAATAGCAGGCACGCACATGCAATCCCTGGGAGTGTGCAGTTGAGCACTGGTACTTCTGCTGGCTCTGAAGTTGTGTAGAATTTCGTAATGGAATGTGAACTGCTCTTCCGGATCTGGGCTCTCCTTCTATCGTCTAAGCTAAGCGGTAAAGGAGCAAGGGAGGACGTATCTGCTGAGCCAGGAGAAATGCTTGCTCACCCTCCCCTTTTATAACCTATCAAGGATGCATTGCAGAGCACTCCGAGAGAGGGAGGGAGATAGTGTAACTAAGAGGTAAGAGGGGGTGGGAAAGAGAGCAAGCGCAGAAGAGAAGGAGCCGGGGAAGAAAGGGGGGAGGGATCCAGAGCAAACTTATCAACCGACATGACAAAGTTCAATCCACCTCCACCATCAACAGGCTGCAGCAGCGGCGGCGGCGGCGGCGGCAGCTCCTCCCTCCTCCGCAAAGTTTTCAGCATCTCCAACTCGCCTCCTCTTGCCGCTCTACTCTGCCCGGCAACGAGATGCGTTCGTCTGTTGCACAACTGCTAGCAAGCTGGGAAGTGACTTGGTTCGAGGAAGACGGATGAGTGCAACCACGTTTTTCCACAGTTGCTCTCCCTCTCTCTCTCCCCCCACCCTCTCTCTGGCCACCCCTAGTTAAGTAAAGAGAGCAGCGAGTCCAACGATGGAAAAGTTTGGTCAAGTTCCAAAGAGCTGCGAGAATCTTTTACAGACTCACTCCATGTTGTTGCTTTACATCGAAGGGAGCGAGATGGGGGGGGGGGGGAGAGAAGAGAAGGAAGATCGGGCTGCAAGTTCCCAAAGAAAGGAGGAACTTTATCCCTTCCTTACATTTACATTTAAGTAAGGAGGAGGGGGCAGAGAAATATGCCGATGGACAAGGGGCGGGGGAGAGGAAAACCTTTCCCCGCTTCTTAGCAACGATTAAGGTCGCAGTTTCCTAAGAGACGAGTCCCGACTAGCCTACATCAACACGCAGGGAATAGAGGGGAGCGAGGAAGGGGAGTGTTTTACAAGAAGTTTTAGATGTAGCAATGGGGGGGGGCGAGTAGCATTTGGGGGGGCTGCAATCCGAGGGAGGGGAATTGATTAAAAATGGTGAGAGAATAGAACTAAAACGATCTGGACCAGTAAGAGGAGAATTCGCTAAAACATGCTGAGTGTATTATTTTTTGTTGTTGTTGTTAAGAGCCAGCAGAAGTAAATATAACACGACACATTTTCCTAGTTTCGGATACCAGTAGTGCTCTTTCCTGTACTCGTGACGATGCGTGTGTGCGTTTCCTCCTATAATCCATAACACAGAGAGAGATGCCTTTGACACAGTACACTAGGGAAAGGGGTGGGTGGGTGCGGGAGCAGATCCTCTCCTCCACCCCAGTACCAAAACCAAAAACAAACAAACCACCACCGGTCCTAGGATATTCAGAAAAGTAGAAAAAGTTGTCCGGGTGACGCCTGCACCTTTACTGAAGGCCAAGGAAAAGGATAGCGAGCGAAAGGAGGAGGGAGGCAGGCATGATCTTGTAAAAGCTCCCACCTCCTTGTCTCCCCGCCCGAGGGTGGAGGGGAGGGAAGTGCAAAGGGAACGCGAAGTACCAAAGTGCGAATTAAGAGAGACACACGCACACACAGAGATGCTTCCAGCAATTGCCCTAAACAAGGCAGAAAAGTTAGCAGATGCCCCAAAGAAAGAGACCAAACTCAGTTTCCTCCCCTCCCCTCCCCTTCCCTCTACTTTGAGAAAGGCGATTCCACTTCGACCGAAAAGAGGAAATAAAAACCATCTCACTCCCCATCATCATCAAGTCATAAAAATTTCACGCACCAAAAAAAAAGCACCAAAAAACAAACAAACCTGGAGGAGGGGAAAGAGAAGTGCTGCAAGCAGGAGGATGTACTTGAGGAAGAGTGAAGGCCAATTGGGTGAAAAGATGCTTCTTCTCCTCGCAGGCCCATCCAAATCGTGGGTTAAAAATAAACTTTGCAGTAGGAGGGGAGGGAGAGAGATGATCTGGATGAATTCCTGAGCTCAGACGGTTTAATATGGATGAGCATCAGGGTCCTGCAGGCAACAGGCTGCAACGGGTGTTGCTGGTTGGTACAGTTTGCAACACGGAAGAGAAGGGGGAGCGGAGGGGGGAGGCAGGGAGGAGCGGGGGATGGGGGGGGTGGAAAGGAAGAGCGCGGCTGCACCAACGCATCAGCATCACTTCACACCGCCAGCCAACTTTTAAAAACTTCTAACCCTTCCCCCGACTCTAAAACGCTACATCGCAAAAACAACCCAAAAAAGTCACGCCACGCACTAAACGGACATTTCTACCTTTCCGTGTACACGACTTTTCCTTCCTCATCCCCACCCCTCGACCCATCAATCCGCATAATAAAAAGTTCCTTGCCATGCCTTTTTAAGCCATCAAAGAGAGAGGTTCCTTCTGCGTGCTCCGCTTACGAGTTCTCTCTCTCTCTCTCTCTCTTTAAAGCACAGGTAGAAGTTTGCCCTTGTGGTATCAGCCTCGCGTTACTTACGTTTGACTTGCTTCGGGCTGGGTTGCTTGGGTCGAGCCATGATGGAAAGCTGCTGGGCTGATGATGGGCGATCGCGTTTTGTTTTCAAATAATAATAGTAATAAGAATAATAACAAGAGAACGGGGCGGCGGAGGGGGAAGAAATGGGAAAAAGAAGAAAAAGCCGCAAAATAATAATGAAAAAGCAAAGTTTGTTCCGGAGGGAGGAGGCGGGGGGGTGGGAAAAAAAAGGGAATCAAATTCAAAATGGCGTTTCTATAGATGTGCAAAGTTCATCAACTCCACAATAAGTTCGCTTCCTCCTCTTCTCCCTGAAGGAAGAAGATGGCCAAAGTTATGGACCCCTCCAGCTCTGGAGCGGCGCTCCAAGTGTGCCCCCGCGCTCGCTCGCTCGCTCTCCCCCCTTCCCACTCATCAGCGGCTCTCTCCCCCTCTCACCCTAAGTAGACACATCACGTGTTGCTCCTGCTAGTCTCCAGGGGACGTGTTACTCAGCCAGGCTGCTGCTGCTGCCTGTTGCAAGCGGTAGCATCCCTATCTCTCTCGCTCCTTCTCTTTGGCTGGGAGGGGCTCCTCCTTCTCCTCCTCTTCCTCTAAGAAGAGAAGTGAGTAAAACTTTTCTCTTTTTCCTCCCCCCCCCTCCTCCTCCTCCCAGTTGCACGGAGCCAGCAACTTCACTTTGCAACTTTGGTAGACTTTACCTAACCATCAGGACAACAACAGCAAACCAAACTAAGCTGCCTTACTCTTCCAAAGATAGATCATGCTGCTGCTGCTGCTGCTGGCTTGCTTTTTTTATTTTTTGCTTTTTTAGCAAAGACTCCCCCCCCCCCCCGTCTTGCCTGAGGGTGGGTATAGGAAAGAGAAAGAGGGAAGTTACCATTCTAAAAAGTCTCTTGGTGGTAATGTACCATCTGGCTGCTGTTGCTGCTGCCGCGGCGGTGGCGACTGCTACTCCCCTCCATTACAGACTTCCAGTTGTAAGGAGGAAGCGCCGCTGCTGCTGCGCAGTGAGAGGCAGTTGAGTGTTAGGGAGTGATAAAGCGACTCAGGGATGCAGACGGTGCAGTATCTTCTTTGAAGGGATCTCTCTCTCTCGCTCCCCCTGTCTCGAGCAGCTTAATCCATTGTCAGCCAGGTGCCACGCATTCGTCTTTCTCTCTCTCTCTCCCGTCTAATTAACAAGAAAGGCAGAAAAGCCCCATGTTGTGGCTGCACTCGAGTCTAGAGCCGATGGTGCAACAAGTCCCAGCAATTAGCAAGACACATTGCAACCTTAGGTAGGAATGCCCTGGGTGGCTTATACAGCCTTCCCAGTTGCACCATCCCGACAAATGCACAGGGAGGCCTTCCTTCTTCTCTTCCCACCTATCCCCCTCCCCTAAGATTTTGGTTTTGAATTATGTAGCACTTGTTTACTTTAAAACACACACAATGGCTGTTGTCAGAAAAGTCCTCTCTGCTCTCTGTGGTCCAGACTCCTAGACCTTTTGAGGAGGATGCCTTCAGATATTACTTTTTAAATTTTTATTCTGTGCATAGGCGGTGTGTAAAAATGTGGTGCCAGTTTCAAAAAAATCCCCTAAAGTCAAGAGTTGACAAATTTGAAATAATGTTTATTCCTGTAGATGTGTGAATCTTATCAGATTAATTTCTGGTACAAAATAGGCACAGGCTTTGTGTGTTTGTTTGTTTGTTTACAATGCTATTGGTGTGTGTGTGTGTCCTCATTTTTGTAAGTGAGATGTTAACCAGCTAGTCTACAAGTATATAGTCTGATAGATACGGTTGGACAACACAGTATCCTAATCCTATTTATGCAGAAGTAGAGTTCAATAGGACATATTGAATAAATGTGCACAGGACTGCAGTCTTAACTTGGTTTTTGGTTTAACCATGAACAATTTGGTACCTCTTATTTCTCATAGAGTACACTTCCCCTCCTTCCTATGTGTGACAAGTATAAAGTAATCCATCGCTGCATGTTCATGCAATCAGACTGTATGGTCTTGTAGATCAGAACACTGCTGGACATGGACTTCCGATTCCATGTAATCACGGGCACAACCATAAAAACTGATGCAGTTGGAGTACACCCTGTAATCTTTTATCTGAAAGAGGACTATACAGCAGAGCAAGGATAACTACAATTTTTAACCTTTTTAAGTTAGAGCAGAGGGCGATTAACTTCTGTTTCCAATGGAAAGTTCATGTGGGAAAGTTGTAAGTGCACAAAAGGGAGAGAGATGGCAAAGAGGCCATAACGGATTCTAAATATTCAGGGAAATCAGTTACGGATATCTTGTATATCTTTAAACATTCTGCAATAAACAGGACTTAAATTAACTCCTTATGTTACTTTCTCAGGACCACTCCTTGGCTGGCTTTGGGTAAGTCATTATCTGCAAGCCTCAGCTCTCCATCTGTAAAATGGGAGTGATTGTGCAGAGCTGTTGTGAGGCGAATAATAAGCAAAACTATTAATAATAATTAGCATTTAGTTTCAAACTTTGGTTCAAAGCCCTTCAAATACATTATCTCAGACGAAATGACAGCTTGCACTGATGGCACCTTGCACAAGTAAACAACAATCTCTGTTCTATACCAAAATTTAGTGCACTGTCCAATCAAAGTTAAATACTTATGCAGCCTGATCCTATGGATGTTTACTCAGAAGTAAGTCCCACTGATTTCAGCAGGACTTGCTCCCAAGTAAGCATGTTTAGATTATAGCCATAAGCACACACTTTATTCCCCTATTGTAGTCAATGGCATTTAAAAGTGCTTAACTTCAGCTGGCTCATGTCTATTCTGGTTGGATCAGGAAGCAGAGATAGCAACCTCTGCTAAATTTCTTCCAGTGAGTACAACACAGGAACCATGATGTCCCTTGTTAGGGACTGACAGACAGCCCATGGGCTCTCGCTCTCTCCCCTTGGGTGGTCTCTTACACATTGCCCAAAAGGATGAAATGCACCGTCAAAAAAGAGGACAGAGATTTGCCTAAAATGTGCATGTGTTAATTTTTATGTATAGATATGAATTTAGAAATTACTGCTATAATTTAATTGAAACACACTATATCTCACCATAGTGGGGAAGACAGTGACCTGTTTGTTTTGCTCAGGTGCGAAGTATATTGGGCAACTTCAGGGCCCCTGCTCTCCCTTCTTACGGGTCTTTATCTTTAAACCAGACAGCCATTCAAACAGAGGACACCTTCAAATAGAGGACTGTCCTCTGACAACCCTTCGAATAAAGGACTGTCCTCTGTAAAGTAGGACATGTGGCCACCCTACCTCAGCTGCCAACTCCTATTCAACCTACCATTCTCTTCCCCTGAGCTTCTTGAAACAGGGATACAAAGGGATAGAAAGATGGGAGACCAGAGAGCTTCCAGCCTTTCCCTTCCTGCCTAAGTTCTTCTTGGAGAAGCCAAGAGGGAAAGGAATGCAGTTTCCAGGCTGTACCAGGGAGAGAGCATGGGAGGAGCCTTCCTCTCCCTGGCATGATTCAGTGTATTCCGCCCTCCACCCTTCTGAAGAAGAGAAGCCAAGGCTGGGATATGCCAGGCAGAAGGCAGATCCACTTTCTGCTGAGATGCCTTCCCTTTCCCTTTTTCTTTCTCCTAAGAAACCAAGCTGTGCCCTCTGCTACACATATCCTCCCTCACAGGTGGCCCATGCTAGACTTTCCCTTCTGACCTGCCTTTCTTCTGAAGATGCTGAGCAGGAAAGGAAATTAAGACTGGGGCACAGACAGAAGTGGGAAGAGGAATGCTTCTCTCATTTGTGAGCTCTGTTTCTCCATGAACTCCTCCTTCTCCCAGGTGGCTCAAGGGGTCAGTTGGAACTGGGATTGTTAGCAGGCCAGCTTGTGTGTTGGGGTGCAGTATCACCCTGCATCAGCTGTGCTGTGAACAAAGCTTTTGTACATACCTGCACTGAAACACAAGCAGGAAACCCAGAGTACCGTACTTCTGTGTGGAAAACAAAAGTGACCAACTCAGGTTGACGGTTTAAATGGTCTTCTCGGATAGCACAGCAGGCAGAAGAGGAACTGAGCAAGCAACTTCTGAATTTGCAAGGCTTGAAGTAGTATTATTCAGGTATTGATAAGCCTTTCTCCTCACTTTTTTAAGGCCAAGCCCTCACAAAGCAACATACAAAGAGTGAATGAAACGATGGCACATTAGGCAGATCATGTAAGTGTACAGTAGATATAACAAACAGGCATATGGGAAAACTGCTTTGGATCACACAGCCACTAATTTTCTTAAGGAAATGCATCAGTAAAAAGATAAATTTTTAAGGCCTCTTAAAGCTCTGTACTGGTGGGGCCAAGCAGATGTCAACCAGAAAGGAGTTCCATAGCTGTGGGGCCACCACCAAGAAAGCCCCATCTCTCATGCTTACAAATCTAATCAATTTTATAAGTGGGCACACAAGCAAGATCTCCAATGCAGATCTTATATGGGCAGGCTGATACAGGTAAAGATGTATAAAACTAGGTGTTACTCAATGAAACCTGGCCTGTCATCGTGGTTCCATCACCTATTCCACCTATTCCATACATGTGTGATTGAATGTTCCCCCAGCTTTGGAGATTCCCTACAAGTCTGAATAATATCACTTAGCATTTACAGAGCTAATTCCTGTGTTCCAAACACAACATATCCCTTATATTAATAATCTTTCCAAACAACCCTGTAAGGCATGCCAGTGTTATTGTCCCCATATTGCAGATGAGGAGACCGAGGCTAAGGGAATTGTTGCTTGCTTACAACACTGGCTGTGGTAAGATTTGAATCAGACACTTCCCACTGCACACTCGCCAAGGGATTAAATTCTGTGTTTCTGTCACTGCATGATGATGGTCATTACTATGGCATGTCACCATAGACCACAGCAGAACAGGAAGAAACTGTAGTTGAATAAATAGCTCTGATTCATATCAACTTGGTTTGCATGACATGGTGGGTTATTGTGAGTTAAATAACCCATGATGAGTTGCAGTGCATGCAGCTGCCGTTTTGAATATGCAATCCCTGATGGGGGCAATCGGGTTGCGAGGGTTGTGACGTGTCATGCGAACCAGGTCACTGTGGGTTATTTGAGTGTTCAGTAATCATCACATAACTTAGTAGCAGGATTATGCAAGGGTTGTTTAACACTTGAATAACCCACAGTGGCTGGATTTGCACAACATAGCGCAACCCCCCAATAAGGGATTGTATATTCAAAATGGCGGCCACATACACCCAGGATGGCCTGGCTGTGTTGTGTTACCTGGTCTAAGCCTGTGGGATGCAGCTAGCCCATGGTCTACAGCAAAGGTGAGCAACTTGTAGCCTTCCAGGTGTTTTGGCCTACAACTCCCCTCAGCCCAAGCCAGCATAGCCAACACTGAGGCATGATGGGAGTTGTAGGCCAAAAATCTGGAGGGCCACAAGTTGCCCTCCCCTGGTCTACAGAAAGGATCTTGAGCTAACTACCAGGTAAAATGGCAAAAGAAGCTCAGAATTATTTTGATGATGGATCTCCCTTCCACTAAGTTGTCACTGTTGGAAAAAGGATGCTGTACTACAGCCTTCCCTACCCTGGTGCTGTCCAGATACACTGAACTGGGGAAGGATGCTCTAGTAGGTGGACCACTGGAGAGATCCAACATGGTTCTATTTATTTCCAAGGCTGAGCATCTTTTGGAAGCATGATAAAACCTACCTTTTGTGGCCGGCCTTCAGGGCTCAGCTGTCAAAAGCTGAGAAAATTTCAACCATTTTTTTTATTTGATTAACTTTTATTTTGTTTTCCTGGGGTGGGATTAGAGGTGGGGGTGATTTTGTTACCTGTCAGATGCAGCCAGCTATAAATCTACATATAATTCAAGCAAGATGTAATTGGTTTAACTGGCAGATTAATTAACAAAAGCTTTAGCTGGTTAATTGGTGGCCAGTCAGCCCATGAACTGGAGGCACACACATGTGTATAGTTTTAGGCTATTTAATTCTGGTGTATTACTGTAATAGGGCATTTTAAAAAGGAATACCAAAGGAAGTTTTTACTTCTAAAATTGAGCAATGGCTTCCATTCATTTAGGCTGTATTCCGAAAGCACACTTGGGTAGGGAGCAAATCCCATTAGGCCTTACTTCAGAGTAGACTGAACCTGGGCTCCTTTTAGGGTGGCCACTTACCTATCATCAAAGAACAAAAGAGGACACGGGGTTTGCCTAAAATTTGCATATGCTATATGTATGTTTAGTTGCAAATTTAGAAATAATTACTATAATTTACATAGCAATACAACCCATCTCACCATAGTGGGGAAGACTGACCAGGTGACCTGTGTGTCTGTTCTTTCTCTCTGAACCAGACCTGGCCTTTGAAATGTAGGATGCCCTCAAACAGAGGACTATCCTGTGACAGTCCTTCAAATAGAGGACTGTCCTCTGTAAAGCAGGACACATGGCCACCCTAGCTCCCTTCTAAATTCAGTATACTATCAAAGCTCCCCAACCCACTGACTGCCACCTCTTTGGCATGTCAGCACACTAAACTTTCACATACAACTGCATGGATGCAACCCATTCCTGTGTGCATAAGGATTTATGGCTAGGGGCATTAATCCAACACTCGCATTAGAAGAGGACTAAAACTGGGCATCTCAGAGTCCCCTAAAACCAGCCCACCAGGGAAGGAGGCAGAAGAGGGAGAAACTGCTGCGATCAGGAACTGCCATATATTCACTGACTGGGTTCAGACAACGCAATAACCCACACAAGGATTGAGTGTGGGTTGTCATTGAACTATGGGTTGTTGTTGAAACCTGGGTTATCGTGTTGTCTGAACCCAGGTGCACTAACAAGCCATGGCTTGTTAACCACAAACAACCCATGAAGAGAACCCATGGTTTGTTGTTGGGTTGTGAATTGTGGGTCGCTCGCCATGGTCTGTTATCTCGGCTGGGTTCAGACAACATGATAACCCATTTTTCAACAACAACCTGCGGTTCAATGACAACCCACACTCAACCCATACTCAACCCTTGAGTGTGGGTTATCGTGTTGTCTGAACGCAGTCACTGTCTCTCTTCAATTTCTATGGTTAGCACAGCAGTTTCTGGGGCTGCAGGGAAGGGCCGTAGCTCAGTGGTAAATTCAATCCCTGGCATCTCCAGGTAGGGCTAGGGCTGGGAGATCATCCTGCCTGAAATCCTGGAGAGCCACTGCCAGTCACCATCAACGATACTGGGCTAGATAGACAAATGGTCTGACAGTATAAGGCAGCTTCCTATGTTGCTATGTTCCTGTTGCTGGGCAGGAAACTGCCTCTAGCTCTATTGCTGTGGGATTGACTTGCTCCCTAGAACTTTGCACAAACATTAGGAGTCCTGCATCCTTCAGGTGAGGGGATACCCCACAGTTTGAAAACCATTACATTAAGTTGTGAATTAATCAGTTAAAGGGCAGATGATGAAACAGTTAAAAAATAATAATCTTCAGTTGGTAATACTGACCTGGTTTATACTGTCATACATTTAATTCTGTAGTTATGTGATACTGAGTGATTTTGCATTCAGTAATATTTGCCAGGTGCACTAATTATAATAGTAATCTGGAATGTTTCTGGCAAAAGAAGACTTTAAAAAATAAGTAGGGTGGATTCAGATGACCATGTTAGTCACATGATTGTCACAGTTGTCATATGATACCTGGGCAGGACTGGCCCAAGACCATGCTGTGTGAGGTAAAGAACAAGATGGCACACACCCTCCAGTTCCAAGTGAAGGAGCCAACTGGACTGGCCACTGAATCCTTCTTCAACACTGGTGATGGGACAGCATCCTCTGAGGGCACCTGAAAGAGTAGGCTAGCTTAGGGGCCATAGAGCAGGCTGTCTGCTACACACAGCTCTGTCCTCCACACCGCACCATTTTCCAGAGTCTGCCACCTGAGACAGCTTCTGTGGACTGCAGTCCACTTCATCAGATGCATGGCATTGTTCTTATTTGGCATCCAAATGTACGTATATAATGAAGATGCCAGTACTTTAGACAGCTGCATGCAGTATGATATTGTTATGGATGTCTGAAGTGTGCCCACACATATATTTCGCCCCACTATCATTTCTACTTAAGCAGGTCTGGCAGCTTTTGGAGTATTATCAAATCTGGAAAGCCTGAACAGCCAGGATCTATGGTGGGATGCCTGCACAAGCATGGCTTTATCATGCACCTTCTGAAGAAGCAAAAAAAGTGACCATCCACCTCCAGCCTCTGTGTCACTTCCCCTAAATTCTAATCATGTTGTACAGAAAGAAAGAATAAGACGTTTCAAGGCTCGGAAGTTGCAAGGCTCCTGTCTTTAAAAGGCCTTTAAAAGGCCGGGAAGAAGTGAGTCAGCAAGCAGAAAAAGTCCATATGTAAAGAGAGGGGTAATCTATAGAGTAAAGGGGAAAGCAAAGCTGCAACCTCCAGTAAGAATTTGGCTTCCCTAAAGAGGCATAGGCATAGCTGCTAGGAGAGGAAGATGCTTGCAGACTTAGGGTGCTTCCAGAAGAGGTTTTTATCACGGCCTCATTCATGGAATTTTATGGGGGGTCCAGATGATGACATCTTCTACCTGTAACCCTCCCATGTTTTCCCACTGCTTCTTCCATCTCTTTTCTTACCACAGAAAATCCAGAAAGAAAGAAAGGACAAAAGCTGTACAATGTCTTCTGATTGGTAGCACCAGGAGCCCTCCAACTGGAAGCACCCTTACTTGTGTGCTACTTAGGGTATTTTCCACATTGGCCCAAGGTAGAGCTGAGAATTCACTAAGAGTGCAATTCTGTACATGTCTACTAGGAAGTAAACCCCATTGATTTCAATGGGCCTTACTCCCAAGTAAGTGTGTGGAACAGGGGAGGGGAACCTCCGGGCCGGGCCAAAGTTGTTTCCCATCTGGCCCGCAGAGACTTTGGCTCCATCCATGGGACTCTTTCCCAAGCCCCATCCCCAGGAGTCTACTGGGGGCTTGAGAAAGGGGTGGGGATCCCCTAGTTATCTCCAATCATTGATTGGAGATAACAAGGGGACTCTCTGTCCTGCTCCCTCTTCAAGCCCCCCTGAGGGTATTGGAGACTGGGGAGGGATTGGGGAGAGGAATACTCTTGTTATCTCCAATCAATGATCAGAGGTAACAGAGGATTCTTAGTGCTCCGCTTGTCCTCCCACGAGCTATGTGCTTTGCCCATGCCGTACCTTCCACCATCAGGGAGGATGCGCCGCAGGCAAGTAGCCCTGACATGAAGCACCAGCTAGACTTCTAGCTGGTGTTTTCAGCATGGGAACAATGTCATAATGGGGTGTAGCCACGTTCCATTATGTCATCCTGCCCAAAGAGGACTGCGAGGTGCATTCAGCCCCCCATCCCAACTCAGTTCTCCTCCCCTGCTGCAGCTTGAAAACAGACATGACCTCTGAATGGTACCATATAATGAAGAACTGTGGCCAATAGCACAATCCTATGCGTGTCTACTCAGAAGACCCTTTGAATTCAGTGGGACTTACTCCCAGGTAAGTGTGTATAGCATTACAGTCTAAAATCACCCCAGAGTTCTCAAAGGTTTCCAGACTTTAATGTGGAACAAAGCTCTTGTGTCATTAATAGTTCTGGAGAAGACCTTTGGCCACCACTGCCAAACAAATAGGTGTTTGGCAGGAGAAGCATCACCTGATATTTTTCCCTACACAATTATTTAAGAAGCAGAGGAACCTTGTATCCCTCCTTTAATCCAGCAATTTATTTGTCCTGATGTCTTAAGTCGACTTTCCCCTGATATGGGTTGTCAGATTCTTTCCTAGACAGAACTCCAGTAATAGCTGCTTTGCATCATCTTTAATAGCCGTGCTGTTAATAGCTAGGAAAAGCAGAGGTTTAATAGAATGTCTGCTGGCAGGATCCTTCATTTAGTTATTTAAATATTATATACATACACACACGCACACACACCATTTTCCCCTCCAAAAAAGGAGTCGCTCAAAATGGCTTACAAAATATAAAGATGTAAGAACAAAAATTAAAACACATTAAGCAAACACACACACACACACACACAAATGAACAGTCAGTAAATAAAATTAAGCAAGAGCAGAGTCAAATGCTTGTTCCAAACAAAATGTTTTCATTTGCCAGTAGAACACAGATAAAGAAGAGGATGACCCAACCTCTTGGGGCAGGGAATTCCACATATGGGATCGTATCCAATGATGATGTTACACCAGCGGAAGGGGGACCACTGGTGGAATGGATTTCCCTTCCTCCCTGCACCCCCAAAATCTGCTCCGGGGTGTGTGTTGGGGGACCCAACAAGGGACTGCAGGGTGAGGAGAGGATGGAGAAGCCCCATTGTGTGAGCAGACTTCCGCTCACACAACATTGGCTCCAAGCTATGGGGTGCTGCCACCAGAAAGCCCTCTTGCACATTGGCACCGTCCGTGCCTCTGAAGGCAATGGCACATGCAAGAGGGGTGCAGCAGCTGATCTTACAGAATGGGCAGGAGACAGTCCTTCAAGTAGTCAGTTCCCAAGCCATTTATGGCTTTAAAGGTGACAACCAGCAGCTTGACTTGCACTCGGAAACAAACAGGCAGCCAGTGCAGCTGATACAACAAAGGGTCACATGGTCCCAGCACTTTGCCCCAGTCAAAATTCTAAAAGCAGCATTCTGCACTAGTTGAAGTTTCTGTGTGGTTTTCAAGGGCAGCCCCAAGTATAGAGCATTATAATAGTCCAGCTGAGAGATAAGTAATGCAAAGTAGGAATATGGCTAGGAATATGACCATATCAGGAATGGATGCACCTGAGCTGGCACCCTAGCCGAAACTGAGCAAAATGACTCATAATAAATACCCGGTCCAGCAGAGTACCCAAGCTACAAACCTGATCTTTTAAGGGGAGAGCAACCCCCATCCAGAACAGGTTGACATCCTATCCTTGGACCGATAAGCTTTGTAACCAGTAGCACCTCTGTCTTGTCTGGATTTAATTTCAGTTTGTTCACCCTCATGCAGTCCATCACGAATTCCAAACACCAATTCAGAACCTCCATGGCTTCCTCAGAATATGACAGAGAAGAGATATAGAACTGAGTATCTTCTGAATACTGATTAAAAAACCACTGCCCATCCCCAGGTAATAATAATAATAATTATATTATTATTCTTATAATATAATTTCTCCCAGGAGTTTCATGTAGATGTTGAAAAGCATGTTGAAAAGCATGGGGGCAAAAATCATGTGGGACCCCAAAGGCAAAGGGATTGAGTACGAGTCCCCTAGTCCCACCTTCTGAAACCTACCCTCAAGGAAGGATTGGAGCCACCACAAAACGGTCCACCTCCCCCAACACCCAGCCAGGCCACCCATGGTCAATGGTATTGAAAGCCACTGAGATCTCCAGTAGAACCAACAGGGAAGTTCAACATATATGCTTTCCCCATCACCATGTCACTGTCAGCCTGATCCTACACATGTTACTCAGAAGTAAGCTCCACTGTAGTCAATGGGATTTATTTATTTATTTCATTTCTATACCGCCGAATAGCTGAAACTTTCTGGGTGGTTCACAACAATACACAAAAACACAGACCACAAATACAATAAAATACCGCATAATTTTTTTCAATATACAGTACAGAATTTTAAAACAATTTAACGGCTAAAACTATTTCAATATAAACTGGACCTGTTCAAACAGCTGACATGAATGCCCCATCATGCCATTAAATGCTTCGGAGAAGAGGGCAGTCTTAACCTAGCACTGAACAGATTACAAAGTTCGCACCAGGCGGGCCTCAGTGGGGAGATCATTTCAAAATTGGGGGGGCCACCACTGAGAAGGTCCTCTCCCTTGTTGCCACCCTCCGAGCCTCCCTTGGAGGTGCCACTCAGAGGAAGGCCCCAGATGTTGATCATAGTGTCCAAGTAGATTCAGCTTGGGAGAGGCTTTCCATCAGGTATTGTGGTCCCAAACCATGTAAGGCTTGATAGGTTAAAACCAGCACCTTGAATTGGGCTCAGAAGCATACAGGCAGTCAATGCAAGTGGGCCAGAATTGGTGTCATATGTTCAGACCTTCTGGTCCCAGTTATTAGTCTGGCTGCCACATTTTGCAAAGCTGCAGCTTCTGAACAGTCTTCAAGAGCAGCCCCACATAGAGTGCCTTACAGTAATCTAACTCGGAGGTTACCAGCACATAATTACTTAAACCAGGTTATCCCTGTCCAGATAGATAGAGGCATAGCTGGGCCACCAGCCAAACCTTGTAGAAGGCATTCTGTGCCGCTGAGGCCACCTGAGCCTCAAGTGACAGAGATGGCTCCAGGAGGACCCCAAGCTACAAACCCTTACTTCCTCCTTTGACCTCAGGCTCCAGGAATCTCCTGAGGCCAATCCTGGAGATTTAAGAAGCCACCACGGCTATCTCACACTGGTGAGTGCTAGTCAGGCACATGTACAAGGTGCTCCTGCCTAGCCATCACTGGTTGGCTCTCAGGTAAGTGCATATAGGATTGCAGCCTCAGATGAGAGATATAGCACCTTCATCACTTTGGGGGCTCAGAACTCCTGATGGAAGGTGAACTTAGCCCAGGCTGGTCCCTGGTAATCTGGTAAGGTGGTAGACGCTATCGGCTGCAGCCCAGGACAAACCATCTTTAGAGCACTGGTTAGGTTCCGTAGGCCCAGGGTGGGGAACCTCAGGTCTGCAGGGCAAATCCAGCTGTCTTGGGGCCCCAATCTGAGACTCTGGGGTTCCCCAGATAACTACACACCCTTTCCAGACCACATCCCATTTCCCCCAACCACTGATCTTTTGGTGGTTTTCCAGCTTTTACAGATCCCCCCCCCCCTTCTAAATTGGGGAAATGTCTCTCCTAAAGCTTAGTTATTGACAGCAAGAGCTTTAAGCTACAATATTCTGGTATTTTTTGGTATTTTGGCCCCACCTCCTTTTCCCTTTGACCCTGCCCACCAGTGGAATGTGGCCCCTGCGAGCTTTTCCAGAACTGAATTCTGTCCTGCCATAGGCCTTGTACATCTTTGTTGTGTTCTTAAGAACAGCTGTTTCTTTAAGTAACATAGGTGAAGCAGTGCTTGTTGGGAGATGTAGTATTGCTGTATAGGAAACAGGAAGCTGGAGGGAGAAGTTCTGGCCTAAGACCTAGTTAAGTTACTGGGTGAGACAGCAACTTCTATACAAGTATGATTGTAAAGAACAAAGAAGAAACGTTGGTTGTTTGGAATTCTGCTTGCGGCCTAATTGCTGATACAACATTTTGGCGTAGTCAACAGGATTAAACAGCGCAAGGGCTGGGCTATTGATAATCATGTGCTTTACAGAATCAAAACTAGTTTGCGCAGCTGTCCAGACCAAGTTTGAGGTCCCCCATAATAATTCTCGGTGTGGCTCAATGACAGATGCGTAGTTTGGAATAAATTTTGCATACCATGAGGTGAGGCCCAAGAAGGACCGCAAAGCTTGCAAGTCAGTAGGAGCAGGTGCTTGTGAGATAGCTAGAACGTGGTCTGGATCAGGCTTCAGGCCAGCTGGTGAAATGGTATGCCCCAGAAAGGCAAGTTCTTTTTGCCTGAATTTGCATTTAGACAAGTTGAGCTTCAGGCCTGCTGCACTGATGCAGGTAAGTACAAATTGCAAATTACTATCATGCTCTTCAGGGGTCTTCGCAGCCACAATAATCTTGTCCAGATAACATTGGACTCTGTGCTGGTTCTTGAGGATCAAAGACATCATCTTTTGAAAAGCACTGGGCACTGATGCAAGGCCATATGGAACAGATTGAAAACTGAAGAGGCCATCATGTGTAATGAATGCTGTGAGGTCCCTATCGTCTTCATGCAACATAACCTGGTGATACACACTGCAAATCAAGAGTAGAAAACATGTTGGCTTCACAGAGCTCTGCAAATACTTCTTCTATATGTGGAAGCGGATGACGAAGTTACAACGGCCTAATTTGGTTCCCGCAGATCCACACACAGACAAATGCCTCCACCCTTCTGTACCACCACTATAGGTGAAACCCATTTAGACGAGTCAATATCTTCAATAATGTCTTTCTGTACTAAGTTCTTAAGTTCTTCTGATACAGCATCCCTGACTGAAAACGGTAAGTGCCGTAATTTCTGGCGGAAAGGCGGCACATTAGATCGTATTTTAACTTTGTGAACAAACCCCTTTGCACAGCCCAGCATCTCTGCAGAATGATATTCCATCACAGGTGAGACTGGCAGTTGCTGTGGTGCAGTAGTCTGACCATGGTCAGCGCAGTGTGGTTGAGGAAGAGCAATTGGTCTTTGAACTACGGCAAGGTGTAAGGCAGCAAATAAATCCCTGCCAAGGAAAGGAATACCCTCATGATGTACAATTTAGAACTGTACAGGAGCAGAACATGCACCCAAAGTCACCTGCACAGGCAAACAGCCACGGACAGAAATGAGTTTTTTTCAAATAGCATACCAAGCGTAATTTAGGCACAATAAGTGGCACATATCCAAAGTAGCATAAATAAACTGAACTGGGTAGTATAGAGACTGCTGAACCAGTGTCCAACGTAAGTTCAATAGGCTGTCTCTTCCCTGAGACTGTAGTAGAAATCATAACAGTGTACATTATGTTCTTTTCAATATGTGTGGAACTAACTCCATCCACAGTTTCCACACTCAGAACTGCAACATCTGGCACTTGCACAGCCATGCACTTGTAAGTTGGACTGGCTACTACGGCAAACTTTGGCAAAGTGACCAGCCTTTTTACAATTTGAGCACTTCACTCCCTTTGCAGGACAGCTGCTATAACTTGCCAGGTGCTGTGTAGAACCACAACAGAAACATGCTTTTGCTGAGTTTACCCCTTGCTGGGTGTGTGGGTTGTTCCTTGCTCCCCCTTTTGAAAAAGTTGCCTGCATCTGGAGAGCTTTCTGCAAAGGGTCTACACTTTGAATTGCACTTCTTTGTATTGTGCTTGCTTTTGTATCCAAAGTCGTAAGTTTGGCTTCAGCAAGAGCGGCCTCAATTTGGGTTGCAATAGTCAGGGCTTTCTCTAGTGCGAGATCTGACTCCAGAAGCGAGTGTTCCCTTATGCGAAGCAGATTTATTTTTTCGATAAGCTGATCCCTAATCATCTCATCTGCCCCAGTTCCAAATTTACATGGAACAATCAGGCCCCTCAAAGCAGCAATATACTGCAGGGTTGGTTCCCCTGGTCTTTGTTCACGCTGGTGGAATTTGCAGGGATGGGGACTCGGACTCGAGGACTCGACTCATGAGTCGGACTGAGTCCCCCCTCTGACTTGACTCGGACTCGAGTCCCAATATTTTTAATGGGACTCGAGACTCGACTCGAGACCAAGGACTCTTCAACATCCCTGGGCTGTGCCAGAAGGAGTGGAGAGGAGCGTGATTGCCGGCGAAGAGCGCATGGAAGTGAGGTGTGCCACTGCTCAGCCACTATGGACGGCTACCAGGAGTGCAGCCCCAACAGTGTGTCAAGATTTATTTTGATTGATGTGTTGCGTACTTGGGAGAGGCAGAAGAAGGACCTGAGATTACTCTGTGTGGCTGCTCTGAGTGTGTTTCTGGTTGCAGCAAGTTCATCACCAGTGGAGCGGGTTCAGTGAGGGTGGAATTGTGATGAGATCTCACCGTTCCAGAATGGGGGCCAAACATTTAGAAAAAATCATGTTCCTCAAATGCAACATGGATAAGTTTTAGGAAGTACAGCAAGTTTATTTTAAAATGCAACCTTTCAGACATTTTGGGTTTGGCTGCCTCTGCCTGCCTGTCTGGGGTTCCCAGCCTCCTCTGCCTGCCTGGTCTCTTCTTGACCAGTTCCACAGTTGAATTGTCCAAGACAAAGGCCTCTGCCTGCCTGCTTTGGGGTTCCCTGCCTCCTCTGCCTGCCTGGTTATTTTGGGTTTGTCTGCCTGGTCTGTTCTTGCCAAAATCAGTGGCAGAGTTTTGAAATAAAAAGGCACACTTTGCCTAGAATTTATTTAAACCACACATCTGAAGTAGCCTTATTTTGTTGGGAAAACCCCCCATTGATTTTAATAGGGACTCGTGACTCGTGAGTCACCATTTTGGACCAAGGACTCGGACTCGAGACTCGGGTCCAAAGACTCGTGACTCGACTCGTGACTCGAGACCAAGGACTCTTCAACATCCCTGGAAATTTGTAACGATTAGGTACCACATTCACTTTGGGCACTAAAAAATTCTGTAACACACTGGGTGCAGTCATATATTTATCATCTACAAGAGGAAAGGTGTAGAAAATCCGTTGCCCTTCTGCTCCAAGACAATGAATAAGCAGTGCACGTTTTCTTAGTTCAGAGACCTCTTCATCATAAACAGCAAGCAGGTAATTCTCAAACATCTTGATCCAAACAGTGGAAGCAATTGGAGGCTCACCAGAGCATTGAGGGAAAAAATGCAGGTGGGTTCAGGGGCAGAAGAGCCACCCTCATCGCTAAATGTATCAACAATTAGGCCGCAAACAGAATTCCAAATAACCAACTTTTATTCTTTATTCTTTACAATCATACTTTTATAGAAGTTGCTGCCTCACCCAGTAACTTAACTAGGTCTTTCTCCCTCCTACTTCCTGTTTCCTGTACAGCAATACTACATCTCCCAACAAGCACTGCTTCAAGTTACTTAAAGAAACAGCTACAGTAATACCTTGAATTGCAGCAAGCATAATTTGTTCCGGAACCGTGCTTGTAATTCAAAACACTCTTATATCAAAGCGAGTCTCTGGCGGGCGTGAGCAGGGCCGATTTCAGCCTGCTATGCCCGCTCAAGTCTTGCAAGACCATGTTCGTTTATCAAGTCAAAAATTTTTAAAAAAATTGCTTGTCTTGCAAAACGCTCTCAGACCAAGTTACTTGCAATCCAAGGTATTACTGTATTCTAATCTATCTATAGCCACACAAGTGTACCTGGCAGGATCCTCTCCCAAAATCCACTAACTATACCCTGTGGGGAGGAAAGTGGGAGAGGAGTTTGGAGTGGCTAAACACAATTGTGTTTGTTTCCCTGCACAATTCAAAGTGCTGGGTATGACCTATATGGTCCTAAACAGTTGGCAACCAGGTTACCTGAAGGACCACATTTTCCTCATATGAAAAAGCCAGGGCTTTGAGAACTTTCAGAGGACTCCTCTGAGTCCCACCGACATCTGAAGTCTGTTTTGCAGGGTCTCACATGAGGGCCTTTTTAGTGGTTGCATCCAGGCTCTGAAACTCTCTTCCTCAGGAGGTCTGTTTAGCTCCTCCTCTGATACCCTTCTGCTGGGAGGTAAAATCCTTTTTGTTTAGACAGGCCTTCAGCTTGTTCAGCCGAGTTGTTTTTAGCTGTTCCTACGAGGTTTTAACTTGTTTTATGCTATTGGACCCTTTCACACAAGTTAAAAACGACAAGAAATACAGCTATACATCATACAAGCTAAATACTCCAATAAATTTCCTGGATGTTGAACCCTTTTCTTATCATATTGTTGCTTGATGAATTGTTATTTCTAAATTTTAATTAAAAATATTTATTTTTTAAAAACTTATTTTATTTGAGCTGTTTTTATCTGCTTTTGTTTTTATATATTTTATAGATTTTTATATTGTTTATATGATTGGTAACCTGTATCTTATCATATACTGTTGTTAGCCACCCTGGGCACGTAATGCAGAAAGTGGAGCTATAAAGTTAAGATAAATAAATCATCCCTGCCACCTCAGTAGCACTTGAATAGTAGCTTCTCCAATAATTCATGGGATTATTGTGTTTTACCCTTACAACAAGCTTGTGAGGGAGACTGAGGGCTGAACCCAACTCTTTCTGGTGCAAGTCCAGCATGGGCCTGTGGCTTATGCTGGCTCAGCTTGTCTGAGCGTGGAAAGCTAAGCAGGGTCAGGCCTGGTTATTACTTGGATGGGAGACCCCTCCTCTAGTTTCCTGCATTGAGCAGGGGGTTGGACTTGTAGGCCCCTTCCAACTCTATGATCTATGAAATTCCCCGCTATAGCTATCTGTTTCCTGATGAACCATACAGTTAGGAGAATCAGAGTTGGAAGTATCGTAGCTTTGTTGGCCATTTTGCCCAACCCCTATTTGAAAGCAGGCAGGGTAGAATGCATTCTCCCTTTTTGCCTGTCTCACAGTGTGGCTGGAACAAGGAAGTGAATAGGTTTAGGGTGCAATCCTATGCATGTGTAGACAGAAAAAAGCCATAAGAATGTAAGAAGAGCCATGCTGGATCAGACCATGGGTCTATCTAGTCCAGCATTCTGTTCACACAGTGGCCAACCAACTGCCCACAGTGAGAGTGTTGGACTGGGACTCGAGAGATCCGGGTTCAAGTCCCCACTCAGCCATGAAACTGACTGGGTGACTTTGGGCCAGTCACTGACTCTCAGCCTAACCTACCTCACAGGGTTGTTGTGAGCATTAAATGGAGAGGAGGGGGAATATGTAAGCCGCCTTGGGTTGCTTGCAGGGAAAAAGGCAGGGTATAAATATAATAAATAAAATAAAATAAAATAAAATAATCCCACAAGCCGGACTTGAGTGCAACAGCACCTTCCCACCCATGTTCCCCAGCAACTGGTGTACATAGGCACACTGCCTCTGATACTGGAGTTAGCATATCGCCATCAGAACTAGTAGCCATTGATACCCTTCTCCTCCAAGAAATTGTCCAATCCCCTTTTAAAGCCATCCAGATTGGTGGCCATCACTACATCTTGTGGAAGTTAATTCCATAGCTTAACTATGCCCTGTGTGAAGTACTTCCTTTTTTCTGACCTGAATCTCCCACCAATCAAATTATGCATGGCATGGAGAAAGTGGATAGGGAGACATTTTTCTCCCTATCCACTTTCTCCATGCCATGCATAATTTTGTACACCTCTATCATGTCTCCCCTTACTAGCCTTTTTTCTAAGCTAAACAATCCCAGATGTACTTGTAACCTTTACTCACAGGGGAGTTCCTCCAGCCCCTTGATCATTTTAGTTGCCCTTTTCTGCACTTTTTCCAACTCTACAATATCCTTTTTTATGTGCAGTGACCAGAACTGTACACAGTATTCTAAGTGTGGTTGTGCCATAGATGTGTATAAGGGGAGTACGATATATTGGCAGTTTTATTTTCAGTTCCTTTCCTAATTATACCTAACACAGAGTTTGCCTTTTTCACACTGGGTTGATATTTTCATCACTGGGCTGTCCACCACAACCCCAAGATCTTTTTCTTGGTCAGTCACCGCTAGCTCAGATCCCATCAGCTTATACCTGAAGTTGGGATTTTTTGCCCTGATGTGCATCACTTTACACTTGCTTACATTGAACCACATTTGCCAATTTAATGCCCATTCTCCCAGTTTGGAGTGATCCTTGTAGAGCTCCTCACAATCCCTTTTTGTTTTAACCACCCTAAATAATTTGGTGTTGTCAGCAAACTTGGCCACGTCACTTCTCACTCCTAATTCAGGATCATTTCTGAATAAGTTGAAAAGCATTGGTCCCAAGACAGATCCCTGTGGGACCCCACTGTTTACATCCCTCCACTGGGAGTATTTTACCATTTATTCCTACTCTCTGCTTTCTGTTCTTTAACCAGTTACTGATCCATAAGAGGCCCTTATGTCCTACAACTCCCAGCATTTTTTTAGCTAGCATATCTAAACATGCACAGAATTATTATTATTTATATTTATTTATCGCCCATCTGGCCGGCAACCGGCCACCCTGGGCGATGTACACAGATAAAAATGCAAGCTAAAAACAGAATAAAATACAGTTAAGCAATATAAAAATTTAAGATAATTAGCCCACCCCATATTCCTGCCTTACATGCCCTTCAGAATTGTACCCTTACATGCCCTTCAGGTCCTTTGGGGCAAGAAATTTGCCCTCCTCCACTAATCACAGCCTATGTGGAAGAAAGTAGGAGAAGAGAGCATGTAGCTGAAATTAATGACTCCTCACAAGTAGAGCCTCGCCTTTAGCCACCTGCCTACTCATTTAAGGTGAAGAACAATGACTTCCAGGCAGGGAACTTGACAACCCCACGATCCAAGCCACCAGGTGACACACGTAGATTGGGTAAGTAGTAGTCAACTTTAAGGGCCCAGGGCCAGGGTGTTTACTTTACTCCTCTACTAAGCTGGTCAAGTCAAAGTGTTGGAGCACTGCAGTATGGGTAAGGAAGAAACACTGCAAGAGAATTATAATGTGTTAATGAAGTTTTTTTTTATTGGTCATACGGATTCCTACGCCTGCCCTTCAGACAAATTCCCAGGGCAGTTTACAAAAAATCAGAAATGCAATAAAAGCAACTTTAAAACATTTTAAAAATATACTAAAACCACCAAATCTAAAGATAGCAGCATAAAACAGCAGCAGAGATCCATGTTATTTACCGTACTTATGTGATTGTTATATGCCGCCTTCAAGAATAACATTCTTCCAGTGCGACTCACAACAAGGTTGGATTAAAACAGATTAGAGAGCCAGTGTGGCGTAGTGGTGAGAGTGCTGGACTGGGACTCGGGAGATCCGGGTTCATAGAATCATAGAATCATAGAAAAGTAGAGTTGGAAGGGGCCTACAAGGCCATCGAGTCCAACCCCCTGCTCAATGCAGGAATCTAGGTCAAAGCATCTCTGACAGATGTCTGTCCAGCTGCACCTTGAATGCCTCCAGAGTGGGAGAGCCCACGTTCTAGTCCCCGCTCGGCCATAAAACTCACTGGGTGACTTTGGGCCAGTCACTGACTCTCAGCCTAACCTACCTCACAGGGTTGTTGTTGTCAGGATAAAATGGAGAGGAGGAGGAGGAGGAGGATTATGTAAACTGCCTTGGGTTCCTTTCAGGAAAAAAGACGGGGTATAAATATAATAAATAAATAAATTGAAAGGCCTGGGAAAATAAAAAGGGTTTCACCTAGTGTTAAAATAGTTAATATGCATGAATGATGGGACAAGGAATATACCTTTTACCTTCATTTACTGAAGGAAAGCACATTGTGTGCTTGTTTAGCCACTCAGGGACTCCCAACAGTTGGTTCATATAACGTTGATTCAGAATTGTTATCCTAAAGCAGCTTTTCCCAACTTAGTGCCCTCCAGATGGGTTGAATTACAACTCCCATCATTCCTAGCCAGTATGAGAGTTGTAGTCCAACACATCTGGAGGTTGGAGACAGCTTTCCCAAAGCATCAAAGAAGGTGACCGTTTTAACCTGGTGCCGAAAAGATAATAGAGTTGGCACCAGGTGGGCCTCAGGGGGGAGCTTGTTCCACAGTTGGGGGCTACCACGGAAAAGGCCCTCCCCCTTGTTGCTTCCCTCCGAGCCTCACGTGGAGGTGGCAGTCGGAGGAAGGCCCCAGATGTTGAACGTAGTGTACGGGTAGATTGTGGTTGGGAGAGGCGTTCCATCAGGTATTGTGGTCTGAAGCCGTGTAGGGCTTTATATGTTTTGTTCATTACATGCCTTTATATCCTGCCTTTAAGGATACACATCAATCCAAGAGAATTCACCAGTAAAATCAGAATGCAATACCAAAAAGGCAATATCAAAATATTTTTTTAAATCAATAGGATCCTTTCCACAGGGCAGTTAGTGGTATATGGCCCCTTTGGCGGTGGTGGGGGCAGGGGGGAGAGAGTCCAGCCAGAGCAAGCACGGGCCTCTAGCGAGATCGTCTTCTGGTTCATCTGGTTTTAAACAGTTAAATGGGCCTATGCACTAGGTATGCAACCAAAGGCACAAAGCCCTCTTTTTACAAAAAGGGGGCAAGCTGACTGACCTGTGTTAGTAGTGTTGTTATAGTTATTATGAGGTATAAAAAGTAACCATAACAAATGCTTTTAATATACACTGTATTTTTGCATTGCACTCTTAATATATCCAAAAGCAGACCTTTAAACTTTGCTGTGAATTTTGATCCCCTTGCATGGCAGAGCATTAGCATCTAATCTATACTGTACTTAAGAATCTAATACTATATCAAGGCAAGTGAAACATAGGAAGCTGCCTTATACTGAGTCAGACCATTGGCCCATCTAGCTCAGTATTGTTGGCACTAACTGGCAAGCGGCTTCCCAGGGTTTCAGGCACAATTCTTTCCTAGCCCTACCTGGAGATGCCGGGGATTGAACTTGGGACGTTCTGCATGCAAAGCAGGTGCTCCACCACTGAGCTATGGCGCCTCCCCCAAATGTTACAGAACCACTACAATCAAAACACCATTGGTGTTTATGAATTCTCATTTGATTAGATTTTTTATCCCACCCCAAAGGGCTCAGATAGAGTGACTATATTGTAAAATTTAAATCCAAACCATAAAATAAAACACCAATACAACAATAAAGACTAAAATCATCACATTCCAGTTTGATTTCGGGTCAGAGGCAGTTGCCATGGGGATGCCACTGCGAAAATGGCTTCCCTCTGGCAAGTCCTTTTCTCCTTGGCCATGATTGTAGGGGCTCACCAAATGACTTACTCCATCATGTAGTAGGTCTCCATGCCCCCACTCTTCATCTCTGGCAGCCACTGGGGGAGCACGGACGCTTGCAATATGATGGGGGTGAATTATGTAGGCGTCATTTTTACTGGTATCCCCACAACAGCCACAACTTGCGCTCTGGCCCAGAATAACAGAAAACTAGCCTGGAGTGTGAGAACTGGAGCACATGTTATTTCCATCACACAGAAACTGCTGAAAATAGACACCACGTGATGACTTTCAGCTTGCCATGACCGGTTTGCTAGAATACCACCCTGCATAACATGACTAGATACTGGAACTGCAGGACATGATGACTTGGACGGGAAAAAGAAGAAGAAAACAGAATTGGGTTCCAGCATTATATCCATCTCACAAATGCCTGCTAGAACTACATCCTGTGATTATGTTGCTAGCATATCAAGATCAACAGTATCAAATGTTACAGAAAGATTGAATAGGATCAATCTCTGTCACTATCCCTTCTGATCTCTCCAGGAGAAGGTAAGCAAATCAAGCTGCTGGCATAGCCTTAGGACCATACCCATGTCAAAAACTTGGTTCACCAGGATCCAGGAGGCCAACAGTATTGGTTCTTCTGATGCTGAAGAACAGGTACCTACCTGTTCAACAGCCTTTCCCAAAAAGGGGAAATAGGAAATGGAGGAGTAACTGGACTGGGATTAAATGTCAAGATTTAGATTCTATGCACAGGAGCAAAAGGACTGCAGATTTCCAACCAACTGCCATCATGTCTTTCCAAAAGGAGGCAGTAATTATTCCGGATGGTAAAGGGCCCAGATTCTCTGCACTAGGTTTGCTCAGCCAAGATGGCATGACTCCAGCTCAGTGGTATCACTCACAGGTATTCAGGTGCTATCCAGGAATGTTGATTAAGAAGAAAAAGCAAAATGTCTGATACTTCAAACTGTCCTTGTATTTGAAGTAGTGTCCCCCAAATTGAACTGAATACCAGATTTATGGAGTGGGGGGATAGATTGCAAACATCACAGCAGGGCAGAGATTGCCAGTCTGTTAGCAGCATGGGCATGGATTCACCAAGAGCATTTAACTGCACTTAAAAGATACTAACCAGTTGGTATTTTACAGGTCCAAACAGAAAAACAGTGTTCTGTGAGGCAACCAGTACTGGAGTCTGAAAAGCCTCATACCCTTGGGCCCACACAAAGCCTCTATCTCCTGGTGCTATCCCCTATCAACTTCTGGGATCCCCATCCCAGAAGTGACCAAGTGAGTGCCCAGAGGGGGCCTGTGGAGCCCCCTCCCAAGATATCAACCCCCCCAGAACCTTCAGATAAAGTTTCTGGGATCCCATAGTCTCCAACTGCCCCCAAAATGCTGGGACTGTCACAAAAACCTGTAAGCCCGTCCCGGCTACTCACTTTGTCATGCAGAGTCCCGAATTTAAACTTTTTAAACTTTCCTTAAAGGTGCCATGCCATGGGCAAAATTGCAGCTAAGCTAAAACTGCAAGCTTAGCTGCAATTTTGCCCATGGCATGGCCCCTTTAAGTATAGCTCTTTTTAGGTTCGAATAGCTCCACAGAGAGACAGACGCTGGGAGGATGTGTGAGACATGCCTGCACACATGCTCTACCTGCTGAGAAGGAGGCTGCACCCGGTGGCCTGGACAGAGGGAGAGGTGAATGAGGGAATTTATCACATGATTCCTATCTTCATATTGCAAAAGATTTTATTTCCTAACAGAGCTGACTCTGTGCCTCTAACAGGTGAGTTTACAGTGTCAGAAGGAAATGCAAGAAACTTCCCCTTCTCTCTGAAGCTCCATGTTTGGGGCTGGATAAATGGGTGGGTAAGCTTCACCTGTTGAATTTGTGCCAATCCTGACCATTTTAAAACAAAAAGAGATTGCCCTGCAAGCACTGACACCTGCCCCCCATGAAAAACACCAGATATCAACAATTAAGGGTTTAAGTAAGATATTTATTTTTTTTACAAAAGCCACTTATAAAATAATATATATACTATAATAATGTAATAATTATAATATATAAGATTTTATGTGTTTCCTCTGATAGCTTTTGTACTTGACCATGCCCTTTGGTTGCCTGGCCGTACCCTTGGCCATGTCCTCATGTTGCCTGGCCACACCCTCTTGATCACACCTTCATGTTGCTTAACCATACCTCTTACAAATTCACGTTTGCCCCTATTTTCATCTGTGAAATGCTGGAGGGTATGGGATCCCCGTTCTGGTGCTGTCCCCTATCAACTTCTGGGATCCCCATGTCAGAAGTCTCAGTCTCCTGGTACTGTCCATCAGTCTCCTCAGGTCCATGCAGCCCTGGATTAACCATTAAGCAATATAAGCACATGCTTAGGGCACCAAGGGAAGGGGGGCACCACAGAGTACCACAAATTTTTGCATTTGCATTTTTTCCCTTATAACATTAAAAAAAAAGCATAAAACAGTGATGAAAATTTGTATTTCTTTCTGTTGCCCTAGTTATAAGTAATTTGCTTATATTGCTTGCTGCTATTTAGTGTTAAATAAATATAATTTTAAAACAGTTTATATTTAATATAGTTGTGTGTTCTGGCATGCAGGATGGGCTTGAGGAAAACTGAGTTTTTAATGTCTTATTTTACCTTCAGCACTTTCATAGATCATAGAGTTGGAAGGAGCCTACACAAGGCTATCGAGTCCAACCCCCTGCTCAATGCAGGAAACTAGAGGAGGGGTCTCCCATCCAAGTAATTTCTCTTGCGTTGCAAGAGAAAGCTGTGGGTCATGTAGCGTGGCCTGTGTCCCCCTACGGTATCCTGCTGCCTTCAGGTGTGATGGAGGATGCGATCCCATTGCCAGTGTTGAAGAAAGATTCAACTGCCAGTCCAGTCAGTTTTTGTACATGGCTTGACCCTGCTTAGCTGAGCCAGCATAAGCCACAGGCTTGTTTCAATTTTGACTCAACTTATTGAGTTCTAATGTCTTGCCAGCTAAGCAATGGAAGGGCTGAGGGGGCACTGTTATTGAGCTGTGCTTAGGGCATCAGCTGGCCTTAATCTGGCCCTGGGTCCATGCAAAACATCAAAGCCTCATACTGGAGTCCAAAAAGCCAGTCAAAATTGAGCTTTCCCCAGGCCTCACCCATGACTTGCCAGATTCTACCAGGCCTCCAGCCACACTCCACCTGGTTCTGCCTGCTCTGGCCTTTTGGCCCTGCCCATGTGGTGGTATTTTTGAAATCAGGCAACAGGTTGGGAGAGGCTGGTGTAGAAGTTTGAGTGCCAGACCAGGAACAAGGAGATGCAAGTTCAAATCCCTACACAGCCATGTACTGGGTGAGCTTGGGCTAGTAATTCTCTCTGAGATTGTCTTACCTCATAGGGTTATTGTAAGGATAAAATGGGAGGGAAAGAGAACCATGTACTCCGCCCTGAACACCTTGGAAGAAGGGCGGGATAAATAAATATCTGGCAGGGTTTGCTGTACAAAAAAAAAAGGGAGGTTGTTGATTTTTTAAAGCAATTCCTCCATCATGGCTTAATCTGTATTGCATAGAGCAACGTTCTCCAACCTGGGGGTCGGGACCCCCAAGGGGGTCGCAACATGCTTTCTGGGGGGTCGCCAGCTATACTGGAAGGAGGGAGGGAGGGGGAGGTATTTTCCTACAGCACCAGGCGCTTGCAATCCAATTGCTGGAGAAGGAGAGAGCGCGCGCGCGCGCCTACACTGGTGCTTTATGGGTAACAGGCGTGTGAGCCTTGAGAAGGAGCCGCTGCCTGCAGTTGCCGCCAAGCACCTCCTTCGCCTTGTGTTTCTCTCCTTGTGCTGGAGTGAGTGAGTGAGTGAGTGAGTCGCTGCCTGCAGTTGCCGCCAACATCTCGCCTCCTCCTCCTCATGCTGGTGTGTGTGTGTGTGTGTGTGTGTGAGAGAGAGAGAGAGAGAGAGAGGAGACGACGCTGCCTGCAGTTGCCGCCAACACGCGCTTCTTCCTCCTCCTGCTGCTGCTGCTGCTGAAGATCTCTGTAAGAACGAGTTGGAGGAGGGGGCAGATTGAGCTGTTGTTGGGCTGGAAAGGGGAGGTGGTCGCGGCAGCGTCCAGGGGTGAGGGGAGGGTGGGGGGCATTCCACCCAGCCCTTCCTTCTCAGACGCAGCCGGCTGGGGGAGGGGGAGCGGCAGCACGAGGACGACCTGGGCGACTTGATTATTTGCACAAAGGCAAGTGTGCTTACTTCCTCCTTAGCCCTTCGAGATTTTGGCAGCCCCAATGCGAAGCAGTGAGGCGTGCTGCTGGCTATAATTCTGTTGGGAGAAGGTACTTAACACCACTTGGAGAGCTCACGTTATGGTATTTTTTGACACACTCATTGGGAAGAGTTTCACTGAACTATGGCTTCTTCTGAGTGAAAATGAAGTGTGTGTGAGAGAGAGAGAGAGTGAGAGAAACTGTGTGAATGAATTTCATTTCACTTGCTTCTGTGGCTATTGCAGAACTATTTTTAGCTGTCTCCAGCAGAACAGAGAGCCAGTGTGGCGTAATTGTGAGAGTGTTGGACTGGGACTTGGGATATCCGGGTTCTAGTCCCCACTTGGCCATGAAACTCACTGGGTTACTTTGAGCCAGTCATTTACTCTCAGCCTAACCTACCTCACAGGGTTGTTGTGAGGATAAAGTGGAGAGGAGGAGGAGGAGGATTATGTAAGCCCCCTTGGGTTCCTTGCAGGAAAAAAGGTGGGGTATAAATATAACAAATAAAATAAATAAATAAACAAATAAACATGTCTTCTCCTTTCTGATACAAAGCTGGCTGCTAGTCAAATAAATCCGCTCACTTGCCTGCTCCCTGTTGGGCCCTATTTCCACTAACATCCAGAGTCCAAAGAGAGGAAGGGCAGGTGAGCAAGTACAACAATAGAAATACAAAAAGAAATTGTTTTTCCTCAAAAAAGATTTTTTATTTATATTTTCGGAAATCTGTACCCATGGAGAAAAAACGGAAATATTCAGAAGATTACCTTAAATTTGGCTTTACCACCTTTAATGAATATTAGGTTAAATTAAATTATATTCTGAAAAATCTATTTTTCATGTGTTTTCTTTACCCCACCAAAATGCAAATTTATGCAAATGTGGTGAGGGGTCCCCGGTTACTTTGCCATTACAAAAGGGGGTCGCGACTCGAAAAAGGTTGGGGACCACTGGCATAGAGCATGCTGTGTGTGCAATAATCTCACCTACAAGTACATTCCATTTGGGAAGGGCAAAACAAAAATACAATGCTGATGCACAGACATGTTCAGTTTCCATTCCTTTTCTGATTTCTTTCCCCTTCTTCTGGACACAGGATGAACTGATAAGATCCTAATTATTAGGTTGCATTATGTCATGTCTTCCTCGCATATGGACAAAGATTAACCTTAGAGCCCCCTTTTAATAACATTATTTTCTCGAACAAAATTAGCAATAAATGCCGACGATGTATGCGCCGACTGGGAAGCCGCTCTTAAGAAAGGCCGGCTGGGAATGAAGGGCGGGGGAAGGGACTGTTAATGAAGCCGATGACCTGGTGGATTAGGAGCAGTGCTAGCTTTTTACCTCTGGAAACCTGGATTGCAAGCCTGATTAAGAACACAAATGAAAATAAATTTGATGAAGTCATCTTAGCCCCGACGGACCTGATGTCTGCATTTGGGGTGGGGGTGGGGATATCACCACCTGTTGAAGGATGTTGACAAGAATCTGGACCAACCCCCCCCCCCCCCGCAATATTACATACAGCTTGGAAAGAAACCTCTAGTAAGTTTGGGACTCGGAAGAATTGTCCAAAGTTGGTTTATATTGGAAATACCTTAGAGGTACTGTAACATATATGTGAAAGCATTATTTGAGAATATGCACAAAACGCGATGGTATAGTAATTATAATGAGTTTACTATTAGACCAATAAAAGTTAATTTAAAAAAAAACAACTAGATGCGGTGCGGTACTGGTTGGTGTCCCAGCAGACAGTTGCTTGCGGTTGCCAGGTTGCAACCTAGAGAACGTTTCATAGATTTCATAGATCTTAGAGTTGGAAGGAGCCCACAAGGCTATCGAGTCCAACCCCCTGCTCAATGCAGGAAACTAGAGGAGGGGTCTCCCATCCAAGTAATCACCAGGCTTGACCCTGCTTAGCTTTCCACGCTCAGACAAGCTGAGCCAGCGTGAGCCACAGGTTGGGCTGGGAATTATGTGAGCTGTAGTCCAACACACCTGGAGGGCACCAGGTTGGGGAAGGCTCATCTAGGAGCAACCATTGGAACCTACCTTCACTGATCTACAGCAGGGCCAGCCCTATCATTAGGCAAAGTGAGATGGTTGCCTCAGGCGGCAGATGCCGGGAGGTGGCAGCGTGGCGTTGCAAGAGAAAGCTGTGGGTCACGTAGCGTGGCCTGTGTCCCCCTACAGTATCCTGCTGCCTTCAGGTGTGATGGAGGATGCGATCCCATTGCCAGTGTTGAAAAGATTCAACTGCCAGTCCAGTCAGTTTTTGTACGTGGAATGAGAGGGGACGCCATCTTGTCCTTCGCCTCAGGCAGCAAAACGTCTTGGGCTGGTCCTGATCTACAGAGATACAGTGCTATAATGCTGTGGTTTGGGACTGACTGCATAGTTCGCTGCCTATTCAGCCCCACACTTTCCAATTGAACGCAGGGAGACAGATGGTTAAACTCCTCTTCACGAGCTACACGGCTCAGGTTGGGGGGCTGTCTGCACAGCGTGCTGCACAGACAACCTTGAAACGCCACTGCTGCATAGGGCTTCAATACTATAGCTCAGAGGAAGGCTGAACCCTTCCCTTCGTGAGTCCTCGCTGCTGCTCAACCCCCTAGGATCCAGATTTGGCCCAGTGGCCACCAGTTGCTGATTTATTTATTTTTTTAAGGGTGGGATTGATAGCCTCTCTCAGCACACAGTGAATCAAGGTTGCTTACTTGCCAGTGGAGCAGGCATGCAAACAGCACAGAATTGAAGTGATTTACCGTTAATGTGGAAGTAAGCAGTTTGAAAGGGTAGGTGAAAATGCACCCAGTGTTAAGGATATAGGGCAGGGAACCTCCAGTCCATGGGGCGCTCTAATCTGGCCCATTCAATCTTTGCTGATGGACATGTCCCCTTTTAAAACTGTGCTCCTCATAGCTTTGACCTGTCCTTCTCCCCTGCCCCACCCCAAATTTCCCAGCCCTAATTGCCATCAACAACAAAAAGGATGCCAACATGTTTCCTGAAACATGTTTTCATTCTTTTTGTTGTTGATGACAATTAGAATTAATGCACCCATTTAACTTTAATGGAGACGTGCACTAGTGTAGAAATGAATCCTGGTTATTGCTGGGATCTGCATTACATTGAACATTATCTATAGATCCACTCTGAACACTGCTCTGGTGGAGAGGGTAAAAACAACACAGAAATTAAAGTGACATGTGGCACATGGGCTAGTGATTTTGTGGATTTTTAAAAAGGATTGGGGGGGGTAAAGGATGCATATTATGTTCGATTGTCAAAACATCAGGCTAGAATGTACATTTCCAAGAGAAAGGATTTCACCCCCAAATACAGAGCAACAGAGCAGACTACAAATTGCATTAACATATATTCCCTATAACCGGGGTACAAAACCTCTTTCAGCAAAGGATGGTAAAGACACAGAAGAAGGTAAGATTTTAGCATTTAATCAAGATCTTATAAATCCCAAACCTGTAAGGCCCCTTGCCAATTGTTCTGACTATATCACTGCAGAGAACAGCTGTCAACAGACTCTGTGAACTAGAATGGAGCAAACTGCTGTGCAGAAGTTATTCGTCATGTCTGATTGGTTGACCAAACTGCATCCCTGGGCCTCCTGGGAGTATTTAAAGGGAAATCAGGAAACAGGAAGGGTCTGGTAAATGCGATGGCTACCTTAGATGCTGCTGTGGAGTATACCTATTGTTTTATGCCTTGTTTGTATTTCTCTCCCTTCCTTGTCTTATCCTTCCTGTTCTTGCCTTGCACCTGGCCCTCACCTGAGGGGCTAGCTTCAGGTTATGTGCAAATGCATGAAACAGAATCCCTATTTGACAAATGTTGGTTTTTTAATGAAAGTTTGGGGAGTGGTGGTTTTGCGTGGAGATGAGGGAAACATGCTTAACTCTTTTGCTGCCCATTCTTTCTCCACTCCAAATAGCCTCTCTGAGTGGGTAAACAAACTAAGGCTATGTTACATGTATTTGTGTGTAATGTGTTCATAGCCTCTTGCCGCCTCTACCTAGTTTATTTGACTTGACTATATGGTTGAGCCAGTGTGGTGTGGCGGTTAGAGTGTTGGACTAGGACTGGAGAAAGCCAGGTTCAAATTCCTGCTTAGCCACAAAGCTCACTGGGTGATCTTGCACCAGTCCTTCTCTCTCAGCCTAACCTCCCTCACAGGGTGGTTGTGAGGATATATGGGGGAGAACCATGTACACTCCCTTGAGCTCATTGGAGGAAAGGTGGGATATAAATGTAATAAACAAATTCTTCACATGGCAGAGATTTCTTTCTCCCAAGCATCCTTCTTTCTCTCTCTCAGCTTTTCATTTGGCTTCTGATTATCTAGTACCTGATGAATCAGACTGAGGTAAGATTTGAATGGAGGACCTACAAGCTCACATTGACTGGGTTCAGTCAAGATGATAACCCACACTCAGGGTTGACCATGGGTTGTTGTTGAAATGTGGATTATTGTGTTGGCTGAACCCAGCCAAGGTAACAAACCATGGTGAACAACCCACATAACCCAACAACAAACCATAGGTTCTCTTCATGGGTTGTTCATGGTTAACAAGCCATGGCTTGTTAGTGCAGCAGGGTTCATACAACATGATAACCCAAGTTTCAACAACAACCCATGGTTCAATGACAGCCCATACTCAACCCTTGAGTGTGGGTTATCGTTTTGTCTGGACCTAGCCACTGTTAGCAACTCCACTCATTCACGTTTACAGTCAATGCAGTTTATTCATCGTTCCACACTTTCGTCATTGTATTTTGTACATAGAATCAATGGTTTTAAAGGAGTAGGTAGACAGAATTCTCCTGCACTCTTTCAGTACCTGTTTTGTTTGGAGTCATAGTTCTAAACCACCAGGTGACTCTGAGTACAGAACTAAGAGGGGAGAGTAATTATTTTGGGTTTAATTAATCCAATTTTTTAACGTGATCTTGTTTGTAAACCTATACTGTGACACTGGGTTTCAGTAGGATAAGGATTGTTTGTGCTTTTTTGCACACTGCTGGGTCCTTGGTGTAGGTTGATTATTCTGGACCCCTGAACAATCACTGTATGTAAAGATTTACAATGATGGTGTCTGCTGTTGTTGAGTAGCAGCTACAAGTCAAGAAAAGTTTTCTGGAAAGGGCTGTAACTCAGTAGTGGTAGCAGTGCACATGTTTTGCAGCATGCAGAAGTTTCTCGATTCAATCCCTGGCATCTACACGGAGGGCTGGGAAAGACTCTTGCCTGAAACCCTGTTGAGCTGCTGCCAATCAAAGTAGACAATATTGAGCTAGATGGACCAATGGTTGGTCTAAGGCACCTTCCTATGTTCCTAAAGCAGGATGCAGAACCTCAGGCCAGGCGACCAAATTTAGTCCTCCAGGGGTCCCAAAGGCCACACCCTGTCTCGTGACCACCAATCATTTGGTGCTTTCCTGGGTTTTGTGCAGATTTTGCCCCATTCTAAAAGGTTGAAATGCCTCTCCTAAGGCTTAGTTACTGGCAGGAAGAGCTTTAAGCTAAAACATGCTGGTGTGTCTGTTTTGCCCCGCCCCTTTTTATTTTGGCCCCACCCACCACTGGAATGCAGCCCCTGAGAGCTTCTCTGAAATTGAATTTGACTCTTGGGCTGAAAGTGGTTCTGCACTCCTGTAAACAATGTTAACTTTAAGATGCAGTAGTACAAAGACCCTCCCAGAAGAGAAAGAGTTGTGTTGAGTGAGAAAAGGGTTAGAGAGCCAGTGTGGCGTAGTGGTGAGAGTGTTGGACTGGGACTCTGGAGATCTGGGTTCTATTCCCCGCTCGGCCATGGAACTCACTGGGTGACTTGGGGCCAGTCACTGACTCTCAGCCTAACCTACCTCACAGGGTTGTTGTTGTGAGGATAAAATGGAGAGGAGGAGGAGGATTATGTAAGCCACCTTGGGTTCCTTGCAGGAAAAAAGGCAGGGTATAAATATAATAAATAAAAATAAAATAAAATGTTTCCTCACCAGAGATGCTGTTCCACTTGTGCCACAGCTTGTGGAACCTTCTGCATAGGTAGAATTATGAGAACTGCTACTGATTATAGCACCGTGGGCACCTTTAAGCATTTGGGGAACAATGATCGTATTATTTTCCTTCCACTTACAGTTCTTTTCGATCCAGTCCTATAGTTGTGATGCAAAGCAATGTCCTGACCTAGAAAGACAGTAAGAAGGTCAAGAAGGAAAACATCTAACTTATTTGAAGTAAAGCCTATTGGAACTGGATTCCAATCCAGGACTTTTTAGGGTTGCAGGTGGAAGATCAGAATCTCCCAAAATATATTTGATCCCCAACCACTTTGAAGATATTTACCTTAGCCTCAAGATTGTGTCTATAAGTCAACCATAACTTTAAATCTTATATGGATATGAACCGTTCAAGATGGTTAATAGTTGTTTGTTTTTTAAGTACAAATACTAGGCATTTGTTCTGTTTATTGCAGAGATAGGAAACATGTGGCAGATGTTGTTGTACTGCAACTCCCATCATCCCTCACCATTGGCTATGCAGGCTAGGTCTGATGGGAGTTGTAGTCCAACAAGATCTGGAGGGCCACACATCTCCCACCCCTGGATATGGCATAAGTTCACTCTGTGAAGTACAAAATGTCGCTACTGATAATAAAGTTAAATGATTCCTGAAAACAGTTTTCTTCGCAGTGACAAGGAGCAATACAATCTCTGCATACCTCCATAAGCTGCTGCATGCTTTCTTACAGTTACGCTGTGTCAGTTCATAGCACTTTTCTTGAGCTTAGCCAAGAGTTGTCCACTTTGGTTGCCCCTGAGATCCACCTTTCCTTTCCCAAACCAGGCTGCGGATCTTGGTAACTTTGGCTCTCTTTGAAATACCTTGCCACACGCATGGCCTCCCTGATAGATTGTGCACATTGTGTATTGTTTAAAAGTCATCTGTGTTGGTGGAATATTCTCCAAGAACTGTGACCTTCTTGAAAACAGATGCTGCTTTCCCTGTTTGATTTTGCACAATCTGCTGGTTCCTTATCCAGAAGTACTACAAACCTTTCCACTAGCCCCATGGTGTTGTCAATAATATGGGTTGGGGCGTCTGTCAGTGTGAGAAATGACTTTTGGAAATATGTTCCATGCGTCCCAAACTAACTTTTTTGCCAGTCCCAGCAAAGAATGGGCCCGTCTGCTTGACAGTGTCCTGTGCCCAAAGAGTTGGGCCAGTTGTGATGGTATGTCACTCATAGAAGACACTCCCCTGGTGGTTTGGGTGTATGGTCTGAGGTGGCCCAAAACTTATCATACAATGCACCCCCAGGGCCAAGACATTTGGTTGCCTGAGGCAAATAACAAGATGGCACCTCCTCCCATTCCATGTACAAAAGCTGACTAGACTGGCAGATGAATCTGTCTTCAACACTGATGATGGGATAGCATCCTCCACTGCACCTAAAGTCAACAAGCTAACTTAGAGCGTGCAGAGCAGGCTGCATGGCACATAGGTCTTTCCTCCAACACCATGCTGCCACTTCCCAGCATCCGCTGCCTGCTTCACTCTGCCTTAGGGTTGGGCTGGCCCTGTGCACACATCCACTTTGTATTCATTTCTGTGTATTTGGGGTATATGGGGGTGCCATATTTGGAAGTATCTTTTGGGGTATATGGGGGTGCCATGCTTGGAAATATCTTTCACAGCAACAAAACATTGGGTTGGATGTGATGCTGTGATGTCTCATAGAGGTCACTCTCCTGGGGATTTGGATATATGCTCCAAAGTTTTGTTTGGGGTGAATATCCCCAGTTCCTCATTTGTTTTTTAGAACGTTGGAAATTATTGGCAAGGGTAGTTGCACTTGACAGTATCTGGCATCCAAACAAGACATTGTGGTCAATGCAACAGTGTGCCAGCTTATCTAGAATGCTCCACTGGAAGTTTGGATACAGACACAATCCTGTGGCATATCGGAGAGGTCACTCTCCCTGAGGTTTAGGCATATGGAGCATTGGGCTGGAAGTGATGGTATGCCAACTTGTAGGGGACAATCTCCTGGAGGTTTGGGTGTATGGGCTGGGCTGGCCCAAAGCACACCTCTAGTTCCATCTTAATTGTCGGTGCCATGCTTGACAGTATGTTGTATGCCATTGGGCCAGAAAAGAGGCTGTGGCATCTCACAGAGCCAGATTCAGTTCCCCAGAGTGCCACACACCCTTCCCCATACCCCACCACCTTTCCCCTGACTACCAATCGTTTGGTGGTTTCCCGGCTTTTGCGCAGTTTCCCCCCCATTCTAAAAGGTTGAAATGCACCTCCTAAGTATTTAAGCTACACTATACTGGCATTTTTGACCACCCCCTTTTACCTTCAGCCCCACCCAACACTGGAATGTGGACCCCAAGTGTTTCTCCAAAATGGGATTCTGCCCTCAGGCTGAAAGGGGTCCAACACCCCTGTTGTAGAGGCAAATCTCCCTGAGGTTTGGGTATATGATTTGGGGTGGCCCAAGGCTTACTTTGGGGTATACCCAGGCTTACTTTGGGGTGCACCCCCCAGTTCCTTAGTCATGCTATTGGCATGGTGGCAATACTCTTGAGTGTCTGGTACCCAAACAAAGCGTTCGGCTGGAAGTGTCGCTATGGCAACTCAAAGAGGGTACTGCTGTACTGTACTGGAGGTGTGGCTAACCATACAAAGCACTCTTGCTCTTGTATCCACCTCTTACTGGTGCTACTTTAAGCAGGTCACTTCACTTTGCTGCATGGCAAGGCCGGCCCTGGGTAAGAGTTATATACATCGTGATCACACACAAAACCACATGATCGTTGTAGGTCTATCACCTATTTTTCATCTCTTGGGGTGTAGATCTCAAAATCACATTCAGCATTATTCACACATATGGTAGGAGTAGGAAGAAAGTATATCCGCAGAAGTTTTGGACTTCAACTCCCAGCATTTGTGATTCTTTGCCATCCTGGCAGGGGCTTCTGACAGTTGAAGTCCCAAACACATGGAGATCTACCTTCTGCCCACCCCTGCGTAAGAACTGTTGCCCCAGCTTGTGGACTAAAAGACAGAATAACACGTTTGTCAGTCTCCTGCCCACCAGGAGGTACTGCTTACTGGGATCTATATCAAAATATGTTTAGTATGGGTGTGCTAAGTTTCGTATTTTTAAGCTGAAGTGCATGATTTTAGGCGTAAATGCTGTTATTTGAAAACTTGGGTCATGCTTCACACAGTTGCAGCTGAAGTAGAAATGTCTAGGGAGAAAGATCAGTCTGTCTCCTGTAGCGATTGCCTTTTGCCTTGAGGCATATGAGTGGCTGATCAGCTCTGTCTTGGCATGGATAGCTGCTTGTGCTTTTACTGGCATGTTATTTAGTCATCACGTTTGTCTGCACCCTTCTTCCCAGGAACTCAAGGTTAGTGTGCATGGTGTTGTCCCCTGTGGAGACTGGTTAGACTAAAAGACATGACCACGTTCATCCAGTAGCTCTATCAATCAAAGTGCTGTGTGAGACTGCTTTGCAGCATAAACCTTTCCCTCATGACTTCCCCCATTTTATAAACAGGGGGTCAACAAGCTTTTCCATTTGTGGTGATTCCAGGCCAGCTCCCTGCTTTTCATGGGCTGGTTATGCCCCTTCCTGAGGCAAATTCAAACTGAGCAGACTGTGGTTTGTGCCAGCAGGCCAGAGAGAGAGAAGAAAAGAAGTGGGATAGTTTCGTTTCAAACTAGGCCTGACCCAATTACAGCTATTGAAAAGAAGTGGAATGGCACAACTCACCTGCTTCCGTGCATCAAGCCCTGGTTCCCAGAAAACATTGTTTACCACCAGATCAGAATTGGACCCCACCCACCCCCAATTGGGATGTAATAGCAAACTATGTTTGGCTGAACCAGGAAGTGAGGAATGGAGAACATGTGAAGAGAGGGAAGGAGTCTACAAGTTTGGGCCACTGTGTTTTTGCCATTACCTGTGAACTGTGCTTGTGGCCTGTCACTAGGGTTGCATCTGAAATACAGTGAATTAGAGAACCTGTGTGAATAACTGAGGGCACAATCATATGCCTGTTTAGACAAAAACAAAACAAAGCCCTACAACTCCCAGGATTCCCCAGCCAGCTGTTGTAGGACTTTTTTGTGTGTCTAAATAGATCTTTAAAAACCCACAAATATTATTTTCAATGCCAAAAAATAACTTTAAGCATTATTTCAATCCACCAAGTTCACACTTGCCCTAATCAAGTATTCTGAGATATGTATAAGCATCTTCTTAAGAGAAGAGGTATAAATCATCATTAAATACTTTAAAAGTGGGCACTAAAAATAAAATAAAAAATCCCCAAGAAAAAACTTGCTTTGTGAACATTGTTCTTGCATGAAATTTTTACTTTCAGAGCTTGAGCACTCAGTTGTTGTTACGAAACTCTTTTCGTAAAGCCCTCCAGCAGATGGGTGTTATGAAAAAGCAGTCCAACTGGTTTTTAACACATCTTTTCAAGACTGATATGCAGGAGTTCATTAAGTAATTCTGAAAAACACAGGAGCAAAATAATAATTTCCTTCAATTTTCCATTCAGTGAAGTTCAAACACAAGACAAAAACACATTTTCAGTTATTCTTGTGAACTATATTATACACCCATTTTTAATGTGATCAGAAACTCTTCACATGCTGTTATCTGGACCAGTGTCACATCCTTCTAGTATCTGCCTTTAAACCTGTTTTGCAAGTGCCTGGAGTGATTGAAGCTACAACTGCAAGTACCTTTGATACGGAATTAGCCTGTTTCAAAATCAAAGACTCAAGTTGTTGTATCCTGGATTGTCAAAAGTAGGAATTTCAATCACTTATTCAGCTTTCTGAACTCAGCTAATAATTTTAATATGGAAAACGCTTTTAACCTTGGCATAATTAAATAGTAATAGGTTTGGTATACCCTACATATGCTTATTTTGGGGGTAGGCATATTCAGCCTTAGCTATTAAGGTTTCAACTTGTTGCACAATTTGGACTGCAATCCTAGCCACACTTACCTGGGAATAAGCCCGAAGGAATGCAGTGGGACTTACTTCCAAGTAACATGCATAGAATTAGGCTGTTCATCTGGTAAGAACAAGTACTTTGCAATTAAATAATGTTGGGGTTTGATGAACAGTCAAATCTTTCTTCATGGGCTCTAATCAGACAAGTTGACATTTTTTTCCTGGGCATGACCAATGTGGGCCATGCTATTCACTGTGCCATAGAGGACAGATTTATACTCAAAAATCTTGTAAAATACCATTTTGGGATCTAGCTCTTAAAACACTGTACACCCTTGCTAGTAGCAGCCAGGAAACATGATGAGTCCTTTGTCAGGAAAGCAACCCCAAACAAGAATCAATCTATTTTATGATGAGAGCAGACAGGGCCTAGAAGAATCCGCTTGAGCTTCTAAATGCAAAATGGATTAGCATGACCCACAACTTCAAAAAAAGCAGCCTGGAAAATTGGGATATCACTGTTTTGTGATGTTGCAGAGGCACTGCTGTCCATTTATTCCACCCTCAACACTTTCTCACTAGCATATTTAGGACTGGACTGTAATGGACTAGTGGAGTAAAAATTATGTAGTGGAGAGACTAGAAGCTGAATAAATTTCCCCTCAAACTTTTCCAATTCATAGCCCAGATGTAGAAAGCATAGCGAATTACAGACAGATTTCCATTTCTGGATCCAGTCATCACAATCTGAAGATCTCCTATAGGTGTTCAAAGTCCACACACTGGTAACCTCCTGCCTCGATTATTGCAATGCATTATATGTAGGGCGACCTCTGAAGATGGTATGGAAACTTCAGTTAGTACAGAACAGTGAGACTGTTTACCGGGACTGGCCATTTTGGACATGTTACTCCAGTGCTGCATCAACAGCACTGGTTGCCAGTCAACTCAAAGTGTTCAAAGCGCTAAACAACTTAGAGCCAATCTACCTGAAGGAGAGTCTTCTCCCTCATGTTTCATAGATTTCATAGATCATAGAGTTGGAAGGAGCCTACAAGGCTATCGAGTCCAACCCCCTGCTCAATGCAGGAAACTAGAGGAGGGGTCTCCCATCCAAGTAACAACCAGGCCTGACCCTGCTTTGCTTTCCACACTCAAGACAAGCTGAGCCAGCGTAAGCCACAGGCCTGTATTAGTTCTTGCCCAATTGCCAAGATTGTCTTCTCTGGGTGCTGCCACCCCACAATGGTGTAATGAGTGGCTACCAGGGGGAAAGTGTAGTGGCCCCCATCTGTGGAATGCCTTTCCCAGGGAGGTCCGCCTTGCGTCTTCACTGTATAAACGTAGATGCTTTAGACTTTCCTCTTTAAGCAGGCATTTTATTTATTTATTTAACCTTTCATCTGTTGCTTTACTAATTGTACTGTGGCTTCTCAATGTTTTTAAATAATTTTACTATTTTTAATGTTTAATATTGTACTATTTTGATACTTGTATATTATTATTATTATTATTATTATTATATAAATGAGGGATTTCAGCATTTATAATAATAATAAAAATAATAAATAAATAAATAAATAAATAAAAATAATATAATTACCAGTAAGGCAGGCTTCATCAACCTGTTGCCCACCCAATGTATTGGACTGCAACTCCGAACATTTTGGCTGGGAACGCTGGGAGTTGCAGTCCAATACATTTGGAGGGCACCAGGTTGGGGAAGGCAGCAGTATGATAGGGGATAGAGTACCTGGGGTCAATCCTTGCTCAGCTCTGACGTTCACATGGAAACATAGTCTGTTCCTTAGCTTAACCTATCTCACAGGTTTATTGGGAAGGTAAAATGTGATAATTCCAGTTTTGTAATGGAGCCAATTACAATTACCCTGTTGTAATTGAGGCTCCCAAGGTCGGAAGCACCAAGCACTGGGGCTTTTTGTACAGCAGGAATGATGACATGATCTGCTACCCCCCTCAGGCTTCCATGTTCCCTCTGAGCTAAGCTGCAATGCTCACTGTAGGTTGCTGGAGGGGGAGATTTTCTCAGGGACAATATATTGTTGTGAGCTAACCAGCTTCTAGTCTCTCCACTACGTAATTTTTACTCCACTAGTCCATTACAGTCCAGTCCTAAATATGCTAGTGAGAAAGTGTTGAGGGTGGAATAAATGGACAGCAGTGCCTCTGCAACATCACAAAATGTGATATCCCAATTTTCCAGGCTGCTTTTTTTGAAGTTGTGGGTCATGCTAATCCATTTTGCATTTAGAAGCTCAAGCGGATTCTTCTAATGCAAGCGGATCTTGTAATGCAAAGTATTTTGGGGTGGCCCGATCTTGAATGGGCAGTTAAGAACCAGTAGCTTTACAAAAAGCCTGCTCCTGGTGGAGATGAAAACTGCTAGAACTGATTTGTTGGTATGGATCAACACAGCCACCTGAGTTTTTGAACTCTGCTTGGGGGTGTGGCTATGAGGATTGTCATGAAGAGCACCTGCAAAATTTACCACCACACCATTGGATGTCATCCAGGGGTCTCCCACTCTGGAGGCATTCAGGGTGCAGCCGGGCAGCCATCTGTCAGGGATGCTTTGACTTGGGTTCCTGCATTGAGCGGGGGTTTGGACTCAATGGCCTTATAGACCCCTTCCAACTCTACTATTCGATGATTCTATATCTCCCTTGTTCTAGACTGAACTGATTACCTTATGTAAAGCCATGATAGCTGGAAGATGGGCAATGTATATTTTGTTCTTATCTTCATGTTTCCTTTTTGGAATTGTCTCTCTTTCTTGTACTGACTCATTGTTACCTGATCTCTAAGTGATGCTATTTAGTATAAATTGAAGTGTCTCCCGCTCATTCTTGTTGGCATTCCTGTGTTCAGATGCCATCCGTGAATTCACTAATAAACTGTCCTCTCTAAGAACCTCTCCAAACACAATGCAGCGGATCATTTTTCCACAACATTAGGATAGTCTAGAATGGGAGAGTGTTGGTTCTCCTGTCATCTCACACTGCATGCTGCCACAAATACAAAATGTGGCCAGATCAAAATTGAAAGAATAAGAGAGATCACAGAGCTCCATGAGGTTTCTAGAGAGCCAGTATGAGTTCAGTGGCTTGCAAGCGGGAGTATAGCCCTAACTAGATATTTCTCCCACTGCCCCAACCTAGATGCTTTCTAGTTCAGCATCCCGTTTCAGGCAATTTCCAAGCAGATGCCTATTGGAAGCACACAAGCAGGAAATGAGGGTAATAACCTCTTCTGCTGTTGTTCTCCAGCAACTGGTCTTTAAGGGCACACTGCCTCTGAATCTGGAGGTAGCATATGGTCATCATGACTTGTAGCTACTGATAGACTTGTCTTCCATGTCTAATCCCCTTTTCAAGCCAGTGGCAGCCACCACATCTTGTGGCAGCAAATTCATAAATTAACTATGCTCTGTGTACTTCCTTTTCTCTGTCCAGAATCTCTCTTCAATCGACTTCATTAGATGACCAATGACGCTCCACAGCTCAGTGGTAGCTGCTTTGCATTCATAAGGTCCCAGGTTCAATTCCTGGCATCTCCTGGTAGGGCTGAGAAAGACCTGTGTGAAACCCTGGAGAGCCGTTGCCTGTCAGTGTAGATCAGCCTTCCTCAACCTGGTGTCCTCCAGGTGTGTCGGACTACAACTCCCAGCATCCCCCAGCCAGCATACTGCACTGGATGGACCAATGATCTGACCCAGTTATAAGGCAGCTTCCTACGTTCCTATGATTACGGGTTCTAGCATTATAAGAGAGGGAGAAAAACATCTCTCTATCCACACTCTTCGCATCATGCATACTTTTTATGAATATTCTGAAATACAGACTCTCCCTCTTTAAAATGAGGTGTTACCTTAACAATGACTCATTACATTTGTATCCTCCAAGAAGTTCAGGGGCAGCATACATAGGATTATTCCATTTTAGCTTCACAATTATCCTTCCTGGTGAGTCAGGCTGAGAGAAAGTACCGTATTTGCCCAAGGTGACCTGTGCTACAATCTTGCTCACTTGCCATTGAACACAATTGGGCTTACTTCCAAGTAAGTGTGTGTAGGATTACACTGGCAATGAGTTTCTCAACTAAGTGGGGATTTGCATCCACCTCTCCCCAGTCCAACTCTAGTGCTATCAGCCGGAGGGTATTTCTGGCAAACCTAAGAAGAGACTTTGCAGCAATAAACCAGAGAGAGACTTTTCAGACTATGCATTTTCTTTTCTTTTGTTTTTTCTTTCCAAAGAATACAAAGCGATTTGTCTAACCAGCTTTTCAAGAAATGCTCAAGGCCCAGTACTGTAATGTGCTCAATCGGCCAACTCTGAGGGTGTGTCTACAGGGCATGAAAAGCAGAGGGTGAGAATTTAAGGCAGCAACTGGGAAAGTTCGTGCGCTGAGGCTTAAGGCCTCTCAGGCAGAATACTGCTTGCATTAGAGCTTCGATATCGCTTCGGGCCTGTACCACTCTCAGCTTTCTCCTCCTCCATTTAGAAAAGCTCACCTAGGGATATTTGCTGCATCATTGCATCCAAACTAAACTTGGTTGCTGAGGCAACCAAGTTTTTTCCCCTTCTTATCCCAGGGTCACAGGGAAACACATCCTTCAGAATCCCCTGGTAACCACTGGCCAGCATGGTTGGGGAACCTCAATGGTGTAGTGCCTGCTTTCCATCACTAAGGCAGTGCTGCCTGTGACGGAGACTGAATGGGGAGGTGGATAGAGTCTAGTTACATTCCTGACCCACTTTCACATCCCCTCCCTTTTCCTCCTCCTCTCCCCTCAGGCAGCAGCCAGTAGGAACAGCAAGAGAGGCTCTGTTTAGTTAGATTGATCCATGGTGAACACCTTCAGCTACCAGGCGGTGAGCTGTCTGCTTGCCAGCAAAGGAGCTGCTGTTGCTGCAGTTTCTTCATCAGCCACCATTCAGTTCAAAACATGATTTATCAGGACAAATTACACAAGGCATCCTGAAGTTTAAAAGGACGCATGTACATCGCTATCAACCAAAACGCTTTGTTCTCTCTAAACGAAGCTGTGTTTTTATGTTTATGTACCTACCAGTACATACAGCTTGCATCCAGCAAATATAGATACATTTCTGGCTGCCACTGCAAAGACCATCCTCTAATCATAGGATTGTGAGTGGTGGAGCGTCCCAAATGTGTGTGGATGTTTTTGTTATGTTTTTTTATATATATGTTCCTGGCTGCCACTGCAAATTCCCACTCCCCCATCTGAAGTTGCTAATGTCTGTGAGGGGAACTCTTAACCAGCTGAAAGGGTCAGTGCCCTTTTCTGCGGTCTTTGGCTTCTTCTACAGCAGGGGTGGGCAACTTGTTGCCCTCCAGCTGTTTTGGCCTACACCTCCCATCACCACTGGTTCTGCTGGCTAAGGCCGATGGGAATTGTAGGCCAAAAGTCTGGGGGGAGGGGCACAAGTTGCATACACTACACGTTTTAAATATTCCATCCCTTTTATAGTGCTATGCAGATATTCTCCCCAATGCATGGAGAGGGGGCCACCCCCCCATGCATTACTTGCACACTAATGCTGAATGCATGGACATGGAAGAGGAGGTGAAATCCACCTCCTGCTCTGTACAGTCAGCATAACTATATATATTGGGGGAAGGGGAGGGATTTGCATATCCTTAGGCTGCAATCTCATACCTACTTCCCTGGGAGTAAGCCTTAGTGAACTCACTGGGATTTACTTCCGTGTATACATTTATAGGATTGTAGTGTTAATGGCTTGGCTCATTCTGTGCTGAAGCGTTGCCCAGTTATGAGGCAAAAAAGGGAAAGGGGGGCAGTACCACACATACACATGCACACACACAGCTAAACCTCAAAATGTCACTGGAAAAAATGTTATCAAACAGTAAAAAGTCTAAAAAAGGTCCTGGCAGAGAGATGTTACTTTAACAGGAAAACTATAGAAGGCATTTACCAAAATGAGTTAGGCATTTTTTCATTTGTATAAAAAATATTTTCCCTGTACCATTTCAAGGTTTTTCTTTTCTATTTATTTATTTATTATTTATTTATACCTCGCCTTTTTTCCTGCAAGGAACCCAAGGCGGCTTACATAATCCTCCTCCTCCTCTCCATTTTATCCTCACAACAACCCTGTGAGGTAGGTTAGGCTGAGAGTCAGTGACTGGCCCAAAGTCACCCAGTGAGTTTCATGGCCGAGCGGGGAATAGAACTCGGATCTCCTGAGTCCCAGTCCAACACTCTAACCACTATGCCACACTTTTTTTTTTGCATCACCAGTTATGAGGCAGACATCTTGTCTTGAGCCTCAAGGGAGACAGGCAATGTCCCATTTTCAGATTTTTCTGTAATCAGGGTATGTTGGACTGTGTCTGTACCAAATTTCAGCGTTAAGTGTATAGAGACAGTAGTAATTGAAGTTTGTCTTCTGCAGGCAAAAGGCTGAAAGGCCGCCCTTATGACGGCTCCTCCTCCCTCAACTGCTACCACCAGCAGGCTGAGAGGAGGGAGATGAGAGGGAGTGCAGGGCCATTCCACCAGCCCTGCTGAAAGGCCTCCCTCATGATAGCTCCTCCTCCCTCTACTGTCATCACCACCACCACCACCAGCCATTCCAGCAGGCTGAGAGGAAGAGAGGGAGCGCAGGGCCATTCCACGAGCCCTGCCAGGAGTATTAATTAATATTCCCCCTTCTTCCCTCCCCATTCCTTTTCCCTTGTTTGTCGTGTCTTTTTAGATTGTAAGCCTGCGGGCAGGGACTGTCTTGTTAATTGCTGTAAACCGCCCAGAGAACTTCGGCTATTGGGCGGTATAAAAATGAAATAAATAAATAGGCATAAATGTACGTTTTGGGCTGCTACTGGAAGTGCCCCCTCCTCCATAATACCTGCCGCTTGGCTTGCTCTATGCCGGAAAGCTAGCCTCTGTTGTGTGGTAAACATCATGAACCAACCTTTGAATCTTTGGTGCAAAAATGAACCAACCTTTGAATCTTTGGTGCAAAAATGCCCTATTTTCAGACTTTTCAGTCTGTTTTGGGCTGTGTATTAAATGTCAGCTTTCTGGGTAGCCTGGAAGTATCATAACCAGTGCGTGTGCATGTGCGCGTGTGTAAATGTATAGCCCTCCTTTCTACAGAGGCTTAAGTTTCCCTTTCCAACATTCCCAGTAGAGTGTCTTGGGCTATGTATTTGCTAAATTTCAGCTTTGTAGCCTATGTCTCCTGGAAGTAATATAGTCCAGTGAGGGTCCACAGGAGAAAGGCTAGTCTCCCCCGCCTCCAAATCGCACACATATACTCAACAACCCTGTGAGGTAGGTTCTCGACTTCATCAAGGCCACCATCCACTGAGCTTCAGGGTACGGTGTACATTGCTTTCTTTGATTTCCTTGTAAAGTCCCAAGTACTCGCAGCGTGCACGAACTAATACCATACTGACTGAGGTCCGCAGTTCTCTGTGCAGAAGAACAATTTACCAAGCGGACAGCAAAGGCGTTGCAACGACATTGCTTCATTTCGAAACCGAAAGATGCCTAGTCTCGCCCTCTGGGCTAGAAACTCTAACCTCGAATCCGAAGAGCGTGGGTGGGTTCTCTCAGTGGCGTGGGAAATGCATTCACCGCATGCTCAGAGGTACTCTTAATTATTATTTCACGCGTATAGTTTGAAATCAGGTCCCATCCCACCAAGGATCCTGTAAAAACGGTTTACCAAGAGCTTGCTATCAGTCGGGGCAGTTTTATTTTCTGCCAGGGTTTCCTGGGCCATTAACAGCTGTATGACAAAATTTCAACAGCTGAAGCATTTCCCAACATGGGGGGGGGAGCGGAGGGGAGCAGCAACAGTAGAATTTCTGCCTGTCGTGCAGCTATTTTAATGACCCCAGATCACTGTCAGGAGAAAAGGAGGCTTTTGTGAAGAGCCAACGCTGTTGATTCTGCAATTTGCAGAAATGTCGACTTGGCGTAACTCCCATCTAGAATGTTTTGGACTACAACTCCCATCAGCCCCTGCCAGCAAGACCAATGGGTAGGAACGCTGGGAGTTGTAGTCCAAAGCATCTGGAGGGCACCAGGTTGGGGAAGGCTGCCTTAGAAGCCACCACGATTTCCCCTTCCAAGTACAGTAATACCTTGGATTGCAAGTAACTTGGTTTGAGAGCGTTTTGCAAGACAAGCAAATTTTAAAATATTTATTTAAATTTTTTTTACTTGATATACAAGCGACGTCTTGCAATACAAGTACTGTAGTACGGCTTAAATTAAAAATCTCTGTACAAATTTTTTTGTGGGAATTTCGTTTTGATATAAGAGTGTTTTGGATTACAAGCACGTTTCCGGAACGAATTATGCTCTCGATCCAAGGCATGACTGTACATTTACAGCCCAATACAGAGCTAGGTAAAAACCCACCACGAAAATCGACGGGCTGTAAACTGCAATCCCCTGACCACTTTCTAAAAAGTCCCATTGAATATAGTGGTGCTTACTTCCCAGTAAGCATGCATATAGGATCAGAAAGCTAACTGGCAGCAATCCAAAGCACACTTACGAAGAAGTGTCCCATTGAACTTCGGTGAGACTCACTCAAAGAGTAAATACCGAGAGGGTGGGGCTGCAAGGTTGTAATCCTTTACTTGGCAGCAAGGCTGCAATCCTAAACACACTTCCTGGGGATGCGGAATAAATTCCGTTGGAACACAGAGCAAGAGCAATCTAATGCATGTTTATTGCTTTTTTTATTGCTGTTTATCTGATGAAGTGGGCTATGCGCAGCACAGCTTATGCCAGAATGTGTTCGTCTTTAAGGAGCCACCAGATTCTTTGTTGCTCCTAGGAAGCAAGGATCCCCGAGGGACGCCGTGTTGGGACTTTCTTCCGAGTCGACCTGGATCAGTTCAGGCTGCAAAGGCAAAGCCTCCCCGCGGCTCGTGCAAACGCTCGGATCCTGGGCTCTCGCTTTCCCTCCCGCCTCGGGCGTGGGCGGCGTGTACACCAGTCCTCCACCCCCTCCGAGAGCCACGTATGCCTTCTTCGCCTTGATTGTGTTTTGCTTCCCACCCGCCTCTCCTCTCTCGCTCTTTCTCCATGAAGCGCACCCGGCTCAAGCTTTGCACACAAGGCGCAATTTAGCCGAGGCTCCGCCGCTTGCCTAATTGCAGTCGGATTGTGGCTGCTGCTGCTCGCCAGCGCCCTCGGCTCGGGAGCGGTTTCCTTGCTCCCCCCCCCCTCCCACCGGGGAGAGACTTGCTGCTGCTGCTTGCTGCTAGCGGCGTTTGAATGGTGCGGTGTGCGCACAAGGCGCCCGGGCTAAGCCTGGCGGGGAGGCGGCACAAGCAGGAGCTGCAGCTGCTTGGAATCTCGTTTCCTCTTTGGCCTAGTCTCTCTGCAGCCTCGGCGACAGGAGGAGGAGCGCTGCCTAGCACGAGGAAGCGGCGGGGTAAGCAGCATCGCTGGGGTGGTGCCGGGGTGTGTACGTGCGAGCGGGTTCGCTTGTCTCGAGGGAAAGGCGAGAGAAGGCTGCCGGCTTTGAACAGTGGAGCTGGCTGGTCTCTTTCTGGCAGGGCTCCTGTGGCTTGTAACAGCTGCCTCAAACGCAGCAAATCAACAGGTGCAGTTTCACGAACCTGGCGACGTACTGATGGGGAAAGCTGCCCCTGTTGAATTTTTGTTGTTGTTTTGCCCCTTGTTTGATTGTTAAAGGTAGACGTGCCCTGCCAAACAGAGATGGCGAGGAACCTTAAGTAGCAAGTGTCGTAAGATTTATTCCTATTACACTGTACAGTGCTTGAAGTATGTTAATGATCTTTATCGGAGTCCTGGACTACATGTAGGGCGGGGGTGGAATGGGCGGGGGGTGTAGTTATTTTAAGGGGTAAGTCTAGCCTATTTAGTTATCTTGGGGTCTCAGTATTTAACTTTTTTAGGTGAACAGAAAACAATCGAAACCTAGGAAGCTGCCTTATACTGATACAGACTATTGGTCCACCTATTGTCGACACTGACTGGCGGTGGTTCTCCAGGGTTTCAGACAGGAGTTTTTCCTAGTCCTGAGACCTTCTGTGTGCAAAGCATGTACTCTGCCACTGAGTTATGCCCCCTCCCCAAGTGGAAGTATTTAGAAAATGTAAATTCCACTAGTGTATATCTGTAAAAAGGACTTTTTTTTTTAGTCTGTCTTCTAAAGGCAGACTAGAAAAACAAGCAAACAAACTCTATTTTACAAATGCTTAATTCCTTGATAATATGCTACGCATATGCAGATTATGTTTTGTGGCTTGATGTGTAGTCTGGATGAGATTGTGTGTGTGTTATTGGCTCTGCACTTATTTCTTGTTATTTCTTCTGTGCTTGTGGTGGATTGTACTAGTCTGCAATATGGTAGCAGTGGACTCATAATCTGTGGGAGAACTGCCTTTTTTCTGGAGTTAGAATTCCTTGATATATAGGATGACCAGATGCAAAAGAGGACAGAGCTCCTGCGCCTTCAACAGTTCTGCAGAGGAGAGAATTTCGGCAGGTGTAACTGCTGAAATGTCCTCTTTTACACACCTGTTAAAGGTGCAGGAGCCCCATCTTTTGTATCTGACTAGTTACAGGTATTGAGCAAGTGGACACCATCCAAAAACTGTCCATGTGGCTTCTTTGTCCTGATGTCATAATATTTTATTTTTATTTATTTATTTATTTAATACATTTTTATACCGCCCAATAGCTGAAGCTCTCTGGGCGGTTTACAACAGTTAAAATCATAAAATACAATATGAAATATGGAAAGCTGGTCTTCCTAGCGTGCTGCCACATGTAGTGGAACAAGAGGGACCTGCAACAAATGTTTGCCCACCCTTTTCGTGTGTGCCCCCCCCGCCTGCTGTATATAGTGCTAGAAGACAGTTGGCCTCAAACCTGAGCATTTTATAGCTACATAGCACAAACCTGAGCATTTTATAGCTACATAGCACAAACCTGAGCATTTTATAGCTACATAGCACAAACCTGAGCATTTTATAGCTACATAGCAGTTCTGGAGATGCGAAAGAGTTCCTCCTTCTTTTCCTCTCTTTCTGAAAGGTCCCTGTATAGTGCATGGGGAATTTCTTAGTGTCTTAGCGCGTGTGTGTGTCCCCCCAGGCTTGTTGCTGTAACCTGTCATGGACTTGAGCAGGTGAATTCTCTCTCTGCCCCCTCCATCTTCCTTTTATTTATTTTTTCAGTTGGCACAGAAACATTACATATCTCAAAGTACTCCCAATCTGAGACTTAATTGGTAGACCCACACAAGCTCTATGCAGACATTCAGCCTTCACAGGAGAGGGCTAAAAGGGTGGTGGGGTGAGAGCATGCATGCATGCAAGCCCCACCCCCAGTGGTCCCACCTTTACTGCTCAATGCAACAAGGTCAGGAACAGGGAGGGTGGGGCCGGCACTTGCCAGGATGTTGGGGCTTGCTTGCATCCCCTCAGCCCCCTCCTTTAGCCCTCACCTGTTCAGGCTGGATACCTGCATAGGGCTACAGTTTGCGGGACTTCTGCAGGCTAACTGACACCAACATTCTGTCAGCAACACAGGTTTCTGTTAAGTAGTTTCTAGAGTTTATAAGGATGGTGCTTCCCTTTAATTCACAAACATACCGTATGTGCTTTTGCATACCTAGGGCATCCTCTGAGTATGTAGAAGCCACTTTCGGGTGGCCATGGCCCTGTTTTTCTTCCAAACTGATTGGCACTCAACCAGCTGAGTCTGCTATTAAAGGGAATAATATTGCTGTCACCAACTGCAGTGGCAGGACACATGAAGAGCAATGTAGTGACCACCCTGTGCAATACAGTGGCCAATGAAGATAAGTCTTCATGGAAGTGTTTCAGTCCATCTCTGTGTAACAAGTGTAATATGTATTTTGGGCCTTATTTATCAATGCAGAAGAATTCCGCAAGGTTCACAGATTGGGGTTGGGGGTTGGGGGTAGAACGGTTGCTGGGAGCATATGACCTAGAGTTGGTACCTGAGCTTGGACTCGAGCTCAAGCCATAATTTCCATACTTTGGTTCTAGATTGTGTTCAAAGCTTGCCATGTAAGGGATTTGTGGCCTTAGTCAAGTCACTTGATTGATTCCAAACTTTTTCCAAGTTCCTATTCTTTTGCATTTGTCTAGTGTGAATTGGGCACTCTGCAAGTTCGTGATTCAGGAGTATTGTGCTTGTATCTAGGAGGCTTTATTATAAATAAGTGATGCTTAAATTTCTCTCTTGAGAAGTGAGGGATTCCACTGCCAAAACCATCTCTTGAGATGGTTTTGATTTGAGGTGTGCTTCGGATTCAGCAAGATTTGGGGGATGTCTTACTTGAAGCAGGATTCCACCGAAGCTGAATATGAACCCTCACAAAGCTTAGTTAGCAGTCCAGAGAGACAGTGTGTCTCCAAAATTTGATACACTTCTCCCCAAGCTCTCCATATAAGAAAAACACCAGGGGATGGAGAAGAGGGAGTGTTGTTGTTTTTTGACTGACTCACAGTGTTTTTTGACTGACTCACAGCCTCTACTCACAGTGGTTGGCTCTATATGGGCTCTCCAATCTCGGTGTTTTGGGGCAGGGATGGTGAAGTAATATACTGCATGATCGATTCAGTGTTCAGTGCTCTTTGCTAATTGTCTCTCCTAGGAGCAGAAACATTAAAAGAGGTTTGGTGTAGTCTATGGGACCTGGGAGGGTGTAGCATTGGGTGCTTGCGAGGTAAATTGGGCTGTTTTCCAAATCAGGGTCTGAGGTGAATCTTGTGGTCAGTGTCACACCCCTAGTTTTGAGATATAGCAATAAGGAAAAGGCACTATGCACATGTTTAGAGGTACACACCTAATGTGTGAGCAGGTGTGTTGGGCCTTGACACCAGGGAGACATAGGCTCACTAGGTGACCTTGGGCCAGTCGCTGTCTCCATCTAAAAGGATTGTTGTGAGAATAATACAGTGTAGCCCAGGGGTTGGCTTCTGGGAGTTGGGAGGCCACTTTGCCCCACTAGACCCCACCAGGGGCCATAGCCCTGCCCCCGCCACTGTGCCATCTGCGGCAGTGGCAAAAAAGCACATTTTTTTCCCTTGAAAACAGGAGTCGTGGGGAGCACATGACTTGTTCAGAAGCAAAACTGGGCTCCCAGGAGATTTGTGGGAGCACCATTCTGCTTGTAAATCAGGCCTGTGCTCCTTTCCCCCCAAAGAAAAGTAGGTGCTGCTTTGCTAGTATGGCAGCAAATTCAGTAGCGGAGACTGTGTGTTGCCCACCCCTGAATTGAAACCAAGTGTACATTGCTCTAAGCTCCTTTGGAGGTAAAGTGGAATACAAATGAAATAAATGAATATTGTCACCCTGACTTTAAAATCTAGATTCTGGTGCTAACTCTGGGCTTGAACTAAATCCCAGTTTAAGAGCTCACTGGATTTCTCCCATGGTAGCAAAGAGAAAACTGGTGGCAATAGTTTCCAAATACTTGGGCAAGCAAAAGAACCCCAATCCACCATGTTAGCAAATAACAGTGTTTTACTAACAGAAGGTTACAGATAGACCAGCCTCATGTCAGCCTCAGCTGATAAGAAGCAGTCTCTCCTATAGACAAACCGCAGCTGGAATTTGAAGCTGAAGGGAGGGAAGGTTAATAAGCAGAATTCTAAGCAGGTTTACAAAGAATTGTCCTAGTGGAGGATCAGGCTGATGATGTAGTCCTGGGAGGGGGAGCTATGATTTCAATGTTGTGTAGTCCGGGGGGGGGGGGAGCAGGGATTTCATTGTGCAGTCCCAGGGGAGCTGGTAGTTCTGGGGCAGCTCGGATTTCATTGTGTAATCCTGGGGGAGCTGGGATTCAATTATGTAGTCCCGGGGGATCCTTTCCTATGGAGGGATTCCAAACAGCAGACAGCTACCTTAAGGAATTTCGAACAAATAGTGCCTATAGCAACCCCTGGTAAAAAAAGCTAGTATTTTTATAAATGTTTCATGGCCAGGTGGAATGTCCACTGAGGGAGATAGTTCTGGGATAGGAAGTTGAGATCCAGTGTGGTGTAGTGGTTAGAGCGTTCGACTGGGACTCTGGAGACCTGGGTCCTAGTCCCTACTCAGCCATGAAGCTCATTGCGTAACTTTGGGCCAGTCCCTGACTTTCGGTGAGATATAAATGTAACAAATTTAGTCCAAATGGCAGCACCAGCTGAGCCAATGGAATGGGCTGTGCTCTTTCATCTCTCCTTCAGCTATGTGTCACGATTCTGAATTGTACCAGTGGCATAGCAGTCGGGGGGCGGCAGGGATTGTACAATATTGTGAAACTGAAATGCAGAAAAAGTGGTATTTCCCCGCTGCTGCCGCCGCCACCACCCTGGGAAGTCGGGCTCAGGGCATCCCCAACATGCAAAATATGAACCATGTTGATTCTACTTTTGCTGGTCACCTTGCAGAGAACAAAACATCATGTCGTCTTCCTTATATCATCATGTAGCAAAGAGGTTGGTTAGAGTACAGTGTTGTTTACCAGAAAGGAAGTGTGAAGCTGCTTAATACTGGGCTTTCAGTTGACAACCAGAAATAGACTTTAAATTGAACCAGTGGGTGAATAAGACTATTATTGAGCAAATGGTAACTTGCTGTGGCATGCACGTAACTGTGTGGTAAGCTGGCTGTTTGTATCATCCTACCAAGTGGTAAGGAGGATTTTACCACAACGGCCAATATGTGCTGGGATGGCTTGTTGTCAGGATTTTTCTTTGCGTTCATTGCTGTCCCTTGCATATCATCCATCTGATAAAGTGGCCCACAAAAGCTTATATGACAATATTCAGTTCATTAGTCTTTAGGGTGCTGTGGGATTTATTTATTTATTGCAACAGCCTGACATGGATGCCTTGCTGGAAAAAGTATATTTGTGGGGCGGGGGGGAGGATTGCCTGTCTAGTACACTTGCTAGTGGCAAGTGGAGTGTTGCTGTGCTCTTCTCATCGCTATGTGGAATCAGAGATGGGGAATTTGATAACACCTGGTTCCATCATGACATCAGTGAAGAGCTCCAGAGGACTAGGGCCAGATCCACATCTAAGATTTATTGCAGCACTGGATCGCGAGGCACACAACGCTCTCACTTTTCCGTCCCAGTTGCATTCCTCTTGAGTTCTCATTCTTCTGTTCTTCCGTAATTTCCTGGACTGCTTTTACCATGGCCTTTTTCATTATTGCGGTTCTCTATCACAGTACGCAGCTAATGTGTGCTCACCTGGCGCTGCCCTTGCCTGTCCAAGGTGTGGCCACAAAAGTGTCCTAACTGGAGTTAGCCAATGGTTTTCGAGGGGGTGGGGGAAATGCGGAGTCTCCCAAAGCTGTATCATCTCCCAAAGCTGTATCTATGGGGGGCTTCAGCAAAACAGAGATTGCTTTCCCACCTCTCTCTCCCTTCCCCCCATGGCTTCTCTCTCTTGCACAGTGAACTGGAGAGAAAGTGCTTCCCCCCTCCCCTCCCTTTTGAAAAAATAAAGTTTTGAATGCCAAGTTCAACCCCCTGCCCAAAGAACAACAAGCTGTAAATGAGCCAAAGGCATGTCTACTCAGAAGTAAATCACATTCTCTTCAATGGCCTTACTCCCAGGTAAATCACATTGATTTCAAAGGAGCTTGTGCTTGGGAAACTTAGCACGGGAGGAAGACTGCTTTGAGGAAAAACTATCTTGCTCCTGTGTTTGTTCGCACCTTTGCATACATGAGGGACCCCCCCCCCAAACCCCATGCTTTCTCTTAAAGGGTCATTTCCCCTGCATGTTCAAGGCAATGCCCAGTACATTTAAGGAGAGTGTGCCCTGTGAGTAGTGACTGCGGAGGAGCAGTACTGTTCTGCTAACTTGACGATATCCCGTGTAATCTGGATCCAGCCTAGCTGTCCCTATAGATAGAGCCGCCATGCAGGAAATTCTTGAAGTGCATGTATCACACACACACACACACCTTTAATCTAGAGGCTGAGGTTCATAATTCATACTAATCAAAGTTTCTCTTTTTGGCTTCTGGGGAAAACCTGAGGCCAAAATTATACAAAGTGGGAACAAAATTAGTTTGGAGCAAGAAAACCAGGGATTCCCTGTGATTCCAGGTAGTTGTTTGTTCTTAAAATGCTTATATTCATATTTGGTTATCTTACATAGTGGAACCTCGCAATATCTTCCTTTCCAGCTGAAATTTCTAACACACATGCACATGTGCATGCACGCATGATTAAGGCGTGCTTAGGTCGCTGGTAAAATTTTGAGAGCCAATGTGGCATATTGTTGGACTGGGACTCGGGAGATCCAGGTCCCCGCTCGGCCATGAAACTCACTGGGTGACTTTGGGCCAGTCACTGACTCTCAGCCTAACCTAACTCACAGGGTTATTGTGAGGATAAAATGGAGAGGTGGAGGAGGATTATGTAAGCTGCCCTTGGGTTCCTTACAGGAAGAAAGGCGGGGTATAAATATACGTAATAAATAAATAAAATAAATAAATAAAAGGCTTCCTGGTACTCCCTGGCATGTCCCACCACAAGCCGAGCCTGATAGATCAGTGAAATCCTTCCACAGGCAGTGAGAGGGAAATTTTCTACAGGTCAGAACAATGTTCTTGCTCCTGTTGGAGCTATTGCAAAGCTTGCATGCACACTCTGTTAACAAGGGGCCAAGAAGAAATTCATTCTCCTCATAGGAACTTCCATATGATAGGGTATCTGTAGTGTCTTTGTGGCTGGGGAAGACGAAGTGAGAGGAGGAGTTGTTGGTTTGTTTTTAAATGCTGTAGATTTATAAAGCCTGATTAGTGTATATGAATGTATTTCAAATCTATATGTATTTTGAATGTAACAATTCTTTCTTCACCTGGAGAGTTACAGGAGTGAATATCTGCATCTGGAAACCATCATCGACATCAACCAACTCCCGCCTTCCCCCAAAGGAAACCTAGCCCATGCATCCAGCCTGTTACAGCTTAAGGAAGAGAGGCCAGTGGGACTATCTAGTGCTAATCTGTAAGTCTGAATTAGTGTGTTGTTGAGTTAAACAATCAAATCCACCTTTTTCAGGCAATAGAATATATGTAGCACATAATGCCAAGCTCATTACACACTTCATGTCGGAGACAAGGCATTCCAGTAGTAGCTCCGTCCTTAAGGAGAGCCATTCAGTGGGAGGAACATCTTGCTCCCTCACTGACTGTTTTTAAACGAGCCTTAAAAACCTACTTTTAATTGAATGTTGATGCTGGTCTACATTTTATAAGCTGTAGTTTTAAATGCTGCTGCTATTTTTTATTTTTGTATTGAAATGGAAACTTTATGCTGTTTTAGTGAATTGTCTTTATAGTCGTATTTTATGCTTTTTACTTTGTAAACTGCCTTGAAGCCTTTGCCTGGAAATATTTTAAATAAAAAAAATATGATTTCTCAAACTTTTTGAATTTTTCTACTTCATCTAATCTTTACCTTATGGCCCCCTCCCAACCCAGCAGCACCAGCAGTCTGTTTGATGGGTGAGTATGCAAAGATCTTGAGATGCCATCACCCAAGAATCTGAAGATCAAGGAAATTAAAGATGCTTTTAGCTTAAGTGTGCCACCCATTGGCTTATGTTCTTGGACCCTACTCTTTTGTTTGGCCTAGCAGTGGGGAACTTGTGGCCTTCCAGAAGTATTGGCTTACAGTTTTCATCAGCTTTAGCCAGCATAGTCAGTGGTGAAGGAAGATGGGAATTCTAGGCCAAAACATCTGGAGGACCAGGAGTTGCCCACTCCAGCTTAGTTTGTCTTCAGTGCTAGGATCCAGCCCTTTGACAGTGGAAGTAATAATGAAGAGTGCATTTGAGGACATGCAAAGTGCCTTTCCCTTGCAACAGGGTAACCACAGTCCATTCCTTGCTGGTCACTGGAGCAGGATGTACAGTCTTAAATATTGTAAACATTAAGCACAACACAGTTTGAAGAGAACAAAGTGTGGATACGGTGGGTTAGTTTATCTGCTTGATTTCCTTTGGTTTGCGAGGTAGTTATTACTGTGACAAAATTCAGCTATCCAAGGAGAAGTCTTTTGTGGTTCCTATGACCCACAGGCAGTAAAAAAACAAAACATAGTACCTAATGAGCCAGTCACACTTACGGCTCTTTGTGAAAACAAGTTCTTACAGAAGCCAATCATCTTTTATTCCTTCATGCTAGTTTTGATAGGACTAGGTGCCAAGATGGGCATGGTCTACATGTGAGGAACATATATGTTGGGGCACCAGCATACCCAGCCAGCATAGCTAATGGCAAGGGATGCTGGGAGCTGTAGTCCAGCTGTAGTCCCTTATATTTAGATAGCAGAGATCAACTGAATAAATATATCTTAAGCCAAAATGTAATAAGGGGTTGATCACAGTCTTAACACATTTGGGTGTTTTGATTATTGGGAATGGATCTTTCACTTTGGATGTGCCTAACATGTTAAACCCCTGATCACCACTTAGGTAACACAGGGATTTAATGTTACTTAAATGTTCTCTGTCCTTTTGAAAAGTCACAGCATTCCGTTGTTGAGAGGGGCAGAGAAACACCCCACAGCATTCAATTGTTAAGAGGGGCAGAGAAACACCCCACAGCATTCAATTGTTAAGAGGGGCAGAGAAACACCCTTTTGAATTTGGGCACTGATAGGGATGTGGCTACAAAAATCAATTGCTGAAATAAAAACAGAATTAAAATCTGTGAATTTGAAAATGTCTGAGATGGAAAAAGGGATAACGGCAAATAAGTCTGAAATACAAGATCACAATATTAGGTTTGATCAGATTGAACTGAAATTGATTGACTTGCAAGATCGGGAACGCAGATCTAACATACGCCTTCGCGGGTTTCCAGAACAGAGTGGTGAAACTTCTAAAAGTTTGAAAGATAGAGTGCTTGAATGGCTAAAGAGCCTTGCTCCTGGTATTACATGGGAGCAAGAGGATATTGAAAGGATCCACAGAGTCACTTTCAAAAGAGGAGGAATGAGTCCCAGAGACATTGTTATAAAATTTACATACTACAATAAGAAGGAGTTTTTTATGGGTGCAATTAGGCAAATTCCGGGACAACTGATGTTTTTTTCAACACCAGTCCAAGTTTTCAACGATTTGTGTGCTCAAACGATAAATTGGCGGTGGAGTGTGAAACCCTGCACAGCGACTTTGAAGAAAAATGATTTCTTACTTGGGGTTACCCAGTTTTTTAAAGATTTTTTATTGGAAAAAAATTCTACAAGATAACATCTTTGGAGCAAGGCATGCAGTTGCTGCAAGAATTGGGCTTGCAGGGAGAAGATGGAGCAGCTGGACAAGGAATGCCCGGGCCGATCAGATTTACAGACATACAAGAAACCCTTGGTGCAGTTGGAGGAAAGGACAAATAACTCTTTTCTTTTGTCTCTTACTCTTTTATAAAATCTTTCTCTTTCTCTCTCTATAATTACTATTTGTTTTTTCCCTTTTTAATTCTATTTTATTTTATGTTTTTTTTCTTTGTTTGTTTGGTTTTTTATTTCCTGCTCGGCTGAAGAAAAGGGGAGATAGTGGTTTTTTGGTATTGTTTTGTTGTTGTTGTTGTTGTTGTTGTTTGTTTTGTTTTGTTTTGGTAAAAAGAGACCAGAAGGAAGTAAATGATTGGAGTTCGTAGGCGGAAGTCTCAACCTCCCCCCGCCTTCAAAGGCTCTAGAAGCTGTGTGCGGGGTGATTATCCCTGGGATAAGAGAGGGGGGAATGGAATTAAATGTGTGGGTGGGGGGTGGGGGGTTGTGGTGATATTTATGTTCATGCACAGGGACCAAAGTTGGTTGAGCAACAATAAAATAAGATGGACCCTAAGTTAAGAGTTTCAACGTTGAATGTCAAAGGTCTGGGATCTATTCTGAAAAGAAGACGGATTGAAGCACTTCTAAATAAAGATAAGGCGGACATAATATTTCTACAAGAAACACATCAATCAAAAGAGGGAGTAAACGAACTTAAACTAAGATGGTCTATGATATACGAGAAAGCATATGGTTCCACCAAGTCAAGAGGTGTGGCAATTATTATTTCTAAAAAATGTGGTTTTATTGTGAGTAAAGTTAAAAAGGATACTAGGAGGAGATATATAATGGTATATGGGGCATTAGGAGGGGAAGAATATATATTAGTTAATGTATATGCCCCAAATGTAAATCAAGCAGAATTTTATCAAGAAGTATTAAAGGAAATGGGTTCAAAACAAAATGAGTTAGTTATTATAGCTGGTGATTTCAACATGGTGATGGACAAAAAGATAGATCAATCTAATCCTACGGTAGAAGAGAGGAAAAATAATATAACGGCATTAAATACAGTAATTAACAAAGAGGGAATGGTAGATGTATGGAGGGGTGTAAAAGGAGATGAAAGAAGTTATACATATTATTCACCTGTTACAAAGAATTTTTCTAGGATTGATTATATATTTGTTTCGAAAAATTTGATTTCAAGAGTAATGAACACGGAAATTGGTATTATAAAAGTGTCGGATCATGCAATACATAATATGGATGTTAAGATAAATAAGGATTATAAAGAAGCTAAAAGATGGAGGCTGAGTGGTAATATTTTTCAGTACAAACATATAAGAGACAAGATAGAGAAGGAATTAAGAGAGATTTGGGAGATTAATGATACAGGAGTTTGTAGCGATGCAGTAGTTTGGGACACAATGAAAGCTGTTATGAGGGGCATTAGTATAAGAGAAGCATGTATATTAAGGAAACAACAGGAGGAATTTAATAAAAAGCTTGAAGAGGAGATAAAGGAGTTAGAAGCTAAATTTTTAAAGGAAAGGGTAAAGCAGATTTATGCAGAACTACAAGCTAAGAGGAAAGAGTTAGAAAACAAGGATATTGAAAGGACACAGAGAAATTTGATTTATATGAAAAGAGCTTACTTTGAAAATAGTAACAAGAATTCTAAAATGTTAGCTAGATCCACACACAAAAAAACGGGGAAAAAATATAGTTGGAATAATAAAGGATAAAAAAGGGAAAGGGCATAATTTGATGAAGGAAAAATTAAAAAAATTTCAAGAATTTTATTCAGAATTATATAAAGCAGGAATAGGTGAGGAAGATAGGATTAAAGAATATATTGAAAAACGTATGAAAATGAGAATACAAGAAGAAGATAGAGAGACGATGGAGCAACCATTCTCAGATTTGGAGATAGATTTTGCTATAAATAAATTAAAAGAGGGCAAGACCCCAGGAGTAGATGGATTAGGGGTGGAATATTACAAGGTTTTTAAACATATGTTAATTCCAAGGTTGAAGTCATTATATAATAATATAATGGAAGGGGGAGAAATCCCCCCTTCATGGAAACAATCTATGATTATAGTAATTCCAAAACCAGGAAAGGATTTAACAGAACCAGATTCATATAGACCCATTTCGTTAATAAATCAAGATGCAAAATTATTTACTGCAATACTAGCGAGACGAATGAATAGGTTTATGAGTAAATATGTAGGGATGGACCAATGTGGATTTATTGCAGGTCGACAAATGGCCGACTTAACTAGAAGAGTATTAAATATAATATATAGTATAAAGAAAATAATGTTAAAGCGGGTGTATTAGCATTAGATATTTTCAAGGCTTTTGATTGCGTGGAATGGCCTGCGTTAAAAATGATAATAAAAAATATGGGGTTTGGAGCAAGATTTAAAGGAGTAATTAATCAATTATATGCCCATAATATTACAAATGTAGTGGTAAATGATGGTATTACGGAACAAATTTCCTTAGACCGAGGAACTAGACAAGGATGTCCCCTTTCCCCTATTTTGTTTGCATTAGTGATGGAAATATTAGCAAATGTAGTAAGAGAAGATAGAAATATTATAGGGATGGGGGTTGGAGATCAAATTAAAATAAATTTATTTGCAGATGATACTTTATTAACAATTAAAAACCCAATTGAAACAATGGATAGGTTGGAGAACCACTTGAAAGAATTTGGAGAAATAACTGGGCTACAGATGAATTGGGGTAAATCCAAGATTTTATTGTTTAATTATAGTAAAAAAAGAGGAGAGTGAAATGTTGAAGAAAAAATATAACATTAAAATTACAAATGTAATTAAATATTTAGGAATAGAAATTACACAAGATATTGATAAAGTAGGAGAACAAAACTTTAGAAAGTTAAAAATAGAGGTTAAAAATAAAATAGAGTATAAAAAAATTGGACTTTCTTGGTTTGGTAGAATAGCGTTGGTAAAAATGAAGATATTGCCTAAAATAAACTTTTTGTTTAGGATGTTACCAGTAAAGATTACAGAAAAAGAAATTAAAGATTGGCAATCAATTATTAATGAATATTGTAATGGAAGGAAAAGATCAAGGATTAATAAATATAGTTGGTATAAAGCGCAAAAAATAGGTGGTTTAGGTCTTCCTAATATAAAGTGGTATTATTTAGCCAACCAAGTAAGACATATTTTGGACATTATAGCAGGGAAAGACAAAATCTTGGAACTAGAAGCACGAGAATTAGGAAACATGATGGTGAATATATTATTTAAGAAAAATATAAATAATATTATAAAAGGACTAGAAAATCCCTTTTTGAGGAGTATGTTAGAGAGTTGGAATAGCACGAGGAAAATTTTTACACCAGAGGTATCCCCGTTAACTCCGGTAGTGGTCATGGAGGACTTTCCAGAAAATGTAAGACATCTAGAAGCTATATTAAGGAGAAAAAAGGTGATTAAATTAATGGATTGGGTGGAAAAATTGAAGACTAGAGAACATATAATAGAAATAGTAGGAAGAGAGAGAATATCATGGTTAAATTCAATGCAATTGGAACTGTGGTTAAAGAAGTGGAGGATAAGAATGGACAGCGAAAGAGAACTAACCAATTTTGAAAAGATAGTTTTGACTAGAGAAGCTATAGAAGGTAACGTTTCAACAAGAGGCACAACAAAGGCTTTATATACGATGTTTCAAAAAGAAGAAGAGCATAAAGATTCTCTTAAAGTGTTATGGGATAATGAATTTGATGAGGAAATATCGAAACAAAGTTGGAAAAATATTTGGGATAGACGTATTGTAAGAGTTATGTCAACTAGGATAAAAGAGAATTTTTATAAAGTGGTATGGAGATGGTATTTAACTCCAGTAAGATTAAATCGGATAGATAAAAATTGCTCCGCATTGTGTTGGAGAGGATGTAATGTAAAAGGTACGTATGCCCACATGTGGTGGAGCTGTAAAAATGTTCTGGAATTTTGGCAGAAAGTATTTGCAGAAATATCAGAAATAATTGGAATGGAATTAGAAGTCTGCCCAAAATTAGCATTGTTAACAATTATAGAAAAGTTAGTTTGTTTAAAAAATACAAAAGAATTGATTGTGAATTTGTTAACAGCAGCAAAATTAATGATAGCTAGGAATTGGAAGGTTAACATGTGTTTTCAATTAATGAATGGTATGCAGAGGTATGGGATATTGCGTTAAATGATAAATTAACTTGTAATATTAAGTGTCAAAAAGGACAATTGGAGAAAGACACCTTTGTGAACATTTGGGGTAATTTTTTGGATTATGTGTTGGTAAAGGGGAGGGGGAACAAACCTTGTCAAGATTTGTTATATTTTTGGAATATAGAATAATATTTTGTATATTAAAAAAAAAAATTGGGGTGAGAATTATAACTTGGTCCCAAGAGGTGGGGGGGTGCACAATGTTTATGTTGTATTTTTTGTTGTTGTTGTTGTATTCATTAGTAGTTGTAAGATGTGAAAAATTAAAAATTTAAATAAATAAATAAAAAGGGATATGGAAGTTCTTGTCTCGAATTCGCTAAAACTAGGATGTAGCTGAAGGCTGATGGGTGAGTTGCAAGAATTGCTCTGTGGGAATCTGATGCAGAAGTAGCAGTTGTGCTGTCTGTTTTAGGAGTCTCTTTGCTTCCAATGTGCTCTACTTGTCCATGTTTTTTTGTGTTTTTTTTACAAAGTTCCCATCAGTCTCCAGTGTACACACTCATTACTGAAATTTAGACCATGTAAAAGGCCACCCCGAAACTTAATTTCAGTGAAGGAAGCTTGGTGGTCTGCCACCTTTTCATGTAAATTGGATGGTGTTATTTATTTATTTACTTATTACATTTCTATCCCGCCTTTTTTCCAGCAAGGCACTCAAGGCAGCTTACATAATCCTCCTCTCCATTTGATCCTCACGACAACCCTGTGAGGTAGGTTAGGCTGAGAGTCAGTGACTGGCCCAAAGTCACCCAGTGAACTTCATGGCCAAGTGGGGACTAGAACCCGGATCTCCCGAGTACCAGTCCAACACAACATTTTCAGAAGGGCAGTGGAACATTGATTAAAAAGTCAAAGTCGGGGGGAGGAGCCTGCGCTGGCTATGGAGCAGTAGCTTTTCTGCCGAGCTCCCGGAATGATTTGAAAACATCTGCAAATACACAGGAGAGACAAAGCGTGAGTTTAAATTCCTTTGCTGTTTGCTTTCTGGAAAGTATGCAGATATAGAGCTAATAAAGAAATAACAAGAATAGCTTTCTTTTGATGTGCTTCGCTCCTGATTGTTTATGAGCTCCAGACGGGTGAAAAAGTCCCTACCCCCTCTTTGGAAACGCGATCGGGCGCATCCCTCGGATAACAGTTTGAAAAGGCTAATTAGGATCCTTGACACTAAAGATAGTGAATGTTCTTATCAAACTGTGCAACAGGGTCCTGATAAGAAGCCACGAGGTAGTGAAAGTTTCGAGACAGCGAGGGGGAAGGGCGGAAAAATGGCGGATTCAGCTGGCAAATTCCCTGCTGGTGCCAAGCCAAAGTCAATATCTCCAGCCAAGCTTAAAGGGGCAGCACCAGATTGGGAGAAAATTCTATCACAGTTTCAAAGCTCTATGGAAGCAGGCCAGCAGAAACAAATAGAAGCAATTGAGAAATTTCAAAATCTGCATCAAGAGGATATGAAGCAAATGCGAAATTCCATAGATCAATTAGGGGTTCAAGTTAAAGAGCTGCAAGCTAGAGTGGATAAGGTGGAAAAACTCCAGGTGAAGGATGAAAAAAGTTTTGAAAAGTATGAAATGAAATTTAATGAGATGGAAATACAGATGATTAACATGCAAGACAGGCAACGTCGTTCCAACATTCGGATCAGAGGCTTCCCCATGGAGATGGGGGAGACTGGATATAAGTTAAGAGGCAGTATTTTGGAATGGATGAATGAAGCTGTCTCTGGAGAAACAATTTTTTGGGATGATATGGACATTGAGATTGTGCATAGAGTGGGAGCATTAAGGCGTGGTATGACATCCAGAGATGTTGTACTGAAATTTGCAAATTTATACAAGAAGGATGTCTTCATGAAAGAGATTAGAAAGAAAGGTCAAGTAGCTTTCAAGGGGGCTACTTTGCAAATCTACAATGATCTTTGTCAGCAAACAATAAAGTGGAGGCGAAGTGTTAAACCGTGTACAGCAGTCTTGATCAGAAAGGGATTACAATACAATTGGGGTTACCCAGTTTTTCTTACTTTTGTGTGGAACAGTAAGAGATACAAGATTTCATCATGTGATCAAGGCATGGGCCTGCTGGGAGAGTTGGGGCTTCATGATGATGCGGAGGGTCCAGAATCGATGGGTCAACTGGAAGAAGAAGGAGCCAGTGGAGGAATTGTATAAGAGGTCGTTTCAACACGAGAAGAAAAAAGAAATAGAAAATGTTTTATAAAGAAGTTATCCGGGAGGGAATGAGGGGCTGCTGTTCGGGCTGGTGATGGGTCCTTTCCCCCCCCCCTGGGATAGGTGGGTAGGTTTAGGGTGGGGCAAGTTGCCCTGGCTAAGCAGGGGGGATAGTTTAGATGAATGTGGGGGTGGGTTAAGGGGTATGTTATTGTGTATTATTTTCACTTTTGGGGACCAAAAAAGAAAAAATGTTGTTAATAGATGGATTATAAGTTAAGAATTTCAACTTTAAATGTTAAGGGGCTAGGGTCAGTTACTAAGAGAAGGCGAATAGAAGCACTTCTTAAAAAGGATAAGGCAGATATTATATTCTTGGAAGAAACGCACCAGGCAAGGAAAGGAGTCAATGAATTGAAATTGAGGTGGTCTAGAATATATGAGATAGCATGTGGATCATCTAAATCGCGAGGAGTAGCAATTATAATTTCAAAGAATTGTGGTTTTAATGTTCTAAAGGTGAAAAAGGATGATACAGGTAGATATATTATAATGTATGGGACCTTGGGAGGGGAAGAATATGTTATTGTTAATGTTTATGCTCCCAATCAAAATCAAGGAGAATTTTATCAACATGTGTTTAAAGAAATGGGTAATTTTCAAAATCAAAGGGTTATTATGGCTGGGGACTTTAACATGGTATTGGATAGAAGAAAAGACAAATCCAATCCGACGAGAGAAGATCAGAGAAATAATCTAACGATCTTGAATAAGTTAATTAGTAAGGAAGGGTTGCTAGATGTTTGGAGAGGGGTCAAGGGGAATGAGGAAAGATATACATTTTACTCATCAGCAAATAAGAATTATTCTAGGATAGATTTTATTTTTGTGTCCAGGACACTGTTTTCAAGGGTCCTGGGCACAGAGATAGGAGTGATAAAAGTTACAGATCATGCTTTGGTTAACATGGATTTGAAGATACATAAGGATTATAGAGAAGCGAAAAGATGGAGATTGAATTGTAATATTTTTCGTTATAAACATTTAACAGAGAAAATAGAGAAGGAATTGAGGGAAATTTGGGAATTTAATCAAACAGAAGAATGTACTGAAGCGATAATATGGGATACAATGAAGAGTGTAATGAGAGGAATAGGATTGAGAGAGGCAATAAATTTGAGGAAACAACAAGAAGTTTTTTATCAAAAGCTAGAGGGGGAGATTAGGGATTTGGAAAAGAAGTATTTAGAGAAGAGGGATAAAAAGATTTTTGCAGAATTACAGGGTAAAAGGAAAGAATTGGAGAATAAAGAACTGGACAGGGTACAAAGGAATTTGATTTACACAAAAAGGGAGTATTTTGAGAATAGTAATAAAAACTCTAAAATGTTGGCTAGATTAGCACAAAAAAAAAAAGAAAAAAGCTTAGTGGGGATGATTAAGGATAAGAGGGGTAAAGAATATAATCTAGTAAAGGATAAATTGAAAATTTTTCATGAATATTACACAGAGTTATATAAGGCAGGAAAATGGTCGGAAGCTGAGAGTAGAAGATATATCGAGAAAAATTTAAAAATAAAAATCCAGGATGAAGATAGAGAGAAAATGGAGCAACCATTCACAGAAATTGAAATAGAAAGTGCTATAAATAAATTAAAACAGGGGAAAACGCCAGGACTGGATGGTCTGGGGGCGGAATATTATAAAGTCTTTAAAAAATGTTAATTCCGAAGTTAAAACGGTTGTTTAATGATATTTTACAGGGGGGAGAGATCCCCCCGTCATGGAAACAGTCCTTGACCATTTTAATCCCGAAACCAAGGAAGGATTTAGCAGAACCAGGTTCTTATAGACCAATATCATTAATTAATCAAGATGCTAAACTATTGACAGCAATTTTAGCTAGAAGAATGAATAGTTTTCTAAATAAGTATATAGGGATAGATCAATGTGGGTTATTCAAGGAAGACAAATGGCAGATTTAACAAGAAGGGTTCTGAATATAATTTATTTAATAAAGAAAAATAATTTGAAAGCGGGGGTTCTTGCATTGGATATTTTTAAAGCCTTTGATTGTGTGGAATGGCCTGCATTAAAGATGTTAATAAAAACTATGGGGTTTGGAGAAAAATTTATAGGTATTACTAACCAATTATATACTCATAATGTCACGTCGGTAATTGTAAACGATGGAATAACAGAAACTATTAGCCTAGGCCGGGGAACTAGACAGGGTTGTCCCCTTTCCCCAGTATTATTTGTGTTAGTTATGGAATTGTTAGCGAATTCGATAAGACAGGAGAAGAAATTATTGGGGATAGGAATAGAGACCAAATGTAAGATAAACCTTTTTGCAGATGATATCTTGTTAACATTAGAACGGCCTATAGAAAATTGGGATTGGATAGAGAAACATTTAGATGAATTTAGAGAAGTAACAGGGTTAAAGTTAATTGGGATAAATCGGAGATAATGACATTTAATTATAGTAAACTGGAGGAAAGGGGATTTAAACAAAGGGGAGTGGATATAAAGATAAAAAATATAATTAAATATTTAGGTATTGATATATTAAAAGATTTGGATAAAATAGGGGAATGTAATTTTAAAAAACTAAAAGATGAAGTTAAAAATCAAATAGAGGATTATAAAAAATTGGGATTATCGTGGTTTGGTAGGATAGCTTTGATTAAAATGAAGATTTTACCGAAGTTTAATTTTTTATTTAGAATGATACCATATAAGATATCAGAGAAAGAAATTAAAGAGTGGCAAGTAATGTTAAATAGCTATTGTAATGGGGGGAAAAATCAAGGATTACTAAGAATAGATGGTATAAAGCTCAAAAAATAGGGGGACTTGGTCTCCTTAATTTAAAATGGTATTATATAGCTAATCAACTTAGATATATCATGGATATTATTGTTAGAAAAGAATTTATGTGGTGGGAAATAGAAGCATTTGAATTGGGTAATAGGGTGGATAAATTCTTATTTACAAAACAAGGACATATTATGACAAAAAGATTAGAAAATCCCTTTTTAAAAAATATGTTAGAAATTTGGGGTAGAAATAAGGAAATATTTTTACCAGGTATATCCCCGCTTACTCCAGTGGTGGTTATGGAAGATTTTCCCGAGAATGTTAGACATTTAGAACGAATTTTTAGAGAGAAAAAGGTGATAACTTTAATGGATTGGCTGGAAAAAATGGAGACAAGACAGCAAATAATTGATAGGGTTGGGGCAGGAAGAATTTCTTGGTTAAATTTAATTCAATTAGTACAATGGGGTAAGAAATGGAAGAGAAGACATGAGCATGAAAGGGATTTCACTGCATTTGAGCAGGTGGTTATGTCTAGAGAACTTGTAGAAGGAAATGCATCAGCTAGGGGTCTTACAAAGATGTTATATAAAATGTTGCAGAAATCAGAAGAGCAAGCAGAAAATCTTAAAATAGTTTGGGATACAGAGTTTGAAGAGGAAATATCAAAGGATGAGTGGAATAAGATTTGGGATAGGCGAATATTGAAAAATATGTCTGTAAGAATTAAAGAGAATTTTTATAAGCTGATTTGGAGATGGTATTTGACCCCAGTGAGATTAAATAGAATAGATAATAAATGTTCTCCAATGTGTTGGCGAGGATGTCAGGAATTGGGTACATATGCTCATATGTGGTGGAGTTGTAAAAATGTAATGGATTTTTGGAAAATGATTTTTGAGGAAATATCAGAAATTGTTGGAGTTGATTTAGAGGTATGCCCTAAACTAGCTTTGCTAACAATAACGGAAAAGGTGATCGGTTCACAAAATGTTAAAGAATTAATCATAAATTTGTTAACGGCAGGTAGACTAATGATAGCAAGGAAATGGAAAATCCAGCAAGTTTTCACTATTACTGAATGGTATAAGGAAGTATGGGATATGGCTTTGAATGATATGTTGACTTGTAATATTAAATGCAAAAGGGGTCAATTAAAGAAAAATAATTTTAAGGATATTTGGGGTTTATTTTTGGAATATGTGTTTAAAAGGGGGAAAGGGAGTTTACCCTGTCAAGATATATTGTATTTTTGGAATAATGAACAATTATAGAGTTATTGGATTGTTTGGTCCCATGGTGATGGGAGCACAATATTAGTTATGTGTGTATGTTATTTTCTTTGTATTGTTTTAAAAAAAAAAAAGAATAAAAAATATTAAAAAAAAAAAAGTCAAAGTCACACAAATGTCAGTGATATTTAAAAATGAGGTGGAGGAGAAGGTGTCCTTAATCTCTACCATTCTTTGTGAGGCAGGGTTTTATCAGCCATATATTTGAGTTTCCTTGTTTGTCTTGGCTTTCATCTTGCTTGACATAATCCAATTACCTTTTGTATTTGGTTCTTAAAAGGAAAGGGAACTCATTCATATAAGACTGTCTTGAGGAAATCACAATAGCACACTTATTAGTATATGGAGGTAAGGGTGTGTGTGTGTGTGTGCGCGCGCGCGCGCGTGTGTGTGTGTGTGTGTTTAATCTATGGGAGCATTAAAAGAAAATGGGGGGGGACCCTGCATTCTGAAGTGGAACAATCCATTTTACCACTACAGCATTTTTCCACAATCTTCCCACTTCATGCAAACTATGGCTCCTTAGTGGTGGAATTTCATAGATCATAGAGTTGGAAGGAGCCTACAAGGCTATCGAGTCCAACCCCCTGCTCAATGCAGGAAACTGGAGGAGGGGTCTCCCATCCAAGTAATAACCAGGCCTGACCCTGCTTAGCTTTCCACGCTCAGACAAGCTGAGCCAGCTTGAGCCACAGGCCTAATTTTAGTGAAGCCTGGGCAAGAAACATTAAGGTGTGCTTATTTATTTATTTATTTATTTATTTATTACATTTATACCCTGTCTTTTTTCCTGCAAGGAACCCAAGGCGGCTTACATAGTCCTCCTCTCCATGTTATCCTCACAACAACCCTGTGAGGTAGGTTAGGCTGAGAGGCAGTGACTGGCCCAAAGTCACCCAGTGAGTTTCATGGCCGAGCGGGGACTAGAACCCAGATCTCCTGAGTCCCAGTCCAACACTCTCACCACTACGCCACACTGGCGTATGGTGTATGGTGTTTGTTGCAGGCTTGTATTGATACTGTTATCCCCTTGATAGTCTTCCTCCCAGTATATCTCAAACATATCCAAGAGATTCAGTTGTATAAGATACAGTTTGCTGCCTGGCATCCCTGAGTAGTATCATTTGGAGAACATTAAGTACTTGTGAATGACACCACCCTATGGACTTAAAGGCTAACTTCTCCATGCTGCTTACTGCCTGAGGATCATCAGTCAGTTGCAAGCATCAACCTGCACATGACGTCAATTGCCTCAGTGTGTCAGGCATTATTTGAAGAAGGGTGTGACCTGTGAAGGGAAATACTCTTTCCTGGAAGATGTTAAGAATCTATATAAATGATAGGTTCTGTCAACTTCTCAGTTCATGCTAAAAGGCACTTTTTCAGGGAAAAGATCTAAGCACCCAAAGAATTAGCAGCATGGGCTGTGCTTGACCAAGAAAGATTCTTGACCACCATAGTCTAGCTCAGCGTCCCCTATAATCAAACATCTGGAGGGCACCAAACTAGGTAAGGATGATCTAGCTGACCCCACATGTGGCAACTTGGTTATGTTATGGATAAATGAGATGGAAACAGGCTAGCTGGGCATGTATGCATTGGGTTAATGCAGATTTGTTGGTTAAAAGTAGACAAATTCTGTCATGTCTGGGAGAAAAACCAAAGCTGTAGTCTGCTAAGGCAGTGGCAGCTGGTGCCCATTGTGGCTGGTTGGGGTGGGCAGGGCAGCCAATAACATCTGGAGCTAGGGGTAAAAGCAGGCAGGGCACACCTCTGATGTATACACACACAGGCATATTCTCTTTCGCATATGCACAGACAGATGCGTACAGGTTTTCTCTCTCACAGCAGCAGGAAAGGGGGAGTTGCTCCAGGCATCTTGAGGTGGTGTCCTGACAGAGCCAACTTAGTCCCTGCCCTTCTTCCCTAGTACAGTAGTAACTTGGTCTGAGAGCATTTTGCAAGACAAGCAAATTTTTTAATATAAATTTTGACTTGATAAACAAGCAACATCTTGCAATACAAGTCGTAGGGATGTAACCGCTCGCCTCGAGCGGGCCGAAATCGGCCCCACTCACGCCCACCAGAGACTCGCTTTGATAAGAGTGTTTTGGATTACAAGCACGGTTCCGGAATGAATTATGCTTGCAATCCGAGGTATTACTGTACTTCTCTTGTACAGTTGCTGGTCCGGCATCACCGCCTCGAGGAGAATGATGGAGTGTGACCGAGTGCCTGGCACAGAAGCATCAGGATGCACTGTAGGCATCCTTCAGGAACACCACACGAATATACAGCTGCATCCTCACTGACCTGATTGGTTCTCCCCAGCCAATCAAGATGGGGAATAAGGCAGAGTGGACATAGATTTCATAGATCATAGAGTTGGAAGGAGCCTACAAGGCTATCGAGTCCAACCCCCTGCTCAATGCAGGCAACTAGAGGAGGGGTCTCCCATCCAAGTAACAACCAGGCTTGACCCTGCTTAGCTTTCCACGCTCAGACAAGCTGAGCCAGCTCCTGGATGCTCTGCCTTGGAGTCTTAAGGGGTATTTTTTTAAGCTGTGAGGCATGCGCACACGGGATAAAAAGTGCCACAGGCAGCAGGAAGTCCAAGTGTGCAGGCCGCAGCAGAACAGAGGGAGTCTTCAAACTAAAGCTGCCAACAACTCACTTCAGCATAGTGCAAGTGGAGTCTGGGCGATGGAAGAGAGTAGGCTCTAGCAGGGGGCCTCTAACAGGTGGGAGGGCACTGCCCAGCCAACCCTAAGTGACAGACCAAGCCTGGGCATCAGTGAGAACTAGGCTGTAGTAGCAAAATTATTTTCATAGCAGTTTCTCAAACATCCTCTTCACATAGGGACTTTGCTCTGTATGAAAGGAGGATAATGATTGAGGAATACATGAAGCTACTTGACATGGCATTTGACAACTGGTTTATCAAGCTCAGAATTGTCTACTCTGCCTGTAGATCTCCAAGGTTCCTGAGGCAGAGATCTTAGCCCTGCTCTGCTCTCTGAGGTCCTTTAATGGGAGGTGCTGGGCATTGAACATGCTCATATATCATGTACTCTACTGCTGAGCTATACGTTATCACATTTTTATCTCATCCTTCCATCAAGGAGCTCTGCTGGGCATATATGGGATTATCCACAGCCTTGTCCGCGAGGTTAGGTTAAGGTGAGCTTGTCCAGGTCCCCAAATGAACTTCATGGCTGAGTGGGGTAGGGGCAACTGAATCCACCAGAGCCCGCCCTACCCTGTGGCATTGAGCAGGCTGCCTCAGGCAGATGACTTTGGGTGTCATGAAGGCACGGCAAATTGAATTTTTTTTTAACCCGCTTTGAGGGAGAGGCTCTTGTGGGGTTTTATGACTCCGGTGACAAAATAATTTGGCCAACCTTGGATAATATGGACCTTGACCTGGGGTGGTTGTAGTTGCCACTTGCTGTTCCACCTCAGGTAGCAAAATGCTTTGGGTTGGCCCAGAGTCTTAACACTAATCTACTTCATTTCACTGGTCTAGTTATGGTTGGAGTGTCTGCTGTTCAACTAAAATCTTGTTCGTGCGACACAAGTTTAAAGGTCAAAAGAACTTTTCCTGGATATTCTAGGGTTAAAGAGAAATTCCAAGAAGGGAAAATGCCCTTAGACAAAAGATGCTGGAGCCTTCATTTAAGTGAATTTTTATCTCTACTGAGTGGCATAACTCTGGTTGACTTAGATGGGCAACCATTACCTACGATACAAGGAAAGGCGGGATTTGAAAACCAAACTCAAGGTCACTTTTAATACGTAGCATGCAGTTGTGTCTGCTTTTATTTATTCAGATGTAAGTGTGGGTGGACCTGATCTACATTGGGACCATAATGTGGGGGCAGGTAGGGGCCTTTGCTCTCCACTATGGTCCTGATCTGGATCATGGGACACCACACCTGCAGTTTGCATAAGAAAGGAAAGCCTCTATTCACTTCAGTGGAGGCTTTGACCTGGTTCACAGGTTATGACAATTCAGAGTATGAGGTGTCCTTATGTGCAGTCTTGGTACTGTGGGTTAACTATAGGTTGTTAACCATGAAGAACCCAGGAAGAGAACCCATAGTTTGTTGTTGGGTGGTGAATTCTGGGTTGTTTTAACTACGGTTTTGTCTTGTGTGAACCCAGACAAATGGGTTCATGGGTCATTTTGCCAGGCTACAGAGGTGGTGGGCAAGAATGGTTAAAAAAAAACCCAAACAACCTGGCTGCTCTACATGCCAGTACTACAGCGCTGTAAAGGGATTTGGGATACCGGGGGGGGGGGGGGAGGCGAAGGAGAAGGGAATCAAACAACCCAGGAATTGAAAAAACAACCTGCACTTTGCGTGACCATCTGGCAGACAAATCATGGGTAAACTCTGGGTAAGGCAATGACCCATACTCTGGATTGTTGCGTGCAAACCAGTCTTTGCTATACAAATTGTAGGCATGGGAGTCTAGTCCATATGGGGACCTCAGCAGGGGGCAAATGGTTAAAGGCCCCTGATACCACCACCCCATGCTAGAGTTTCAATCCGGATTGGGTCTCCCATGCTTACCTTTGAGTAAAAATACCTGCCATAGCTTCATGCTACACATTAAAAGTAACATTTATCAGGAAATTAAAATGTTTTCTTAAAGCAATATGCTTCCTTCTCTCTGCACCCATCTATCTTATTACCTTGCACAATGAGAGCCCGTATACATCTGTTTGACAGGCCAGTCAAGACAGGGCATGGCTGTGGTTTCTGCATCCACAAAACTAGTTTAGAATGGGCTGTCAGGATTGTTGGAAGAAAAGGCTGGGCAGAAGCAGCCTAAACACCTCTGAGCTTGTCATGGTCTGGGGTTCACATTGACTGTTCTGAGGATAACAACCTGACAGCTCCTTCTAATTCCTCTTAATCTGTAAACATGCTTCCAGAAAAGCATAACTCAAGTCAACTTTTGTGTTGATGGAAACTATCCCTGGGTGTCAACCAAGGGTGGGGTACCTGCCGCTCTCCAGATGTTATGGGACTTCCAACTCCCACCCACCCCAGCCAACATGACCAGTGGCTAGTGATGATGGGGGCTGTAGTCCAATGGCATCTGGAGAGCCACATGTTCCCCCATCCCTGGTGTAAACGGTCTACAGGAGCACCTTTGTTGCTTTTCTGCTGCAGACTGGAGCCCTATTATTATATTATGGTTCCTGCTTCTTTACAATGCCATGCAGTGCTGTAAGTACGTAGAAATAATGCAGGAGGGTCAGAGCCAAGCATCATACTGCCCTGATCTGGCCTGTCATGCTAGTGTAGTTCTTCCCATGTGATCCCACCCTCCCATTTGCTTTCTACAGCCACCTCTCTGCTCCCTTAATGTAAGAATCAAGTTGAACCTGAATCCTCTTCTAGAATTGAACCCTGAAAATACTTTCCTAAGTTTCCTGCCAGTTGGGAGAGAGAGAGAGGAGGAGAAGCAGAACGTTCTGCTATTAACAATGGCTGCAACCCTGAGGATCACCAGTGTGTGGGTCACCAATGGAAGTTGAAAAAACTGTGTGTCCCATTCTGAAACATGCATTCACATTATTAGCAAGCAACCTTCCGATATCAGCTTCGTCTCATTCTGGTGCTTGTTATAACACTGTGCTAAATAAGCATGGGAGGTTGATTGATTGATTTCATTAATTACATTTTTCTTGTACGCTTCCCAGTAATGTTGCCTATGGCTGGTTGCCCAATGTGTTCGGGAGTACACTGATAGCGCAGAAGCATGCCCTCCTGTGGAAAATGTTTTCCTGTTGCATCTTGTTTGTTGCTCATAGAAAAATGAACTTCTGCAGCAACTTGACAGCAATCTGAAATTGCTTCCATTTTACCCAAAGATCAAAAAATGGGATCCCCTCAGTCTTGCTTATAGTCCCTTAGCTTAAAAATGGGACATGAAAGCCGAAGCGTCTCTTCAGAAAGCTGAAGAGAAAATGAAAGCTGAAAATGAGGCTGGTTATTAGTGTATTTGGGCAAGTGGCAGCAGAATTCCTATAGTAAAAGCTGCCAATTAAAAGTTATTTCATGATTTCGCTGTTGGGAACCTAGCCCCATTCACAGATACCATGATTTAACATGTTTATAGTTTCAACGGAAAGAAGTGGACTATTTGCAAACTTCCCCAGTGTTATTCAGATAAATCAGGGTGTTGAACCTCTTTCAGCCCAAGGGCCAAAATCAATTTCGGAGAAGCTCTTGGGGCTACATTCCAGCGGTGGGGCCGAAGGCAAAATGCGACAGGGCCAAACATACCAGCATGTTGTAGCATAAAGCTCTTCCAGTAACTCAGCCTTAGGAGAGGCATTTTGACCTTTTAGAATATGGGGAAAACATGCAAAAGCCAGGAAACCACCAGGCGATTGGGGAATAGGGGTGAGGCCATGGGAAGGGGACATGGCATCTGGCAAACTTGGTGGGGTGGTGGTGTAGATTTTGGCCCTTGGGCCTGAGGTTCAACACCCCTGAGATAAATGTTGGGGGGATTTAAAGCATTCTGATCTTCCCTGATAGAACGTAATTGTTACTGAGGAGTTCAGCTCCACTGTTATTTTTGAGGTATACCTCACACACCTCGACTCTAAAATCTCCCATTTTGTTCCAGAAAGCTGGTTAAGCAAGGGCTTAGGATCAGCCAGGGCAAGAAAGCTGTCATTTACATTTGCTGACCTCTAACCTAAGAAATTGCTAGGAGTAACCCTTGCTGGTTAACAAAGCATGGGAACTTCCGGAACTTGCAAATGTCTCTCCAATTGCTGAGTCACTATCCAAATCAAGCTACCTAAGCTACATTTTGAATTGGCCATTCCAGAGCCCTGACAAGAAAAATGCTCTATTCATGAAATGCCGTCACGTCACTACCAGTAAACACATTAGCAGTCATTAACACCCATGATAGGCAGTCCAGTTCTTAAGAATGTCTTTTAAGTCCCATGGAACAGAATAGGGTAGTATCCGACATTTACGCAAATTGGGTAAATTACATATACCACTCTATACGCAAACTCTGTACGCAAACATATACCACTGTATAGAGCCAGGGGACCCAGAAGTCCGTCTGCAAGTTCTTAACCCGGGGACTGCCTGTACCGATAGGAACCTTCATCTAGAGTTTTGCACACAGAGCTCCTGTTGCACTAATGGTGTAGGACCAACTCAGCTTAGCTTCCTATTCAGTTTTGCATAAGGCGCCAGCAAGAAAGTTCAGTATCTAAGATTCCCCTTTTGTATTCTGGGAATAACCTCTTCCTGGGAAGATACCCTTCCCAGGAAAATTGGTTCGTCTCATGCAAAGGTGAAAGGCGACTTTTGGGGGGGACACACGACTTGTGGTCCTCCAGATGTTTTGGCCTACAATTCCCACCATCCCTCACCCTTGGCTATGTTAGCTAGCGCTGATGGGAATTGTGGGCCAAAACGTCTAGAGGGCTACGAATTGTCCACCCCTGGGTTAAAGAGCTCTGCAAGGGCCTCACTCGACCCCAGTTCCAGACCTGGAACTCTGGCTTGTCTCCGCCCTGAGCTTGGAACATAGGGAGCTGCCGTATACTGGTCCATCTAGCCCAGTATTGTCGACACGGGCTGGCAGTGGCTCTCCACGGTTTCAGGCAGGACTTTTTTCTGCCTTACCTAGAGATGCCCAAGATCAAACGTGGGACTTTTGCTTGCAAAGCATGTGCTGTACCACTGAGCTACGGCCCCTCCCTAACTGCGGCTCGTACCTGACAACCCTGGGTTTATAAAAGCTCATCCCCGGAGTTCCAGGTTGGGACATAACACCAAACAACCCAGGGATGAAGCATCCCTGAAGCATTGACTGCCCCCTTCGGCAGAAGGAGCCAAGTGGGAGCAATCGAGCCAGGGGGAAGAGAATGCTGGCTCGTTCACAACAAGCCTGGGTTAAAAAAAACCAAAAAACCCACTTGCATTGTCATTGCATGTGAACCAGGCCATAAGCACTTCCCCAAGTAAGTGCTAAACGTCATTCATTCATTACATTTCTATACCACCCAATAGCCAAAGCTTTCTGGGTGGTTCACAACAGTTAAAACCACAAAATACAGCTACATGATAAAACAGTACTCAAATTATGAAGGGATGGGTAGAGAGCCCTTAATAAAATCCACAAACCCATTGCCTCACCCCCACCAGTTTTAGCCAAATCCTGCCCTGCTATAACCTTCTAAAAATATAACTAAAGGGGCTGTCACAAAAGGTTAGGTGGGGTCCTCCTGTCCATAATTTGAGCATTGCTACATAGGAGATCTGTCATCGGCTTTCCCAATCTCTTTTTATAGTCTTAAAAGATGCGGAGGGAAAGTTTGGATCAACACAATGCTGTGGAGAGCCCCAAAAACTAATTGGAAGAGGGGGAAACACACAAGCACAATATGAGAATACCTGGATTTGGGGGGGGGGGGATCAATGGACTGAGTCCAACACTGCTGGTCTGCTTACGCTACTGACCTTACCACTAGTGTAAGCAGCCTCTAGTCCAGGGCTCTCCGACCTTGGGTCCCCAGATGGACTACAGCTCCCAGCATCCCTTGCCATTAGTCATGCTGGCTGGGTATGCTGGGAGCTGTAGGCCAGCAACATCTGGGGACCCAAGGTTGGAGAGCCCTGCTCTAGTGGTACAGCAATAGTACCGCTGGATACTGGCACAATGAGTTTTCTGGGGAAACCCATCATGCCAGCTCATACTTTTGGCGTACCGCTAGAGGTCACTTATGCTAGTGGTACATGAATAGCATAAGCGGACTAGCAGCGTTGGACTCTGCCCAAGTTGGGAGAGAGGGTTAATAAATAAATCCCTCTCCCAATGGTGCCCCAGTCCCAATTGCCCCATGCAACAGCCTTTAGGAAAATAAAAATGCATCAAGGGAGTCCTGAATCTCTCACATCACACATAGCTTGCTAGAGATGTTGGAGTAATCCACAATGGATTCAAATTAGTTCAGATTTCTGTGAATCCAGCCTGTGGCTTCTGCAGCAGACGAGCTTTTTCTGAGTCACTGGATTCCGTGGACGTGCAGACTGCTGTATGCAAATTTAGTTGTAGAAAAATACAAAAAAATTAAAAAAAGACACCACCAGCTGAAAATGTCCATCCCCCCCCCCCATAAGCTAAAGTGTGAAAATGTGTCTTTGGGGCAGGGAATAGTGCATTTTGCAGTGATTTATGCATTTTCAGAAGTGCACATTTGCACAAGTTCAGGAAATTGAGAAAAAATCCAATTCCGTTAACGAGCTGTGACAAAATGAAAGATGCCCGACAATCTATAAAACACATACCGAATGGATTTAACAAAATCCGTACATCCCTAACTTGGCCCTGTGTGCATAGGATTGCAGCCATAGGCTTCAGATGTACCGGTAATAATCCTTACCCGTATTTGGTGGGAGTGAGTTGTGCTGCATTTGGTGGGGCTTTCTTCTGAGTAAGCATGCCTAGCATCTGGTTGTTAGTCATGACTAACTTTGCTGGCGCGTGAAGCTATTTCTACTAGCTGAGTTGGAATTCACTGGCAGATTTGACACTATCGGACTTGGAATCAATTGAGACTTGGAGTAGCTCACTCACTGTGGAAAGCATAGTTCTTTAGATGTCCATGTACAGTATGCTGTTCATCTTGCTTTACCAGTTCATTGCCAGCTGAGAGAGTGGGTCACACTCACTTTGACAGGATCTTCTTCTCTGTTGATCTGATCTCGTTTTTTCTTTTGTGCTGTGCACAGTAATGTGACACACCAATCTCTTGCATTGCTGGGTCTTCTGGCCACACTTTATCATAACATTCTGCCCCCACCCCCAACAAAACACTGCATCCCACTGCCTTTCTTTTGTCTGTGTACTACCAATCTGAATGTCAACTGTACATGCCAACAGAGAATAGCACTTCATGCATCATCAGAAGAAATGGCTCTGGCCCAGGAAAGCTTATGCCACAAGAAATGTGTTAGTCTTTACTGCACCATAGGACTTGTTTTTGCTATGACAGACTAACACAATTAGCGCTCTAGAATGTTCCTGGATTATGCCCATGACCAATAGTGTACCCCTATTAATGCACTACTGATAGCAGTGAATTGTTTCTCTGATGAATTTGTATAAAGACCTCCATATTGAGATCATCCATTTCTTGGCTGAGCAATCTCAAGTGAAAACTTATCTTAGCAAATTAGCAACCATCCATTCTGTACAATAACTACATGTCCATCTCTCGATCTTTCAGATGCACAAAGAAAAAGAGAAATATCTTGCCTTAATCCCCCACCCCCAAATGTGTGTGCGCGTGTGCGCGCGCGCGCATGCACACACACACACACTCCTGCTGCTGTTGGGCAGCCAGTTACAAAATTTCCCTATGATTTCCCAGTGTGCTACATGGATCACGCTGGCTCAGCTTGTCTGAGCGTGGAAAGCTAAGCAGGGTCAGGCCTGGTCATTACTTGGATGGGAGACCCCTCCTCTAGTTTCCCAACTCTATGATCTATGATTAATCTATGATTCTGAGCATAAGATGGCATGTGGATTATATAAAGATAAATGGAATGAGAGCCAGCATGGTGTAGTGGTTAGTGTTGGACTGGAACTCAGGAGACCCAGGTTCTAGTCCCTGACTCTCAGCCACGAAGCTTTGGGCCAGTCCCTGACTCTCAGCCTAGCCTACCTTACAGGGTTGTTGTGAGGAGAAAATGGAGAGGAGGTGTAGGAGCATCATGTACTCCTCCTTGGGCTCCTTGGAGGAAGAGGTTGGATATAAATGCAACAAAGAAATAAACCTTGGTGGGAGGAAAACATCCATGCCAAAAGCTCTGTTCCTTCAACTTACAATGATTTCATTTTAGAAAGAAGGCTTGTCGTTCGCTAAGAAAAACCAAGGAAGCCCAGCATCCCAGTCTGGGCCTTCAAGCTGCTGGTCCCCTTTCTCAACCCCTCCTCAGTTCAGAGTAACATGATCATGAGGCAGCTGCTTCCCTACATCATTCCCAGTGACATCTTTCCTTTTCATTTTCAGCTGAACATTCCAAATCTAAGCCAGCCTTTGTCCAGAATCCCAGAAACCTATGCACGTGTTTCAAAATGACAAAATAAACCCTCTATTCCAAACTCCTTAGCTGCTATTACCGTACATTAACTCTGCCATATAGTGTACATTGAACAGGATTTCTTATCTCTCCAGTCTTAGATTTCTATTCCTGCACTCCACCCCCATCACCGCTCTGTGTATCTCCAAAGTACTACTGCAGTCTCTACAGGAAACACACACACACACACACACACAACTTGTGCTCTGTTTTGCTGCTGCTGTAAAACTCGGATGGGTTTGAGAAGTTTCCGTTAATCTGCTCTGCAGATGGATGCTTCTGGATGGGGCTCAGCGGCTCGACCCTCCCTTTTTTGTGTTTATCAAGTGAAGCAGAAAAACAGCGCTAATTTAAATGTGCTGACTGAATAGCCAAAGAGACAAGATTGATTTGGGTCTCAGCTGTGAGTACTAAAAAGCAAACAGCCCATCCTGGAAGTGGACTCCCAGCAGTAATTCATTGCCAATAAAGTCTGTAATCAGTTTTAATAGAGAACTGCTAGGAAAAGGTGGGTTAATTACAGGCAGAACAAGGACCACTGACTTAATGCGCAGCCCTTAAAAGAGAGCCAGCATCCTGTACTAGTCAGGGTATTGCATGTGCTAGGGTGACCTGCGCTCAAATCCTCCCCGATTGATTGATTCAAAGTATTTTTACCCTGCCTTTCATCCTAGCATATCAGGGCAGGATACAAGATGCATAAAAACCCAGAACATGCCACAATATAATACAGTAAAACCATCAAACAATGCCACAAGAAAAAAAACAAATCATCTAGCCATAAATCTCACAGGGTGACCTTGGACTCGCATGATCTCTCAGCCTAACCTACCTTGCATGGCTGTTGTGAGGATAAAATGGGCCAACCCCATGTATGTGCCCTTGACCTTGGAGGAAGGCGAGGATACAAATGCAATAAAAAGCAGATCCCGACGCTTTGCATCACTGTATCCCCATGCCAGGAAAAAGCACCACCTGTTCCATTTCAGTGTGCCAGGCTGCTGTTAAAGGCACAGAAGTGGGCTCCTTAGAAAAGATGGTAACCTTGCTGTAGCTAAGAGTGGTAAAATGCATCTCCCCACTGACCCAGTGTTTCAGTGAATACTTAGGACTGCACTGGGAATTTGAAAGGATGACTGAGGAATCATATGCCACTAGGTATTCTAGAGCAATTCACTCAGAACCAGGATGGCCTTATGACATTTTCACGTGTCTAAACATAGAAGTACTCCTTGGCAAGAATTCATGTCAGGGTGCAATCCTATGAATATTTAGACGGGGGGGGGGGGAATCTCCTACAACTCTCAGCATGCCCTAGCCTGGGAGTTGTTGGAAATTGTAGGACTTTTTTCTGTCTAAGCACGCATAGGATTTTACCCTAAGTTGCTTTGGTCAGGTTGCTGGTGACTGCAGTTAAGAGACATGCTCACACACTGGTTGTGATTGTAGTTCACTGAACTTGAAGGGCATTCATAATCATAGTGATAAAAGGTACATCAGATGTAACCATTTCAAAAATGAGTTCATAGCCTGAAAGAGAATGAAAGAGAGCAGATATGGAAATGGTAATAAAGCACAGACTTTGGCCAAGGTAAGGCTTTTTGGCAAGCTTGAAGGAAGCACTGAAGACGTGCTCCAGTTGGCATTGGCTTGCCATCTTGAGTGTTTATATGGAAAAGCAAGGCAGTTTCCAGTTTCGCACATTGGCAGGAGTGGTTCGCTGCGTGATTGCCACAATCACTTGAGTGACTAGCAAACAACATGTGGCACTTTAGATGGGTACATTCACATCTCGTGCCAAAGCATAAAAACATCTCCCTCATGATGGGCTGGCACACGTTTGCAACCCCCCTGTCCACCCCCACATCTGGTCCAAATCTAAAGTGTGTCTTCACTCTCCCCCCTCCCTTTGCTTGCCACAGCTTTTGAATAAGGCCTTTAAAAAAAGTAAATGAAAGCCTCATATGTCTATGGGGTTTTTTGTTTTTGTTTTTTTCATTGAATCCAGAGATTCTGGTTTGCACAAACAGAAGGCAGTTCTTCACATGAAAGCGGGGGGGGGGGAGATCACTAATTTCCACCAATTTCTTTCTGTTGCAGCCTCACACCACATCCTGCACCATTACAGAGGGTCTCCTGACCTTCAGAAACAGCTTTTGGGGGGGGGGGGAAGGGGGTGCTCAAGCAGCTGCAGAAGCAAGGATGTGGAAAGATCCCGATGTGCAAATGGAGCTCGGCTTGTGCTTCTCCGGATCCAAGCCAGTGTTTATAAGTTATTTGGACAAATGGTGATGGAAATGTTGGATTTGTTCTCACATGCTTTTATGCAATGGGAATGATTGTTCCTGAAAAAACACTGATTTGCTCTTAGAGGGCCCAGATTAATCTGGGTCCAGATTAAACCAATTGAAATCAATGGAATGTAAGTTAGTCATGACTAATTTAAGTCCCACTGATTTCAATAGGTCTACTCTGTCTATTGGGTCCAACCCTTCATCTTTCTCCCTCCCCCTTCAATGCTTCCATTCCCAGTTTCTCCTGCCCTCCCCACCCCACTTCTGCTTTTCTATTTATATAACAGCATTATTGCTGCATCATGGGGTTGTGCGGTCCCATGATGAGGTTGTGTGACTGCATTGTATCACAAAGAACGAGGAGGGCACAAGAGACCGGCCTGAGAAAAGGGAATGCAAGGAATGTACTCGCTTGACCCAGGAGTCTCACATGAGACTGCAGAGTATAGCCTTACCCCTGGCTAGGTCTCACTGTGGTTTACTTTATAACCATCTCTCTCTACCCTGCCCCATTTCCAGAAATATCCCCACGTTAAAAAAAGGAATCCAGATCACCTGGTGCAACAGGACTGCCTCCACCGTGCCATGGCACAGTTTCTAAGATGGTCTAAAGATGCCTTCCTGACAACACCATCTGGGAGCTGTCAGTACAAGATTGATCGAAGCGGAGGAGCCTTCCCAAACATATTTGACCTTGAGAATGGGCCTGGCAATTAGATCTAACCTGGCTCTCAATGATCTTAGCACATATATATATCACACAAACATACACAACACATAAACATTCATATACGCCAGTGTTCTCCAACCTTGGGTCCCCAGATGTTTTTGGCCTACAACTCCCAGCATGAGGGCATGCTGGGAGTTGTAGGCCAAAAACATCTGGGGACTCAAGGTTGGAGAACACTGGTATACACAAACTAAAGGCCCACCAAGTTTGACAGAGGGTGGCCAGATGTCCTATTTTTCAGAGGACAGTCCTCTATTTGAAGGGCTGTCCAGTCCAGGTTCAGTTTAAAGATAAAGAACTATCAGAAGGGAGATCTGGGCCTTGAAGTTGCCCATCAACAGCACTTGGACAGCAGACTGAGCAAGGCACCCAGGTCATCTGGTTGCAGTTTTCAACACTATGGTGAGATGTACTGTTATTTCCATTTAAATTATAATTATTATTTCTAAATTTGCATCTATACATATAAATTAGCCTATACAGATTTTATGCAAATTTGTGTCCTCTTTTTTGGTAATAACATTTCCTTTTTCATTTTTTGGGTGGTTCATAAATGTCTACCTAGGGATGGCTAAATATCTTCCCTGTCTTTGGTAGCTACAGCTGTAAGAACCTTCTCTTATCTGCCTAGGCCCATCCTAGGTTTTCTTTCTTCATTGCACTAAAGTGGGACAAAATATTTATTGATTGTTAAAATGTGTATGCCACACTTTCAGCACACGGAACTAACAAAATGTATAAAGAAATGGAGACTGGTGATTATGTATCAATTAAAGCAACTGAATATGTGCATTGAGAAGTCCTTAGTCCTCTGGAGTAGGGAACTTCTAAATTTGGGAGAAGCTGGGGGGGGGGGAGCAGTCCAGTAGTGGGTGGGGCTGGAGGCAAAAGGGGTGGGGCGAAAAATACAAAAAACCCCAGCATATTATAGCTTAAAGTTCTTAACCTTTTAGAAAGGGTTAAAGCTACCCAAAAGCTGGGAAACCAGCGAACAATGGGTTGTTGGGGGAAAGGGGCATGCTGCATGGCACAAAGAAGAGGGTGTGGCCATATAGGGAACATCAGAGGGCCAGAGTGGAGCCCCAGGTATGAGGGTCCCCACCGCTGCCCTACTCCCTAGTGAAGCCTCATCTTGGTGACAAACTCAGCAGGTGGTCCTAGGCAAGTGACTCTCTTTCTCAGCCTCAGCCCCGTGCGTGCCTGGTATTATCCTTGTAAAGGTGAACTCCGTTCTCTTAGTGTGGATCCTTACATAGGCAAAACGGCACCGTCCATGCACAAGAGGGAGATATCAGATAGCTTGGGGAACCTCCACATTTGTAAAAGTGTTTTTAAAACCAGGCAGAGGGGGAATGGAATGGCATCTTGCAAAAGAGGGCATGGCTTCCACAAGATGTAGTGCTGGCCACCAGTTTGGAGGGCTTTAAAAGGGGGACAAATTCATGGAGGAGAAGACCATTGGTGGCTTCTAATCTTGATTGACTATATGCTACCTCCAGTGTCAGAGGCAGTATGCCTATGTACACCAGTTGCTGGGGAACATGGGCAGGAGGGTGCTGTTGCACTCACACATCCTGCTTGTGGGATCCCATGGGCAGCTGGTTGGCAGACTGAACAGGAGTCGTGTGTGTGTGTGTGTGTGTGTATAAACACACACACACACACACTTCAAATGGGACTTTCAAGCATTTGTGATATGGCATAGGGCAGCCTTTTGCGATGCGGTGCCCTCCAGATGTTTTGGACTACAACTCCCATCACCCCTCATCGTTTGCCATGCTGGCCAGGGCCAACAGGCTATCTTTCCTACACATCAGAACTCACCCCACTCAGCAGGCTCTGCTGACTCACTGTGGAGCTTTTTCAGGGGGTTGGAGAAGCTGTCACGGGGAGGACAAGGAGGGGGACTTCATGTCCCGCAGCCCCGTGGCTCACACTTAATTCTGGACCCAACACCAGCACTAGAAGGAAATGGTGGCTAATTATTCTTTCCCCCTGAAAACCTCCATTATAAAATACTCAGCTGCCATTGGTTTCATCAGAATTTATGGGGGAAATGCCATTCAGTAACACTGCCATAGTGCACTGCAGATGAGGCCTCCCTTCTCCTACGTATGAACTGCAAAACTGTTGCCTACTACAGTCTGTTTTCCACTGCTGTGCTCAATTTATTTTTAAGTGAATCAAGATGGGCCCAATTGTTATGCCCCAAATCACCTGTTCCCTTTCACAGTTTAAGCAACTCTGTTAATACTCCCATAAAACACATGCCTATATTTTATAATTTCTACAGTATTTTCCCAGGGCTTTAATTATATTCTAATAAATTGACTGGTGAAATTTAATAGCTTATTGGCTTTTGGCTGCATGCCTTGCAGCAACACCTTTGGCATGGGAGCACAGTCTACGGTAGCAGCCCTTGCAGGTGTAAATAGAAAAGTTTGCTAAATAGTTTACATACACAGATTTTATTGCACAATTGTTTTTAAAGTTGTTATAACTGGGTTGGATTCAGGATCTGCCTTCTGCAAGAAGAAGGGCTCTGTTTGGAGAAGGTCCCCCCTCCCCCCACCCACACCTCAGCTCCCCCCCATTCAGCAGAGTCCCCATACTCTCTGTGGAGCATTTGCGGGGTGGGTGGGGTGGAGGGGCTGCTATGGGAAAGAGGGGGCGGTGAAGTCCACTTCCGCCAATGCAGTTGACCCAGTGTAAATCTGGATCCAACCCACCATGTTTTGGGAAGTAAAAATGTCTGAATAGCAAGATGATTGGGTTTGCACATTTTGGGGGCTGAAAAGATTCCGGAATTGGCATGACCAGTTGCAAAAGGGGGCAGCATTTCTGTGCCTTTAGTGGAATTTTTGAAGGTGCTAAGTTCAAGGTAAAGACATTTTAGTTCTGCTTCACTGGAAAACAACAATAAACCCTCTCTAAACTGGTCTCTGGGTGTGGGTTCAGGATCAGTTCAGCTCCCTGATTCTTTCAATCCTGATCCTCTAGTTCTGCTTCACTGGAAAACAACAATAAACCCTCTCTAAACTGGCCTCTGGGTGTGGGTTCAGGATCAATTCAGCTCCCTGATTCTTTCAATCCTGATCCTCAAGTCCTATGGCTTTCCTGATTTGCCAGTCCCTCCTGAATTCTTTGTTCTGTCTCCCTGGTTAAGCCAATGCCCACCCTTAGTATCAGCTTTCTGTCAACCTGCTTCCTATGTGAATTAAATGGACAATGTGCATAACAACCGACCATTGTGCTAAAGGTGGTGAACATTTCACCCCTGAAGCAAAGCTGTTTCCCCCTGCAGCAAGTATTTCCATCCATCCTATTCCTTGTGGGTAGACTGAGGACCAATCTACAAGTTCAGTGGCAAACACAAATCTAGTGACCCTGGTTGCCTTGCCACTTCTCTGCAAAACCTTCCTTCCAGTGCCGGGCCTGCCTTTCAGCAGAGTGGAGCAGCCGCCTCAGGTGACACATGCTGGGTGGCAGGGTGTTTGAAGACAGAGACACCCCCCCCCCCCAAGCTACTCTGCTGCTCTTGGGTGCAGCAGAGGATGCTGCCCTATTGCCAGTCTAGTTGGCTTCTGAACATGGAATGTGGTGGTGTGTGTGTGGGGATGCCATCTCCTCCTTTGCCTCAGGCAACAAAATGTCTTGGGCCCGCCCTGCCATCCCCCCCCCCCCCGCTGGGATTTCCAGGCACAATTTGCTGCATCATAAGAACATAAGAAGAGCCATGCTGGGTCAGACCAAAGGCATATCTAGGCCAGCATCCTGTTCCCACAGCGGCCAACCAGCTGCCCATGGGAAACCCAGGAGCAGGAGATGAGTGCAATAGGACCCTCCCGCTAGTGTTCCCTAGCAACTGGTACTGAGAGGAATCCTGCCTCTGATTCTGGAAGTAGCATACAGTCATGCCTTGGATTGAGAGCATAATTTGTTCCGGAAACGTGCTTGTAATCCAAAACACTCTTATATCAAAACGAAATCCCCCCCCAAAATAATTGTACAGAGATTTTTAATTTAAGCCGTACTACAGTACTTGTATTGCAAGACGTCGCTTATATATCAAGTAAAAAAATAATTAAATAAATATTTAAAAATTTGCTTGTCTTGCAAAACGCTCTCAAACCAAGTTACTTGCAATCCAAGGTATTACTGTATTGCCATCATGACTAGTAGCCCTTGATAGCCTTATCCTCCATCAAGTGTGTGTGTGTGTGTTTGGGGGGGGGAGTGGCAGGGAGTGGGGTGCAACAGAGGAAAATGGTACAAGGGTGTCTCCCCCCCCACTCCCCCCCCACTTCCATTTTCAATTGAGGAGCACCAGCTAGGACTCCTAGCTCTGTGTTTATGTTTAGATCAGCTCTAGATATTGCATTATTCAGGTTTGCCAGACTATCTCACAATGGCTCAAATACTGCTGGGGCATGCTTTGACTGATCATCCAGATAAGCTCTTAGGTACACAGCATTTTATATGTCAGCAGCAGGTACATAGAGTGAGAAAAGAGGTACTGTACCTCTTAAGTAGGTACAATGGGAGGGCGTGCTATATTTTTGCAGCAACGTAGTACCAGTGATTAAATCAAACCCAGGGGAGAAAGAAAAAGTTAATCAGATGCTAAATGAAATGAATGAGGCTTGTATGGTGTGTTCTTAAGGTCACTAGACTCAAGGACTGGCCGCCCGCCAAGAGAGCAAACTCCAAAGGCACAAGCACTCATCTGAGGAAATCCTTGCTGTTCCATGTCGAGAGGGCGAGAAACTTAGCTACTGGCAGGACAGGCGGTCTCCCAGCTGATCCGAATTGCCTGGCTGGGCACAAAGGGGAATTAACATTTCAGGAATAACTGGGCTACAAAACTATCGGGGGGCCTTAAACAGCATTTGTAACCTCTTGGACTGCACCCGGAAGTGTATCCAATAAATGCACAGCAAACTTTGTTATCATCTACACACGGTGCACCTACATTGGGGTGGCCCCTTATGAATCGCCAAGAAAGAGGAAAGGCATCCCCCAAAGAGTGCATAGTGTGGAAGACTGTCACCAGGTGCCCTGTGTGCCTGCCTGTTCTGCCTGCTGTCCGGGTGCTCACTGTTGATGGGTAGCAGTTCTGATGGCTCTTTATCTGTAAATAGGACTTGGACAGCCCTTTCAAAATAGCAGACGGTCCCCTGTAAAAGAGAACACACGGCCACCCTACATCTTGTTGGGCAGCAGCCCACCACCACCTTCATCGTTAGGCAAGCCACTCTGTAGTAGCTGAGGTGGCTGAACGAACACCGCAACCTCGTCCGCTGTAATTATCACCCCATTGCTCCGCCCCATTCTGAACCTCTGCCACGCCCTTTATAGAGTGTTGCGCTGTCCGTCTCAGTGGTCCCTAAGGAGCTAAACACACTTGGATAGAAAGTGGTTAGGGTTGCCGTTTAGGGCAGGTGGGTTCCAGACCACCTATCAGAAGTGCCTATTTTTCTGGTTGTCTCATTGGTTGGTTTATTAATTAAAATATGTATATCCCACCTTACAGTCCCAAATAGTTCTACACACGAAGTGACTATTGTTATGAGCAATTAAGTGAGCCTGGATACTAATAATACACACAAAGGCTTACAAAACCCTTACAAAGGAAGGATGGGAGAAAGGGAAGGAGGAAGACAGCAGGTGTTGTATAGTGGTAACTATGTGAGCCATGGGTCAGAAAGACCCCAGTTCAAATTTTGCTTCTGACACAAATTTCCTAGTTGGCCTTAGACAAACCACTATTCTCGCAGCCTCAGCACACCACCTGCAATGTGGGTGTTATAATAGTACTGGCCTACCTTACAGGGCTGTTGTAAAAATGTACTGAGATTGTATATGTAAACCTATTTGAAATGGGCTATATAAAGTATCATTAGTATTACTCTTGGACCTGCATTGATAACATTGCTATATTTATTATGAAATTTAAAAAAAAAAAAAAAAAGAGCACCCCACGCACAACAAAAGCTCTCAAAATACACGGGTGTTGTGGTTTTTCAGTTTAATCTTAAATATATCCAAGAGCAATTGTGCATTGTTCCTCCCCAACTGGAACTCTATTCTAATAATGCCGCTTAGTAAAGTGTGGGCACTGCGCCAGTCTGAGGATAGTCTGAGGATAGGATGTGATAAACCGCTGTAGGTTCATGTGTGATGGAGTGTGATGTGACTGAGGAGCAGGTGTTGCTTGCCAAGGCATGCTAGGTAAAGAATATTAACATGGTCTTGTAGACTGATTTACTAGGTGGCCTTGAGGGGATGAATAGAGGGCAGGGAGACAAGGCTTGCACATAGGGGTTGGGATGGATATGAATAGCCCCTGTGAAGACTATGAACCTCTGGGAAAGCAATAAGTACAGGATATTTTTGGGGGCCTCCAGGCAATCTAGTGTTCTGGCTCTTGCAGCACCACTGGCTTGGTGGTGGGAGGGAAAGATAACACATAAACAAGTCCGACAAGTATCTGTTTCATGGGTACATTCTTCCCATTTCACCATCAGTGTGTAAAAGGTCTTGAAAGCCATAGCTCCTGGCAGTATCCCAGGCTGACAGATCTCACTGGGCTTTTTCAAGTGGAAAATAAACCCTTTGACATGCAAAGGCCCAAGACTGAAGCTTCCCTTGATGGTTTTTGCACCTTAATTAAATGGATTTGTTTCTGGGAAAGCCAAAGGCATGATACTTGCTGTCTTTCTCTTTATTCTTTTCTATTTCTTTGACCACTTTGTCCTCACCCACACACTTTTTAAAATGACACTTAAAAGTATTGTGCTGGCCTGCCATCCATCTACAGTATCTACCTTTATCTGGAAAAGCCAGTTTCGAATATGCAGGACTATTGCTAACTGGGAAGCATGGAGACATGCAGCTATGTGGGTGACCTATTGAATTTCTGAATATCTAATTGTCTGACAATCTGACTAACCATCTCGCACAAGAGTTGGCGATGGAGGGAAAGAAAGAATTGCACAATAGTAGCTCACCTCCTATAAAACACGTCTATTTGGAATTAAGTCCTATTGAGTTCAATGGAGTTTATTTCCAGGAAAACTGATACAGGATTGCAGCCTAAAGGCCAACCCTATGAATCATTTTCCTGAAGCAGAGAAGTGTGTGCTTGATGATGTAAAAAGGGTGCCTCGCTCTTTAAGGTTGAATCATTCCTTAAGGTGTTAGAAGGGGCTAAAAAATCTGACGGGGGAGGGGGGGTCTCCTGCTGCCAATCCGCAGCCATTGTGCAGCTCTTCTGCCTTTTTCTTCCTTAACAGATTTTCCATGGAAGAAGAGTGGAAGAAGCGGTGGGAAACCATTAGGGGTGGAAGACCTCATTGTCTGGACCCTACCCCCTGTAAAGTGCCATGGATGAGGCGGAGTGATGACGCCATGAAAGCCTTATCTGGAACCACCCTAGGAGGCAAGAGCGACTACAGTTCAAAGCTGTACCTCAGGGGTGGGCAACCAGGTGTCATTCAGATGTTTTGGACTACAACTCCCATAAGCCCCAGCCTGCACGGCCGGTGGTCAGGGATCAGCTGTAGCTGCCCCTTCCCCATTTTCAGTCCCTTGTGCCATTATGAGGATCCCCTGCAGTGGCATCTCATCCCCTTCTTTGAGCCCCGACTCATCGACTCGCGCGGTGCTCTAGCATCAATACCTAACCTTCGGAGGTCCTTCTCTGGGTGCCCCCCCCAAAGTGAGGTGCGGCAGGTGGCTACTGGCGAAAGAGTCTTTTCAGTGGTGATGCCCTGGCCGGGGAATGCTCAAGCCCCCTACTCCCACCAGCCCAGAGAGCAGGGGAGGCTGGTGACTCCTTAGTCAGTGGGGCTCCTTATCAATTGCAGTTTTTATTCTGAGCTTTATAGGAGCTATCCCAGGGTGCTCCATGGCGGTGAACCTATTTTGAGGATGGAGTACAGTACCATGGATAGCTCCCATAAAGCTCAGAATAAAACCTGCAATGGATGAGCAGCCCCACCGACATAGGAAGCACCAGCCTCCCCTGCCAAAGAGGCTCACCTAGTGCCAGGTATAAATTTCCAAGGTGTGGAACCTCTTCCACCCTAAGGGCCGAATTCAATTTTGGAAAAGCTCTTGGGGGGCCGCATTCCAGTGGTGGGCAGGGCCAAAGGCAAAAGGGGTGGGGCCAAAAATACAACAACCACCACCCAGCATATTATAATTTAAAACTTTTACTGCCAATGTTTAAGCCCCATTTATTTGGGGGGGGGGATGCACAAATGCCAAGAAACCACCAATTGGTGGTTGGGGGAAAGTGGGTGGGGTCAGGGGATGGGGACCCCACCAGGGCTGGATTTGGCCTCTAGGCTTGAGGTTCCCCACCCCTGTTTTAAATATTTACTTTTTAAATCTAAAATCTGTTTAATTTATTTCTGGGTTATTTATTTTATTTATTTATTTACAAGGTTTATATACTGCTCCACATCTAAACAGATTCCAGAGTGGGGGGAAATAAAAAGATAAAAAGAATAAAACACCACGTTAAATCCGAATATCAGTAAAACAAAACAAAACAAAACAGAATTTGTGTAAAAAAAATTAAAAAAAAGGAAAAAAAGCAGAGGCTGGTCAACTGAGGAAAGCTTGATTGTTACTGTTTTTATTTATAGTTGTGTCTTATTGTTATTGTAAGCCACCGAGACAACTTTGTTATAGGATGGTGTATAGATATTGTTAAATAATTAAATAAAGAAATGATGGAACAACTCCAAGAATTCTTCAATGAGATGGATTTTCTAAACTGATACCGGTCAGGCTTTATCGAGATTTCAGGAGCGAAAGTGTTTTGATTGCCATAGCTGACAATCTGTGTCTGGAAATGGACAGCGGGAGTGTAATTCTGCCAGTTCTTCTGGACCTCTCAACTGCTTGGCCACCTGCTCCAGAGTGGGGGGGGAGGCACCGCTAGGCACTACTGTCTGACACGGCTTAGTGTCTGATCATCCGTGGCTAGATTTTGTCCTGTAGGATACTGCCAGCTTCCACCTTATCATCTCCAGTGCTTCAAACATCTCTATGTATCCAAAGGGGGAAAACACCTAGCAGTTTGGAGTGCGGTATTATCAAATGCTGATGAAAACCAGCTCTCTATCAATAGAACAGAATCACAGAGTTGGAAGGAACCTTGGAGGTTATCTAGTCCAACCGCCTGCTCAGTGCAGGGTCTACAAAGCAGGATGCAACTACAGCTTCCCTGACAGGTGGCTGTCCAGGCCCTGCTTAAATACCTCCAGCGAAGGAGAGGCCACCACCTCCGGAGGCAGCCCGTCCCATTGTCAAACTACTCTTACCATTAGGAAGTTTCTCCGAATATTGAGCTACAATCTGCTGCCTTGTAGTTTCCACCCATTGGTTTTGGAGCAACAGAGAACAAGTCCGCTCCATCTTCTGTGTGACAGCCCTTCTGATTCATTTCCAACAAATCCAGGAGTAGACGTGCAGTCCTCAAATGAGTGTCTGAACATGGTCATGGGCTGGATGAAGCTCAGTTTAGACATGCCAGAGAGCTATTGATGGAGGGTCATCCTCCTAAGTCTCAGCAAGGTTGTTGGACTGAGCAACACTGCCCCAACAGGACAATAAGGTGCATAGCCTGGAGATTCTCCCAGGGCTCTCCAACCTTGGGTCCCCAGATGTTGCTGCTGGAGTACAGCTCCCAGAATCCCTTGCCATTAGCCATGCTGGCTGGGTATGCTGGGAGCTGTAGGCCAGCAACATCTGGGGACCCAAGGTTGGAGAGTCCTGTAAGGGCGGGCAAATTCCGTGGACCATGTTGTGTTGGGGGGGGGGGGAATGATCCCCTGCATTGTGTTTGGAGAGGTTCTTGGAGAGGAAAGTTTATTAGTGAATTCATGGATGGCATCTGAGCACAGTCAGGAAGGCCAACAAGAATGAAAGGGAGACACTTCAATTTATACTAAATAGCATCACTTAGAGATCAGGTAACAATGAGTCAGTACAAGAAACTGAGAGACAATTCAAAAGGAAACACCTAGGTAAGAACAAAAGATCAGACATTGCCCATCTCCAGCCCTCATGGCTTTACATAAGCTAATCAGTACAGTCTGTTGCCAGCTTAGCATAACACAGAAGAGGCCAGACTCAATCAATAGATGGTTGATTGGCCCTCAGGGCATGTCCCTGGCCGGTCAAGGCAAGGGTCTGACTTGCCCTTCCAGGCCTTCTCTGCCAAACTGAAGCCTGAACAAAAAATTATTTCTACAGTCAAGAGTTCACATTGCACTGCAACCCCCTGCCTCCAAATTAATTCAGTGGTGTGGGGGTGGGTGGGGGAAAAGCAGCTTTTAAAATGTTTTATTTTTAAACAAGGCACATGTGGAGTGTACACCTTCTTTGGAAGTAAAATTGCATTCTCGGGAGGCTTCCGGGAACATGATTCTGCTTCAAAACAAGGCACGTGCTCCCTGTGCACCTTGTTTTGTAAAAAAAAAAACCCAGCAACTCTCTTTTTTTTGCCACCGCCACCATGGCAGATTCAGCAGGGGAGCCCAGTTGAGGCCACCAAAAAGGCCAGGAGGGCACATACTTTGCTGCTGTGTGCTCAAGTGGTGGCAATGTCCCTGGGTATTGTTCATTAACTCTTTCTCTGGCTAGTGAGCTGGCTGAGACCACTTCTCTCAGATGAGGATTTGGCCTCAGTTATCCATGGTTTGATAAAAGTACCCAAAAAAGTGTTTGTTTTTTTTAAAGGAACCCCCAAAACAGCCCAATGAGGATGAAGCATGCTCAGTAGCCTTGGAATCCTGATGGAGGGGGGATGAAAACCGGGTGGAAGGGGAATGGAATGGAGTATCATGGAGGAGGGCATGGCTGGCTGGCTGGACCACTGAACAGGAGTACTACACTGCAACATTTTGTCCCACTTGTTACTCCTATTCTGACTCAACTCCATTGGATGCCTATACACTTCCAGACCCAATTAAAAGTGCTGAGTGGTTAGGTGGCCTAGGGCCCATGTACTGTAATATGTTCTTCCCTGTATCCTTAGATCTAATGGGAAAGTGCTTCTCTGTACCCCATCTTAGGTTAGGTCTGTGAAAGCATGGAAATGAACCCGTTCCATGGTAGCATCCACGGGGTGGAATATGTTGCTTGCTTGTGCTATGTTTAGAAAGCAGAACAAGGGGGGAAGGCACCGATATGTGAAAAAAACAGAGGAGAAAAGAATCTCAGGTGCCTACTGAAATATTTATTGCCCAACACGTTTCGTTTTGGCATACACTTTCGTCAGGGGCAAAAAAAAATTCCAGTGCTGCTCGAAATAGAATGCTTCAGCTATCTCTCTTTTCTCCTCTGTTTTGTGATATGTTTAGCCACCTATTTGTTAGCATTTCAAAGGCTGGTTATTTTATTTTTATTTTTTTAATTATTATTTTATTTATACCCCGCCTTTTTTTTCCTGCAAGGAACCCAAGGCCGCTTACATAATCCTCATCCTCATCTCCATTTTATCCTCACAACAAACCTGTGAGGTAGGTTAGGCTGAGAGTCAGTGACTGGCCCAAAGTCACCCAGTGAGTTTCATGGCCGAGCGGGGACTAGAACCCAGATCTCCCAAGTCCCAGTCCAACGCTGTAACCACTACGCCACACTGGCTCCTCCCGTTAAACCTGGTTCTTCAGGTAGATATTTAGTGTTGGCTGAAGGTGACTGGGTTTGATTTCTGTTTCTACCACTGAAGTTTTGGATGCATTTACAGATGTTTTTATGACTGTGTTTTAATAGCTGTTGTTACTGTTTTACATTGTTTCATTGTTGTGATTTTATTGGTATTTTAATATGTTTTACGTTCACTTTGGGTGCCACTTTGGCACTAAAGGACACAGTTTAGAAATTCTAGAAATAAGTGCCAATTATAATAGTGCAAATAACTTGTTCCGTTGAAATCTTAGATTGCAAAACAGGCATGCCTACACAAGTAGGAGCTAGCATTTCTTTTTTAAACTGCAAAGGCATTTCCAAAGTGTCAAATGCCTAATCTCCCTGGATTCAGAGCAAAAAGAAAAATGTCCCTTGGGTTTTGCCCATTACAAACCAAATGATGCATTTTGGATCATCGTGGAGAAAGCAAAAACTGGAACAGGGAAATTCCATCCCATGGAGATTCAGTTGCTGTTCTGGAAACAATCTTCATTTTATTCTCACACTTTTCTTTGTAGATGGCCAGTTGTTGCAGATGTTTTGAGGCAGCCTGCCCCAGCCTGATGCCCTCTTGATGTTTTGGACTACAGCTCCCAGCATTCCATGCTGGCTGGGGCTGGTAGGAGTTGAAATCCAAAACATCTGGAGGGCACCAGCTTGGGGAAGGCTGTTCTAAAGAAACAAGGGGGACCTGAAACAAAGTACTGCAGCGTGGAGCGCTCCTGTTCAGGATTCCAGCCCATCCACCGTGTCTTCTTCTAGGACACTTCATTCCGTCCCCCTGCCCAGTCATAAGAACATATGAACATAAGAAGAGCCATGCTGGTTCAGACCAAGGGTCCATCTAGTCCAACATTCTGTTCACTCAGTGTAATGATACAGTTCATGCGTTATTGACACTCCCTTAGTATTAAAGAGTTGGTCGCTTGAGGACTTGCCCTAAAGTCACATGGCCTAGGCTGTTCCAGGGGCCTGTAGGTTGTTGTATAGTATAAGAGATATTCAGTTGCTCCTTAAAACAAATTTATATTTTATGTTATTCCTCATTCCTTTAATCTGTTTTGGACCTAGAAACATTACACACAGTGGCCAACCAGCTGCCCACAGATAACCCACAAGCAGGATGCGACTGCAACAGCACCCTCCCGCCCATGTTCCCCGATAAATGGTGTACATAGGCATACTGCCTTTGATACTGGAGGTAGCATATAGCCAATCAGGACTAGTAGCCATTGATAGCCTTCTCACTGAATTTGTCCAGTCCCCTTTTAAAGCCACCCACATTGGTGACCATCACTACATCTTGTGGAAGTGAGCACGCATTCTGTGGCCACTGACCATGCTCAGTCCTCATTGGGGTGTTTTTGAGGTCCCCCTGTTAGGGTTTCCCCCCCTATTTTTGTACTTCTGCAAAGCTTGAGGTTCTCCCAAGCCTGTGAACACCTCCCTCTTGTGTGTGGATGGTGTTATTTGCACACTCGAAAAGCGAGTTCAATATTAGTGGGAGGGTGTAGATAAGGGTGTGAATGATTTCATAGATTTCATAGATCATAGAGTTGGAAGGAGCCTACAAGGCTATCGAGTCCAACCCCCTGCTCAATGCAGGAAACTAGAGGAGGGGTCTCCCATCCAAGTAATAACCAGGCTTGACCCTGCTTAGAGGCCTGTATACATGAGTATCTTCCAAAAAGATTGGAAGCCCACTTTATGTTCCTCTCACTTCCCTTCTTCCAACTGATCCTTGTACAGTGCTTACTCAGTAGTAAGTCCCATTGAGCTCAATGGGGCTTACTCCCTAGTTACCCTCTGATGGAGGGCGAGCGGCACAAAGGGGAATCCCTTTGTTATCTCCAATCAGAGATAACATGGGGATTCCTCTCGACCCCCTCTGGGACTGGGAGGGCTCGGGCTTGGAGAGGCCAGGGGTGGAGCTAGGATGCCAACGCAGGCCAGATTATGCTGACAGGCCAGAAGTTGCCCTCCCATGCCCTAGTACATATGTTTAGGATTGCACTATCCACCATCCACGTTGTAAAACTGTATTATTACTTGGAATAAAGGTGATTGTTCTATCGACCATGCTGGCCGGGGATGATGAGAATTGTAGTCCCTCCCAACATATCTGGAGGGCCCCAAGTTGGGAAAAGGCTTTAGTAAAGCTTTGGTGTGGCTGCCTGTTCCCTGACTTTGAAGACTTTCAGGTTGCTGGAGCACACGTGCACGTATTTCTTCCCCCTTGAATGTACAGCGGGAGGAACAGGGATATTATAAAAGGCTGTGTAAAGCACTCCGCTTGAGCTTTTGCTGTTGACTTTCTCTCTCCTTGTCTCCCAGGCTCCACTCTTGACTCAACACACTGCCCAGCTCTGCCTGTGACAGGTGCAAATTCTACCTGCCCCCTGGCAGGGGTCCCCTGAGCTTTCAGATGCTATCCCTGTCTCAGGGTATGAATCACAGGAGACTTTTAACCCCATTTCATCACTGTGCTATGCAGGTTGTACACCTAACTAGCTGGAAGAATTTTTGCAGGAGGGCCCGTGTCAGAGTGGCCTTGTAAACTAGTAACTGTCTCCAGGACACCTGCTTCCCAATCAGGAGCCTGTGTGTGCCTGCAGCAAAGTTTCTGGACTAATGGGAGTGGGAGATTTGTATGTATGCAGTACATGTATTTATTTTAAAGACTGATATGCCACCCTTCCATAAAGATATTTGTTTTTTTTAGGTGGCTTACAAGTAAAACAATAAAATCCAGAATAAAATGGAACCAAGTCAAAAAGAGAACGGAGCAGATCAGGGGGAGTGCTAGGCATGGAAAAGATCTGGGGCTCAGCCCCACAGCGCCCCCCCAAAAGCACAAATTTGCATATCCTAATTTACATATGCTCTAAAGTCTGTGTGTGTGTGTGTGTGTGTGTGTGTGTGCGTCTTTAAAGGACCCTGTCTCCTACAGACACCCCTATTTGTAAAAAGGGGTGTATGGATAGGGGAGAGGAGGGCATTTGATTTCAGAAAAAAAAACCTCAGGCAGAAAGATGTGGGGGACAGCAGGAGGTGAAACATGTATGAGCAAAAAGCCAGCTAATCCAGGGGGATCAGATGCAACAGAGAGCATCAGGGCCCTGTACCTTTCTTTTAGCAAGTGCCCATGGACAGCACGGTGGTGGGGCAGATGGCCTCCCAATGATTCGGGGCTCCAAATGAAAGATTCCAGGCTCCAGCCCTAGTGGGCCACCCCCTAACACCACCTCTGGAGCAGATGAACACAACATTAGACAGCACAGTTTAAAAAGAATCTTAAATGCCTGGTACAATAAAAAGGGTTTTGCCTGGTGGCAAAAAGACATCAGAGTAAGCACCAGACAAGCCTCCCTGGGAAGAGTGTTCCACACATGGGGCACCACCACCAAAAAGGCCCTTTATTCTGTCAACAGCTGCCTCACCTCAGATGTTAGTTGCACCTGGAGGATGGTTTCTGAAGATGATCTCAGTGTACAGGCAGGTTTATGCTGGAGAAGCTGATCCTCCGAACATCAGATATGTGCTTGTATGTTTGTACATTCATCTGCACTGTAAAAATCCATGTCAGAATAATATTTATCACAGTCTTCTTGGAACAGAACTTCAGCAGCCCTTGTGACTTGCACATGGCTAATATTTACAAGCTCCCAACCTAGCAACAGGGCTGGAAATTCCCTCTGCCTTTACCAGACTTGAAGGAACTATCCAGATATTGCTCTCCATTGGGTACCTATTACAATAGTCCCTACCTGTGTCTGCTTGCTCATGTTTCTCTGCTATTGATTCATTGGCCTTTTAGAGGTACGTCTTTTGTGTTTCTGCATCCTTGTGACAGTCAAAGGGATGCAATTGAATTAGTCAAAGACAGGCTGTTTGGGGTTAATTCCTGAAATGAGATGTGAGAATGAAACCAGCCAATAAGTCATACCTTCTGCTTTGGAAGACCATACCTCTTATCCCTAGGATGGTTGCCAGTTTTCTTACTGGCTCTGCTCCTATGCCTTCAACAATAACCTGAGCCACAGAGAGGAGACAGGGGAAGCCTTTTCTGGCATGGAAAGTATTTGATGGAAAACCATCACCTGCTCTATTTCTATGAACTGGGCTGCTGATAAAGGCACAGAAGCAGGGTCAGCAAAAACATTGGCACCCTGCATTCCCCAAATGTGGCGCTGCTGGTTGCAGTTGTTCGGAATTAAAGGCAAGGCCCTGTTCACGTCCTCTGATTGTGATTACTTCACATGTCTCAGGTTAAGCTGAAGCACTGAAAAGCGGTGTCAGGTCTTAGGAACCCAGTGAGGGCCAGATTGGGACCAGAGGAGGGCTGATTTAGCCCCCACGCCTGGGGTCTCCCACCCCTCTCTTAGGTGGTCTCTAACCGGTGCCCAGAGGTTTGTGGGAACAGGACCCAGAGAAACAAGGTGTGATCTGGGAGACAGCTACTGAGTGTTTGAAAGCCAGCGGCAAAAATGAGGCTGGGGGAAGGCAATTTCAGCAGCCACAGAATCTTATTGGAGCACAGAAGCAAGAGTGTCGTTAGGCTGAGCCAATGGCTATAGTCAAAAAAGCCCCTTGCGCACCATCCCTCCTCATGTGTTCTGAACACGGAGAAGAAGGAGCCAGCTTGCACTCACTGGCCCTGCCGTGAAAGAGGCCTTGACGCATCCACAGCTGTGCATGCAGGCCCTTCCATGCAATCAGAACCTTGCATGATCAGGGCTCCACGTTACATGGAAGACCCAATGCACGTACTACATCTGTTTGCACATAGAGGCCTCTCCTCTGTTCTCCTTTATCCTATCTCCCTTACTCAGTTTGTAAGCCAGAGAAAGGACTTCAGCATTCTGTATTTTTCTTTCTTTGATTTTTATCCCACCCTTTCACTAAAAATTGGCACCCAAGGCAGCTAACAATAACAACAAACAGAAAATAAAAGCTTGGTTAAAACAATCATAAAAATAATACATTAAAAACACCATTGAAACACACACATCAATCATAGAATAAAAACAGCAACCAACCAAGCAGACCAACTTACCTGCCAAAGGCCTGCCTGAATAAAAATGTCTCTGCCTGCCCGTCCGAAGGATCACAGAGCGGGAACTAACCTAGCCTCCCTAAGCAGGGCGTTGCAGGGGTGGGGCAGTCACCAAGAAGGCCTTCTCTTGCTATTATTATTTATGTAAGTAAACTACTGTACAGCACTTAGCATGCTGTGAGCAAGCCCTTGACCATGAGCATGTACAGAGTGCCCCTCTTACCGACTTCCTAGAGCTGGCCCACAGGACTAAGGACTTTGTGGTCAGAGTGTCTGGCTTTCCAGTAGGCTTGAACCCTGATATATGTCTTTTTAAAAATCATTATTTAGTAACGCCGCCAAGCACTGGTTGCTTGAAGCTTATCTAGACAGGCTCCCAAGTGGCTGGAATGCTTGCAAGTGCAGGGCCCAGGGGCAACACAGCAACAGTCTGTATCATAGCCTATGCTGGAGAGGTTGTGTGTGACTGGTGAGCAGATACGACTGGTTTATGATTGCATTTCTTATACTACCTTCCTATTCAATGAATGCAAAAAGCCATGTGTACTGAGGGCCAAAGGATCAAGTCTGTCTGACCGGTGTATGCTGCATAGATTCCAGGGACTGTGGGCTGTTGTTACATACATGGAGCCCAGCTAAAGGGATGCCATGCTGCACAGGAGGGCACAGAAGGACATAGCGCAGAGTCACTGGGATTGAAAGAGGACAGATGGTTGTCCATTCCAACCTCTCTCCCCCAAGCAAGGTCTGTTATGCCCCAGTCTCGCACACACTGCCCCAACCACTGGGGAACGCAATGCACGCATTTGCACATCACACTAAGCCACCCTGCAAATAAGCCATGTTGGGTTGGTTGTTCACTGAACAACCCACAGTGGGTGCACCTGACAGGCAATCAGACTCCCTGTGGATTGTTCTCCCCCTTTCCCCCCCTCAGTCCTTCAGCTGGCTCTGGCAGAACTTTTGCGGCAGAACCCGTCTTGTCTGTCCTTCACAGCAGAACCTGTCTTGTCTCCCACTCCCCGCACTGATCACAACCTCTTTTCATTCACTGAAATAAATAAATAAATAAATAAAATCAGAGCCTCAAAAAAGCACAATTGGGGTTGTATTTTCTTCCCCCGGCCCATGAAAATTACACAAAGGTGCAATCTTACAGCCCCCCAATATGTGTACTCTTTCCTGGTCAATTTCCTTGTCAGTTTCAGTAGTAGTTGGAGTAGCTGGAGATTCCTGGAAGTGTTGAAATGGTGGAGGACACTGAGAATTGTCTGTTCAACACTTAAAACCGAGAGGATTACATTGTCAAGGGGGAGATATTGTCCACCCCCTCATTTGGTGCAGCATGTTTTGCTGCTTTCCCCCACTTTACCAGTGCTTTTCAATTGACAGCTTGGCAACGGTGCACAAATTAGCCTGTATGCAGTCTTGCCTTGTCCTCCCTTTGCCTTCTGAAACAGACAAGGTAATTGACCAGGAAAGACTACACATATCGGAAAAATGCCCAAGGAGTATTATTTTGGAGATACCCTGATAGAATATGGTTGGTCCTGCTGGCAGAAAAACTAACCAGCCATTTTTGTGTGGCTAGAGAAGAAACAAAGAAAGATAATTTTGTAACAACCTGGTATCTATTCTTAATGTTTTTCCCAGAACTGAATGGAGAAGATAGACCTCCAATTAATCAGCTGGATTTCTGGTGTAGTAGATTCTAATCTGGCATAGAATTCAGACCAATTAATAATAGATATAATATGTTAATTGTATTATTTACAGATAATGAACAATATTGTGTATGTCACTGTATTTAACATAATGGTACAATTTGTTAGTTTTTGGGATTGTTATTATTAAAAATACAAATAAGAAGAAATAATAATAATAAAATTAATAATAATAATAATAATAATAATAATAATAATAATCCCTACACATATCAGACAGCCATAAGTGCACACTTGCGCACTTGTGAAAGACCAACAAAATAATAATAATAATAATAATAATAATAATAACAACAACAACAACAACAACCCCAATTGTGCATTTTTGAGGAACTGAAAAATAAAAAATATAAACCAAGGAATGAGTTGCGGTCTTTCCAAAGTGCCGTTTCGGCAACAGTGGAAGGGCAGTCACTTATGAGATTGCAAAAGTGAGTGGCAGGTTTTGTTTTGTTTTGCTGCTCTTGACAAGTGGCCCTATAGCTGATCGCAGCAACCCATGATAAAATCACCCTGCTGTGTTCGGATGACACAACAACCCATTGTGGGCAAGAACAACCCTTAAACAAGCCATGGTTTCTTCAGGGTGGCTTATTTGTAAAAAAAATAAGCCACCCTGAAGAAACCGTGGTGGGTTTGGATGACACAACAACCCACCATGGCTGGTAACCCATGGTGGGTTGTCAAGTTGTGCAAACCAGGTCACTGGCTCCTTGACCCTTATTTCCAGGGTGAACATGAAGTTTTAAAGAGCATGCCTTGTGCTTCAAACTCTACAGTATTAGGAAATATTGACACACACATGTAATCCACGGTGCTTTCAGAGGGAGGGCACCTAGTGCTACCAATCAAAACACATGCCACTATTCTGTCTTTCCCTCCTTAATGGATTTTTTGTGGAAAGGAAAAAGATGGAAGAAGCAGTGGGATGGGAAGACATGGGAGGGTTACAAATGGAAGATAATGCTGTCTGGACCCCCTGCAAAATTCAATGAATGAGGCAGAGCGATGGCAGGATAAACTTGTCTGACTCTGGAGGCATCTTTAGTGTAGGTCTGCAACCAGAACGGTTACATGTGAAATGGCTCCCTCATGCGTGGTCCTGGCTATTTCCTGGCTGAGAGGAAATGGTGACAAAGCACTGATGAGCTTAGCAGTTCTCTATCTCTGCGGTAAAAAAGAAAAAAAAGGTGAACCAACTCATCCTCCAGGCTGCTTTGTGAGTAAGAAGGAGTCTTCATTGTCCTTTCAGCAGGAAAGCATTTATCAGAATCCCTCTGCTTAACTCCCTGGGTGAGCTGGCCTGTCAGTTATCATCACAGGGCTTGTGAAGTGGTAATTAAATTGTGCAATGAGTCTCAGTAGCTCTGATGGGGACGTTCTAGCAAAGCAGGCAGGCAGGGCGGAGTTCCCAGAGCTTTCTCTTCCCCTGCCCGAATGAGAAGGTTTCGGGGGGGGGGGGAACGAACGCAGGACGTACGTGAAAGGCAATTACTGAATTAAGTGGGCACCTGCTGCTGCCATTCTTCTAGGGCTGTTAAACGTAAGCAGATCACGATGGGCTGAGCCGAGAATACCCATCGGGGATGCTGGAACTAGAGAGAAGCCACAACTTGGCTGGAAGGTTTGGGCTCAAGCTACACAGTGACGGGTCATCTATGGTCATGATCTCAAAATAGATCCAGTTTACTGACAGTCATAAAGGCTGGGGTGAGTGAGCACAAACGAAAAGACCCATTCACGTCGGCTGGCATGGTCAGTTCCCAAGATACTCCCTGCAGTCGAAGTGTGTGTATGAAACTGTATATTTCAGCTGGCATGCAAGAAATTATGCCACCTTTCATGGTTGGCAGGACAGCTAGACCGCTCCAACTGTCTATCTAGTGAAGCCCACTAGAGCAGGGCTCTCCAACCTTGGGTCCCCAGATGTTGCTGGCCTACAGCTCCCAGCATACCCAGCCAGCATGGCTAATGGCAAGAGATTCTGGGAGCTGTAGTCCAGCAACATCTGGGGACCCAAGGTTGGAGAGCCCTGCACTAGAGAGATTCTCACATTGGACCTAGGAGAGCTCTGGCTTCACATCCCAGATCCTCTAACTACCACGATTGACTGCCCTGAGAAAATCCTGACTTCTCATTTTTAATTTTTTTAAATTTATTATATTTATTAATCGCCCATCTGGCTGATTTTTATTTTTAAATTTTTATTTTTATTGTGCATGCACATGGTCTAAGACGGGACACAAAGGGGGACCATAAGAACTTGTTGTCAGAGGGCACCAGCTGGCCCCCATTTTGTCCCCACATTCCCATTTTTGTTTCTCAGTCTCCACCTCGTCTGTGGTGGCTAGTTGGCATGTGGACTTGCTATCCAGGGCAGGGCAGGGTGGCCATGTCGACCGTTTGAACAGTCCTCTATTTGAAGGGCTGTGAGAGAAAGCCCTCTACTTCAAGTTGCCATCTATTTGAAGGACCATCCACTTGTCTAGCCCAAGTCCAGTTTAAAGATCAAGAACAATACTGAGAAGGGAGAGCCTTGAAAGGGCCTTGAAGTTGCCCTTCCACAGTGAGCACCTGGACAGCAGGCTGAGCAGCCACAAAGGTCACACAGTCTTCCCCACAACTGGTAAGATGTATTGTATTTCTGTTTAAATCATAGCAATTATTTCTGAATGTGCATCTATACATATAGATGAGCATATGCAAATGATATACAGACAGGCACCCTCTTTTGTCCTTTTCTGTGGTGCATTTTCTCTTTAGGTGATGTGTAACTGGCCACCCTAGGACAGAGTGTGTTGCAGCGGCCTTTGCCCCCCCCCCCCTCTATTGACATGGAAAAGAGAGCATTCCTAGGCCTCAGGCTAAGGAGCTCTTGGAGGCAGAGGCCAAAGTCCCCACACATCATAATGCAATCAGGACACACCTTGCCATTCATTAACTGATGACTGAGAGCCTGGAGCTCTCCTGTGACCTCCTAGTTAGCACCAAAACACAGCAATCCAGTCTAGTACTATCTGTTCAGAACCGGCAGATAAATCAACCACCCCATTTGTTCCCTCAGAAAATCTCTTTCAGTTTACAACCAGCTTTTTATTCTTCTAAGACTAGCTAGCTGGTCTTGGCCCCCCGAATTCGGTAGCCCTGTGCAGAGGTTCACACACACACACACACACACACACAGCCACCACTGTACACAATTAGAATCCACATGAAGTGGAGTCGTCGCGAGTTTGAGTTTAAGACTGCTGGCCTTGTCCCCTTGCTTGCTTTCTTGTCCGCGTCCTGCAGCTCTCTCTGCATTGGAGGCTGAACTTCTGCAGCAGGCAGAAAGTGTCAGCTGCCCGCATGGTATAGAATCCTGCTGTCCCCATCATGCATGGGGCGGCAGGGGTGAAGGAATGAAGAGGGCTAGTGTTTTTCTTTATTTGAGAGAGTCCCTGCCGGCATCCACCTTGTCTGTGATTCTCTGTCTCCGCTGGAAGACCACTGCTAAGATGCCCGCTGTGTCCCTACTTTAGAACACTGGGTTGTATCCAGTGGCGACTGGTGACTCCTGGGTCAGTGGGGCTCCTTATCCATTGCATCTTTTTGTTTGAGCTTTATAGGAGCAATCCGTGGTGCTCCATGGTGGTGAGCCTATTGTGGGGATGGAATAGAGCACCCTGGACTGAAAGTAAGTCTATTTTAGCTTAAAGGTCTTGCTGCCAGTAACTAAGCTTTAGGAGAGGAATTTCAACCATTTAGAAAAGGCTGGTAAACCACCAAACAATCAGTAGTCAGAAAGGGGAAGCCCAGAGGGACAGATTGAGACCCAGGCGGGCTGGATTTGGCCTGCAAGCCTGAAGTTCAATTACGGATGTCAGAGTAATTCACAATGGACTCAAATGAGCCTGGATTTCGCAGAGTCTGCCCCATGGATTCCACAGCGGAACAGCTTTCCCAGGTCGCGCAGAGTCCTCAGGACTCGCAGACTAATTTTTTTTATTTTGTGTATTTTTGCGCAAATTTAGCTGCAGAAAAATATGCAAAATAAAGAACACTGATCAAAAATGCACTAACCCCACCCCCCCAAAGCATGAAAATACATGTTAGTGTGGCGTAGTGGTGAGAGTGCTGGACTGGGACTCGGAAGATCCGGGTTCTAGTCCCCGCTCGGCCATGAAACTCACTGGGTGACTTTGGGCCAGTCACTGACTCTCAGCCTAACCTACCTCACAGGGTTGTTGTGAGGATAAAATGGAGAGGAGGAGGAGGACTATGTAAGCCGCCTTGGGTTCCTTGCAGGAAAAAGGGCGGGATATAAATATAATAAATAAGTAAAGGGGGGGATTTGCACATTTTTGGTTGATTTGTGCATTTTCGGCAGTGTGAATTTGCGCAAATTCTGAGTCTGCAAATCGGTGGAGGGCGGAGCAAAAGTCATCCAAAAATAACTAGCAGAGCAGCTTTCTCTCCATTTGCACATCCCTAAAACTGTTCAACTGCTCTGGAGGGCTAGGAGATGCTCTGGACCAGATTTGCAAGGTGCAGGGGAGTAGGAGAGCAAGGGAAAGACCCATGGTGCAGGTGGAAATCCATTCACATGACATTGGATCGAGTCCGTAGTGTGATTTCAGGAGAGCAGTCTTGCTGGTAGCCACAAGTCACTTCCCATGGCCTTTTGTGCTTGGGCTTGCTTTTGCAAATTTGAACTGACTGTGTGGACTGGGGTTGTTTAAAATTTTAGCTGCGGGGTTAGATTTTAGTTGGATTTATCAGAATATTGACTTTTTGTTTATGTCTGTCATTTCCCTGTGCTCTGAACTTTCAGAATGAGGCAAGCAAAATGTTCAAATAGATAAATTACAGTGCCATCCTATATATGCCTACTCAGAAGTAAGTCCCATTAAATTCAGTGGGGCTTACTCCCGGGTATGTGGGTATAGGATTGCAACTTTAATTCTCAAACTGGTAGTAGCTCCACAGAACATCACAGATCACAGTTCCTAAAGGTGAAACTAGGACCACATGAAAAGTGATAATTCAGTTGAAAAGGATTTTCTTAGAGGACACCCCCCCCCCGACTTATTTGAATTAGTCATTCTCATAATTTTGTCATGGGGAGCTGGGGTGGTCAGTGGCAAAGGAGGACAGGGCTCCTGCAAGAGAAGGGGGGGGGGATCACTCAGACATGTCCCAATATATTCCTGTGCCTGAGGCAGAAAATCCAAATGGCCCATGGCAAAACTATAATATAATATAATAAAATAACTGACAATTTCTCCTCTAATGATACCACATCTGCCTTCTCAGATAGGCTGCCTCATCCTGCCTAATGGCCAATCTGCCCTTCATTTAGTGAAAGTCTTTCCTGTCCTGTGGAAGAGAATTCCTTCTTCTAGACCAGGACTGGGCAACTTGTGGCCCTCCAGATTTTGCTGGACTGTGATGCCCAGCAGTCCTAGCCAGCATAGCCCATGGTGAGGGGTGGTGGGAGTGGCAATCCAACAACATCCAGAGGGCCACAAGTATCCCAACCCTGTTCTAGACTAACCGCCTTGGGTTCCTTGCAGGAGGAGGATTATGTAAGCCACCTTGGGTTCCTTGCAGGAAAAAAAGGCGGGGTATAAATATAAATAAATAAATAAATAAATAAATAAATAAAATAGCCTTCCCCAACCTTGTGCCCACCAGATGTTTTTGATGACCGCTCCAGACATCCTGATTGTTGACTGGAGCTGATGGGAGTTGGAAGTCCAAAACGTCTGGAGGGCACCAGGTTGGGGAAGGCTGTTCTAGACAACTTTTAAAAGTACAGTGTCCTTGATCGCTTGGTGGCTGGTCACCTTGTGAGTAGATAAGAAAAATACACATGGAAAAATAAAAAGCCTCCATGTCATCCGAGTAAGGAAGTGATGCTATAGATTTCTTGGATTTTTCACTGCTCTGCTCCCGCTACAGCACCAGCGTAAAATAATCTTGTTGAAACAATACAGAGTATGTTCTTAGCAGAAGCATAGGGCTTGTGTTTAGAGGTGCCCGGGGGAACCTTGGACTGGCAAGAGCTGCAGGCAAGAACCACAGGATCTGCCCTCTGGCTTTGATTACATGTTCATGATTCAGGTTCTAGATCACTCCGTTATAATTAATTGCTGTGGAAGGTTTGATCTGGAACCAAAGGCATGGATATTTATAACTGGGGAAAACCAACAAAGCACCAAGGCAGCTAACTTTCTTTTTAAAATCCAGACTAAATTCCATGATTAACAAACCATCCCGAGGGCTCTGTCTGGAGCCATATAGTGGGGTATAAAATCACAAAATAAAATTAATTTGTTCTAAGGGCAGATTCTCAGTTAGGGGTAATTCTTTGAAAGCAAAAATAGTTTATTTATTTATGTCATATAATAATTTAGATCCCACCTAGGGTGGCCATGTGTTCTACTTTAGAGAGGACAGTCCTCTACTTGAAGGTGTCCTCTGTTTGAGGAGCTGTTGAGTCCAAGTTCAGTTTAAAGCTGAAGAACCATAAGAAGGGAGAGCCCGGGGGCCTTGAAGGGGGCCTTCCACAGTGAGTGCCTGGACAGCGGGGGACTGAGCAGGTGGCACACAGGTCACAGTGTGAGATGTACTGTATTTCTATTTATTTGTATTGAAAATATAGTAATGATTTATGAATTTGCACCTATACATAAAAATCAATGTATGCAAATTTTATGCAAATCTCTGCCCTCTTTTCTGGCCATGCTTTCCCTCTTTTTTGGCAATATAGAAGTGGCCGTGCTATCCTCATCTTTGGTCCTAAAATGAGCCCCTGGAGCAGTTTAACAGAGCATGTTGAAAACATATTACAACAGCAACGACAGTCAAAGCAGTACGACCACTGAAAAATAAGAAACCCCCCAGAGAGAAAGAGCAGGCCTGTTTCAGTCAACTTCTTGCCTAAATGTGCTCACTGCGGGGGACTACGCTGCCGTCCTGAGGCAGTGGCTTTCATAGCCAAGACACTGCTACGGAGAAGGCCCAATCTTGTGTCTCCATCCTCCGCACCTCTGAAGGTGGTCAGACGTGCAGCAGGGCCTCCCCTGATGATTGCACAGACAGTCCTTCAGGTAACCTCTTCCCAAGCCGTTGAGTGCTTTAAAGGTGGTAACCAGCACCTTGAATTACAGTGGAATTCCTCCTGCACTGAATCCTGGAGTGACTGAAAGCAATACAGGAGCCTTTCGGGGATTTAATGCTTAGCCTCTGTGTATAGGGGCCATGGAAATGTTAAGTTCTGTGACATCATGTTGGCATTGTTGTCGGTGTGCTTGCAGCCTGAGCACTCAGATGAGACATGGAGAGTACTTATGTGCATACAGCTGCGGGAACACTGCTCTATTTTGCACAGTCCTTCCACCACCACTACCACCCTCTTTTGTTGAGGCAAAAGGATCACAGGAATTGGGGCATGGGGGGGGGGGATGCATCACATATTACATCACATGTGCCATGGCAGTTTTGTGTGAGGATCCGCTGCCCAACTACCTGTTCAGTATTTCTGGCTGGTAAATACATGAGTTGGCCTTCAGCCACAGCTTATTAAAGTTTTTTAAAAACTGGCAGACCAGTGAGGATGAATGGATGGTACAAATCCATCAAGACGACAGCTGATCATCGCTGCCTCTTTCAATAAGTGTGTGAGGGGGGGATACATTGTGTTTCTGTGGGGGCACTGAAAAAGTGCAGAATGGCCAATGGGATGCACAATTCAACTTCCTGAGAATCTTGGCATGAATTTTAATTTCTGGCCCTTATACCTACAAAGATATACTTGAAAATGTGTGAGCAATGCCTGTTTCCATGATTAATAAAGCCAGAATAAATGGTGCAAAATGAGGAATTAAGAAAATCTTGGACCTAAATATGTTAAGTACCTGCTCCCATACCAACCTGCTTGAGCATGAAGATCACCGAATAGGGCCCTTCCCAGAGTGCCTTCAATAAGAGAAGTTTATTATGAAGGCACAAAGGAGAGGCCTTTTTTCTGCGGTGGCGCCTGGCTCTGGAATGCCCTCCCAAGGGATATTGACCTGGTGCCAAGACTGTTCTTTTAGGCAAAATATTTTTGCCTGGGCATTTTACTTGGGTTTTAACTGTGGTATGATTGTAGCTAGTTGATTAGTTGTTGTTTTATCCCTCTCTTTTTTTTTATTTTTATGGATTGATGATTTACTGTATTTTATTGTTATATTCCAGCCTTCTACAACCTGGTGTCCTCCAGATGTTTTAACTACAACTCCCATCATCCCTGAGGCAGCATGGGCATGCTAGTTGAGGTTGATGTGATATCTAGTCCAGCACATCTAGAGAACACCAGGTTGGAGACAGCTGCTGTTCTCTCACCTTTGTACACCACCCTGCAACCCACTTTTGTAGGTGAAAGAGGCAGTACAGAGTTGGTTTCCTTTAAAAAAAAAACAAAAAAACAAAGCAGCTCAATTTATATAATTTATACCAGCCTCAGAAACCAGCTTTTCTTGGAACTGTGGCTCATGCTGGCTCAGCTTGTCTGAGCGGGGAAAGCTAAGCAGGGTCAGGCCTGGTTATTACTTGGATGGGGGACCCCTTCTCTAGTTGCCTGCATTGAGCAGGGGGTTGAACTCGATGGCCTTGTAGGCCCCTTCCTACTCTATGATTTATGAAATTTTGATTTTCTGGTTGCAGAACTTGAAATCTTTTTGACCCGGACACAAACCTGGCTATAGAATTTGTATTGAGTTCATCTCTAGATGCATATAAAGCAGCTGCTTTTAAGACTGTAAATTCATTAGTGTTTCATCTTAGGGGGGGAAAGGGATCTTAATGAAAACAGAGTAAGAAACAGAGGGCTCTTGGATTTTGCTCCAGTATACAATAAAGTTATTGTCCTGCTTCCTTCTAATCTATGGGCCTTTCTCCATAAAGCAAACATGAATTGGTACATTGCTTGCTTCCTTCCTGTAACAGATTTAAAAGTCATCACATGCCTTCCTATGCAATGCAAAGAGTTTTCTGTCCATTCAGCAATTTGCTTTTGAATGGTATCTTTATGGTGCATCAGATTGCTTATTAGCTTAAAACACTGATTGCATCATCAGTCAGATATGAAGAGTTGGGCTCCACAAGGAGTTGTCAACTGACCAGAAAAACAACAGCATGGTCTGCTTATGTCCCTTTGATATGTAGAAATCAGCAGGTACATGGGCTGTCTACCTGGGAAGTCTACCTGCAGGATGATGCTTGCAGGAAGGAAGAATGGAAGAAGCAATTTTGAACCAAGAACATCCAAATTCTGCTCTCAAGATAAATTATCTAAGGGTGCAAACCCAAACTGGTGACTGTAGTTCCCAAAAATCCCCTAGTCCGAACACATCTTGAGAACAACACATCTTGAGAACAACACTACTGAGCATAGAAGCTCCATCTACAGCTGCCCGGTCACAAGCCAAAGAAGCCCCTTGTCACTTTAGCAGCCTCCCAGCTGCTGAGAAGGATACAGCTCCCCTTCTCCCATCTTGCTTCACCTTCGGTCCCATTGCTCCCCTTCCCCTCCTTGTGTAGGGCACAGCAACAACACTCTTTCTTGCTCCAGCACATAGGTGGGGTATTGACCTCAGTCAAGGAAGTATTGGGTGGAACAGGAGAAGCCATTGCTGCAGCCTCTTCCAGAACTCTGGGGCTGTGAAAGACACAAGAGTTTCTCTGGGTTAGGATTTGGCAACCCTAGTGCAGCTCTCTCTTTGATCATTGCCCCAGCTCTTATTGTGCGTGAATCTTGTTTCATGTGAGGACTAGAAACTTAGGGTGCAATTCTATGCATGTTTAGACAGAAAACGTCCTACAACTCCCAGCATTCCCCATCCAGCCATGCTGGCTGGGGAATGTTGGGAACTGTAGGACTTTTTTCTGTCTATCTAAACATGCATAAGATTGTGCCCTCAGTTATACAAAATGAAAGGAAGCTTCTCATGATGCCAAATTCTGAAGCAGATACCCGTGTCTGCCGTTTGTTTGGTGAGTTCACCATTATGCATGGAATTGGTACAATTTGGTGACGATAACTTAGATGAATTAGCTTCCTCCTGCAGCATGTTTGCAACTGAATGCTATTACTGTTGCAATGGCAATAGGCATTGGCAGTAGGCGCTACGTGGCTGTAAGAAATCGTAATCAACTTCATTCCTTGTGTGTAGCCCCAGAATTGACCTTTCAGTATTAATGCTTGGTCATTATATAATACTTTTTGAGTGATCAAAGCAAAACTCTCTCTCTCTCTCTCTCTCTCACACACACACCACACACACACACACACACACACACACACACCTCAGCAACTGTTACAACTCTGCAAAGCAGGCCAATGCATTATGGATATGGGACTGTGCATAAGGTGGGGTGGGCAACCTGTGGCCTTCCAGGTGTTGTTGGACTGCAACTCCCATCATTCCTGTTGTTAACCACAAGCAACCCATGAAGAGAACCCTTGGGTTGTGAACTGTGGGTTGTTCACCATGGTTTGTTCTCTTGGCTGGGTTCAGACAACAAGATAACCCACATTTCAACAACAACTCACAGTTCAATGACAACCCACACTCAACTCTTGAGTGTGGGTTATCGTGCTGTCTGAATCCAGTCAATGGCATGCCCCAGGCCCTTATGAACTTGTCCAAATCTTATTTCATTCACAAGGGACTTCATGTATTACAGCCATTACACTACACTAGCTCTCAATACTATCATGTGTCCCTTCGGCCAATTCCTTTAATTGCTATTGGAGGAACAACACTGTTGATCATTTACGCTGCCAGCTGGAAATTAACTACCCTAAAATAGAGACAAAGCAATGTCAGTATGAGAAAGAAAGACTGTGTGAAGGATCAGCACCTGGATCCTTTGCGTGAGTTCAGCGCTTAACGGGTTAACCAGTGCAGCGTTACAGCCCGTACAAGCGAAAGAAACCACCTAAGAGGTTTCTTGCAAACAAAAGGAAACTCAGCCTTTGAACTGCCAAATAAGGCCTTTATTTATTTACACAGGATATGGAGCGGAACTAACAGCTTTCTAGGAAATACAACGTCAATAAGACCTGACATGACCTTTAAGTTTATCAATGACAGGCTCCCAGGCTAGCGCATTTGGATTAGTCAGTTACCTTAGATCAGAGAAGTCACGCTAGTCAGTTTCAGCCTAACTCCGGGTCTGTCCGATCCGGGGAAGGAAACAGCTTACTCCAGCCGCTGCTGGAGTGTGGTTCGTACTCAAAAGTACCCTGGGTTCCCAACAACCAACAAAAGGAGGGGAGAGGGGTTTTCTACCTTTGTGTTTCCCGCTCTCCCGCCCCTTAGGTCAGGTGGGGCTATCGCCTGCCCCTTCGTGTCAAGTGGGCTTATTCCTGCCCGGGAAGAAGGTGGATATTTTACAGCTCTTTGAGACTGCCCTGTTAGGTTGATGGTCTTGATGATCCTTTCCTGGGTTTTGTGGATTACAAGCAAGATCCTCCATTGCTGGAATGCCGGTCTGTCTGGCTGCTTCCCTGTAACCCAATCTCCCCTGTAACCCAACCTCCCCTGGAGGACAGAGACTGGTGTGTGCGTGTACATGTATACTCGTGTCAGGCTTTCTCCACAGACTGCCTCGGATAAAGTGGAAGAAATTCTGGCCATGGATGGAGAGGAATCTTCTACACCACCAATTACATGACAGATTGATGGGACACTGAAAGACCTCAAACATAGATTAGGAATTACCGTATGTCAATGTATTAGTTTAAATTAGTGTAGATCTGTAACTGTACTAGCTAGAAAATCTTGAAATTTGGGTGACGAATTTGTAACCCATTTTCGGAAAAGAATATTATTTTTAGTAATATGATTTATTTATAATGAAAATCTATTCCTAAAACAAACAAATAAATAAAATCGATTCCTAAATGTTATGTTGCCTTCTAACCAACCTCTGATAGGCCTAGATCAGCTACAGTGATTAAGGCAGCAATCCCATACCTAGGGGGCGGGGGCGGGGGGAGAAGCTCCATTGACTAGAATAGAACTTACTTCTGAGTAAACATGCATAAGATGGTGATATAAGAACCGCTTCTGACACACTCTTGAGGAACTCATTTTGAATAGCTCTACAGCATTTAACTTGTTAAGCTGAAGCTCAGTATTTCCATTTGATCTCAACTGAATGTGACACATGTGAAAAATCACCTTCGATGGAATTTACTTGGGGGCAGGGGGGGGGGACTTCCGCCAGTTCTTTCTTTCTTTCTTTGCTTGTGGTAGGTCAGTGTTCTCCAACCTTGGGTCCCCCAGCTGTTTTTGGCCTACAACTCCCAGCATGTCCCAGCCAGCTACACTGGCTGGGGCATGGTGGGAGTTGTAGGCCAAAAACAGCTGGGGACCCAAGGTTGGAGAACACTGTGGTAGGTTGTGGCTCTGTGTATATCGCTGCAAGTCTTAGGACTGAGTCAGGACTGCTGGATCTGATCACTCTTCTCAACCCCGTACATGAAATTGCTGTTGAAAGGAATGGGAATTACGTGTGTTTTGATGTGCTAACTAGGTTGACAGATCCCAGGCTGGAACGGGCTCATTTTTACCTTTAGGACTGAAGACTTCCTGCCCCACTTCCCAGCCCAGCTGCTGCTGCTGCCGCCTTCTCTGGCTCCACGGCTCCACAGGGCAATTCATAGCCCAGAGACAATCTTTGTGTTTAACAAGTTGATAAGCTTGAGCATTTTTATTAAAGGATCCTGGAAAGACTGCTGAAAAGCATTGTTCATTGTTTATTCTGGTTGAACTGAACCCAGACAGGAGAGGCTGTTTGAACTTTGCTCCTCCAGCTCTTGTTTTTGGTGGGAAGGGAGGAATGGATAAAGTGTCCAGCATTTAAAAGGTTGCTATCACCTAGAGTATATCTTAAATATTATTGTCCTGGTCCAGCAAAAGAAATCCCGTGGCAGAAGCAGGCTTATAGAATTCTCACATGTATGCATTTGCAACCTATTGAGCTGGCTGAATGCATCTTTTGATAGAACTTACTAAATTGGGGGCATATACATTGTATTTCAGGCCTGCTCGTTGCATGTGCTTAGAATTAGATTGGTGCCAGTATGTTTACTGCAGGGATGGACAGATTTCAGGCTTGCTGTATTGATTTGGTTTTTTTTATTAGAATCCTGAGATCCACCAACCATTACCAGTTGCAAGAGACATACACTTAGATTTAGTGCCTGTGTTGTGTATTATTTATTTTATTTATACCCCGCCTTTTTTCCTGAAAGGTGTAGTGGTTCTAGTGTTGGACTAGGACTCAGGAGATCCAGGTTCTAGTCCCCACTCAGCCATGAAGCTCACTGGGTGACTTTGGGCCAGTCACTGACTCTCAGTGTAACCTACCTCACAGGGTTGTTGTGGGGATAAATTGGAGAGGGGGATTATGTACACTACCTTGGGTTCTTTGGAGGAAAGAGTGAAACAAACAGGGTGCCTCTGAATACATTTTGAGCCTAGGAATTTGATTTCAGTACTGAACTGAGCTCATAGTCCGTTCACACAAACATTCACTCCTGGTTACCTGAAGCTTTCTTCATATCAGCAACCTAATTTAGGTGGAAAATATGCTATTGTTAAACAAGTGGGAGCCAGAAAACCTTGCTGGTCTACTGCAAATCACCCAGAGACCTACCAGTAGATCCCAAGCCCCCAACCCAATTCTCACTTTTACATATAAATTAGCATGCACCATTCTTATGCAGACCTGCGTCCTCTTTTTGGGTGATGTGTAAGTGGCCACCTTAATATCCTGGATTCCCTAGGTTTTTACTCTGGTAAATGTGCACACATTCTGAAGGGGAGATATCTGTCTGAAAACCCTTCAGGACACATGCCTGAGAGCTGCAGTTTTCTCATCTGTGTAGGGTTTTTTTAAAGACACAGAGTTCTCTGGCTTGCAGCTTGAGGCACATAACCCATCCATTCTTTCACCCTGGCAAAAAAATGGCACACCCAGCCTGCCGTGTATAGGAAGCCGCTTTATACCATGCCCAATTACAGGTCCACCTAACTCAGTATTTATTATATTTATATCCTGCCTTTTTTCCTGCAAGGAACCCATGGCAGTTTACATGGTCTTCCTCCTCTCCATTTTATCCTCACAACAACCCTGTGAGGTAGGTTAGGCTGAGAGTCAGTGACTGGCCCAAAGTCACCCAGTGAACTTCATGGCCAAGTAGGGAGTAGAACCCAGATCTCCCCAGTCCTAGTCCAACACTCTCACCACTACACCACACTGGCTCTCAGTAATGCCTGCAGCAGCCTTCCCCAACCTGGTGCCCTCCTGATATTTTGGACTACAACTCCCAGCATTCCTGATAATTGTCCTTGCTGGCCAGAGCTGATGGGAGTTGTACTCCAAAACATCTGGAGGACTCAAGGCTGGGGAAGGCTGCTCTACAGTGTAGGGCTCCACACTGACTGGTAGCAAAGCTCCAGGGGTTCAAACTCGAGCCTTTCCTTACCCTACCTAGAGATGCTAGCTAGGAATTGAACCGATAACCTTTTGCATGCAAAGCATGTGTGTGCTATCACGGAGCTACAATCCTTCACCAAAATCAGTGAGTGACTATGAGGAGTGAGCCTCCGCTATGAGAAACCAGCAGGGTTAGAAATGTGCGCACCTTTATATTACGAGAGCTTAAAACGGTTAACATGTTTTATTATCTGGCATAAGCAAAACAAAACAATGACTACCAATCACGTATGGAAATTCCAGATGCAACAGTCCCTCTGCTGGCAAACAGACCTGTTTATCCCCATGCACCAAATTAGCTCCTGCTCCTAAAAACCCACTGAAAACTCCCCCCTCATATGGCCAGATGTCTATAAAGCAGCCCCCTTCCAGTTCTCCCCCTTGGCTCTTCACCTCCTTAACAGTCCTGCAGCTGTACCTGAAATGCACTTTCTGAATAATGCAAGACAGATGGGGCTTGTGAACGTTTGAGTTTGGAACACAGTCCCTGCAGTCTCAAAAGATGACACGCGAGGAGTCATGATTACAGCAAAGAGGAAATTGGAGTCTAAACAGATGTGACATCTAGGAACAGTTCTTACCACTATGACAGAGGGAGAGCAACATTTGTTTTCCTGTGTTACTGTAATCCTAGTACCAGTAGCCGCCTGCTCCTCAAACATCTTTGCTCACAGGTCTCTCTTCTTTGGAAATTGAATCTAAGCAATTGCTCATAGGACTGCAGATTAAGTCAGTAATCCTATACACATTTACCTGGGAGTAAATCCCATTGAACTGCATGGCCTGTGTGGACACACAGAGGATTGTAGCCTAAATTGTCCTTGTTTAAAGAGACCTTCCTTATTTCAAAATCATTATTTACTCCAGAGCGTAACAGATGCCAAACCTCATAACTACTGCCCCTTGTTATAGCTCCATGAGAAATCTATGGGAAAGCTCAGTTGTTGCTTCAGTCCAATCCTATAACCCACCTCATCCTATAATTGCAGATATGTGCATGTTGTTTCTAGCTGCATAGCCTTCTGCTCTGTCACAAGGCAGCATACATGGGAATTCCATCAGTGTTTCCTCCTCCCCCCAGCCACTCTTTTGAAACACAAGCCCTAGTTATTGGGGATTAGATGGAACAGATGCATGTAAGATGCTTAGAGCTTTGGTCCAGACACAAGGCCACTTTCCAATCAGCTCAGAGGAAACAAGGTAATTAGATGGAATCTTGGGCTGAGAGCAAAAAAAACATGGAATTTGCCTGTTACTGGACCAGATTTCAGTTCTGCCCCTCCACCCCTCCTCCCTTTCCCTTGTGCTTCTTGTCAGTGCATCCCCCCCCCCCCCCAGCAGCTGATAGCAGCTAATAGCAGCTAATAGCTGCTAAGCAGGTCAGGCCTCAGCAGCTGAAGTAAGTTGTGTCACTTAAGCATGGCAATGAATCAAGCATGTCCCTTAATAAT